>VWZF01005795.1:1477322-1535485 GCA_013396755.1 Sclerurus mexicanus
ACAGAGCTGGGGGGAGGCTCCCCCAGGGTGGCCCCCAAGATGCTGCGACAATTGCAGCACCCCCTGGTTCGTCCTGCGAAGCAGGACCTGCCCCTGCCCCTGTCCCATGTCCCTGCCCCTTTCCCTGTCCCATGTCCCTGTCCCTGCCTCTGCCCCTGCCCCTGTCCCTGTCGCAGCTCCTGCTCGCGGTTCCTGCGCCTGCCTTGGAAATGGCAAAGCAAGTGCTTTGCTAACCGGATTAGGGCTTTCCCAGCAGCCTCCCCGGCTGCTCCCACTCCCTCAGCCCCCACTCGCCTTTCCTGAGCAAACCCCATCCCTAAGCCAAGACCAGGGCCAGGCCGTGGCACAGCCCAGCAGAGACCGGGCACTGCGGGTCCCACCACAGCTGACCCCAAATCCCAGGCTGAGGGTCCTCCCCACGTCCCGGGGTTTTATGTTCCCTTGGCAGGAGTGCAGAGGAAACCAGGGAATGTATCAGACTCCGGCTTGGCCAGTGCTGGGGGATCTGCCCTGTCCTGGGGTCTGCACTGAGCTGTGACCCCCTGGCAGTGCTGGCCCCCTCCCCTTCCTCCTCTCCCTCCTCTCTCTCCTCTCGCCGGAGGGGCTGCGGCAGAATGGGAGCTGGATTTACCCGTGACAGGATTGAGGGAGGCAAGCCCAGGTGCTGGCAGGGCCTGGTGGTGACGTGATAGGGCAGGGCAAGCAGGGAAGGGACACCAGCAAAGTGTGTCAGCACTGACCAGGGCCTCATCCTGAGCCCAAAGCCTGGGCTTGGCTCTGTGTGGGATCCTCTTGCTGGGAGAGTCATGTCCCCAGTCCTACTGGTCCCCTGGCTGTGCCAGGACACAGCCCTGCCAGGGCAGGATGGCACAGGGATGCAGCCGGGCTCCTCGGGCACAGCCCCGGCACGGCTCCCCAGGGACAGACTTTGTCCTGGGGGTGCCAACCTGGCCGGTGTTTTTGCAACACCTCGAAGGCAAACCCCAGACCTGCCGAGCTCCTGTGGGTGATCCTGGAGAAGGAAAGGCCACATCCAGCCAGCAGCTTCCCCGAGTGGCCCAGCTGGTGTCCGGCTGCCCCCGGTGTGGCACAGCATGGGGGGCAGGGGGCAGCGAGCCCCGGCGCCGCTGTGGCCATGGGCAATAGGTACGGGCTCCTCAGGCAGCTGCTTCCCAGGAAAAATGGAGCCTTTATGTCGTGGCCCCAGCCCCTTCCCCGGAAGGGCTTGGAGGGTGCCCCGGCTGGTCACAGGCAGACAAGAGGGGGATTGTTTTGGTGGGATCTGGGTTTCTGGGAGCACCTGCCCCACGCGGGGCCCTCCACAATAGCTGCCTGTCTGCGTAACTGCCACAGAGCCACCAATTATTCTCCGCGGCTAATTAGAGATGCAAAGTAGTGCTTGCATTCTTCCAGCGCCCCAGAGGGCTCCTGGGGCCGGCGGCACATCCGCAGCAGGGACTGGGCTGCAGCCTGGGCGTGGGGCGAACGTGCCCCGTGAGCCACAGCACTGGGTGGGAAGGGGCAGTGGAGGCCAGAGATGGGCTCGGGATGACCAGCATGCCAGGCCCTCACCCTGCTTTCCCTGGAGCACCCATGGGCCGGGGGCTCTCCCACTGCTCCCAGCACCAGCTGAGCCCCCATAACCAGGGTCTCTGCCAGGATTTAGGAAGCACATTTTCCTTTCCTTGCTGGGAAGCAGTCAGGAGCCAACTGTGCTTGAAGCCCCCTCCATTCGTGCGACGGACGGATCTTCTGGCAGGGTGGTGGGCAGGCGGCTGATCGCTGGTGGCATCTCTTCATTCCTGCCCGCTCCAGCTCCTGCAACCACAGGAACACAGTGTGGGCTCATCTGCTCCACAGAGCTGTAATTCCAGAGAGGCAAGTGGCCCAATAAATCAGGGCTTATTTCCTGCCAATACTGTCCACTGCGTCCCACAAGGAAACTCATTCACAGGAGGGGAAACGGCTTACCACAGGAAACAGTAAGCAGTGGGATGGCAGAGCCAGGATGAAGTGTGTTGTGTCCAAGCTTTGGGTGAAGGAACCAGCTGGACATGGTGGGAGCCTCATGCTGGGGAGGCAGAGCTCACGCCTGCTCCCTGCACTGGAGTGAGTCAGTCCTACCTGCAGAGACCACAAAGCTGGTGGCAACGGCTCTTTGCACTGGGGAACACCCCCAAGTCACTGGAGTCCCCCTGTCACCCTGCTGGAGAGAATTTGTTACCCAATGCTTAATGCCAAGGACATTTTCCCCTCTGGAGCAGGAATGCTGTCAGGGCAGAAGGTGGCTGGGAGGCAACCCTGCGCTGAGAACTGCCAACTCTGCATGGAGGGACCATGACCAGCTGTCCAGCACCCTCTGGTTCCGCGCCCTGAAACACCAACAGGCAAAGATCCCCTGGCTCCTGCAGGAACCACCATCCATCCCACTGGGGATCGGGGGCATGAGATCACTGGGGTCTCAGATGCTGCTGCCCAGCTGCAGCCAGGCAGGAAACATTCCGGGGGCCGTTCTGTCTGGCCCTGAGGTGGGAAGACATGCTCGGATGGCACGAAGCTGAAAGGAGCTGGAAGGCAGGTGGTCTGGAGAGCCCCACCGAGCTTCATTAGACAGTCGAAGGCGCTTGTTAGGGGAAAGCTGAGCCGACGTCGGAGGCCGGCAGAGCCCCCCGGGACCGGGTCACATTCTCTGGGCAACCCGATGCCGGCGGCAGCGGCCCGGCAGCCTCATTACCGCAGCTTCTGCGGTGGCTTCGGTTACTCGCCTGGGCGCTCTCATCTCCTGCTGGCCTTTAATTTCCCTGACATCCCGAGAGCGCAGTGCGGGGGGAGCCTGTTGCCACCCCCGGACACCTCCTCCCTGCTCCCCAACAGCGTCTGGGACCCCCATCCTGTGAAAAGCCCCCGTGACCCCTGGCACGATAAACCCCAAGACCGCCGGGGCTTGGGAGAAGGTGGATGGACAGACTGGGGTGAGGGGGAGCTGCTCTGCTGCTCTCCAAGGAGCCTTGGGGATGCAGCCCCCTCACCCCCTTCCCCAGCGCTGCTGGGGGGGAAGGTCTGTTCGTGCTTCTCCCGCCAGTCTGTTCCCAGCTGGCACATTTGGCAGGGAGGCGGCACCGGCTGCCTCTCCGAAGGCGTTTTGGGGTGTTTGTTCCTGCAAAAGCTGTGGCTCAGCCCCAGAACGCTCCTGCGGCCCCTTGCCGGGCCGGGGGCGGACAGAGCAGCCGGGCAGCAGCAGGAAGGGCGCGTGGCTTTGTCCCCTCCCGTGCAGGAGGGACAAGGACCCCGGGGGGGTCCCCAAAGAGCCTCCGGCCGGGGGAAAGGAGCCCGGTTTGCTGGGAGCGGAGCGCCCCCCGCCCGTCCGTGGGACCCGCGGCCCCGGTGGGTGCCCCGGGCGGGGGGTCCGGGGCCGGCGGGTCCCTCGGGGGCACGGCGGGGTGGGCTCGGCCCCGNCCCCGGTCCCTTGCGGGGATGCGGTTCGGGGTGCCCGTGTCCCTTGCGGGGATGGGGGGAGAGCGAGGGCGGTGCTGTTCGAGGACCAGGCAGTACAGCGTGGGTTTGCACCCCCAGGCAGGACACAGCGTCCCCTGATCCCTTCTGCAGTCCCTTCTGGGGGGCGACATGACCTTCACCCCCTCCGTGTGTCCGATGGGGTGCTGGGGTAAGGGATGCCCCTTCTGCAATGCTGCTGCACTCACGGGCTTGTGCCTCAGTTTCCCCGGCTGCAAACAATGGGGGGCACTTGTGCTGTCCCTGTCATCACTGCCTCCCCATGCCATCACTGAATCCCCACCTTTCGGTGGTGTCACCCCAGCTTCCCCCTCACTGCCCCCCCATCTCCCTGATTTCCCTGTGCCCTCTGGCACCAAGTCTCCTTCCCCACCACAGACAGCCAAATTCCTGCTGTCCCTCCACCTCTTCTGCTCCCGGCAACCCCCTTCGCCTTCTGTCACCAGCAGCCCCTGGTCCATCCCACCAAGGCTCTGGGGACGGGACCCCCGTGCCAGCACATGACGCTCCGCTCCCCCCTCCCTGATGTAGAAGCGGGGGACAGCACTGTCTTGTCCTCCACCACCTTTGTTTGCCACTTCTGTGTTTAATTGCAAGCCTTGTATTTGGATTTCTGCCTAAACGCAACTCTTGGGACTGCACAAATCTTTGCTCAGTGTCCACGCAGCCTTGTTTACCACAGCGAGCCGAGGCAGCAGGATGAGACAGGGCAGATCTGGGAGGCCAGTGGAACTCCCCAGCTGAGGCTGAGCCCCATCTCCCTTTCCCAGGCCTGAGGACGTGCAGGGGTTTGGCAATCCTGCTGCTGCCCCTCCCGGGGTGCCCATCCACATTCCCAGCACATCCGCTGTCCCTGAGCTGGGCTGCAGGCTCCCCTGGAGAGAGACACTTGCGTTATCTGCAAATGCCAAGCATGTTTCCAGAAATCATTGCACAAGGCTCCTAAAATCCCTACAAGACTGATGGGTGCCCTGAGCAGGGCAGCTTTGGGAGTGCAGTTGGGAGGGGAAGGTCTCTGCAGAGCCTACACGAGCTGTGAAGCCAATCACTGCTAAGGCTTGGAGTGTCTCCCCTGGCTACTGCAGCCTGGCAGCACCTGGCCCTCAGCGGCCTCCCGTCTGTGCACGGGGCATGTGGCTCCTGGTACTGCTCCTGCATCACTGAACCTGCTTGGCAAACGCTCTGCTTTTGGAGAACCGGCAGGCCCTGACCTGGCAGCCTCCAGCAGGTCCCCAGTCCCCAGATCCCCCTGTCAGTGCAGATGACCCCAATGCAAACCAGGAGGCTGCCATAGGTGCATTTTGCTCAGGATTCATTGGAAAAGTGGCTCATAGAAGTTTCCCATGGTTACCTATGTGCCCCTTCCAGGGTCCTGCTGCCCTTGCAGTCACCTCATTCACTGCCAGAGCACCAGGTCCCAGCCAGCCCCATGGTGCTGCTCTGGCTGAAATCTCGTGGAGAAGCACCCACTGTACTGGGAACACCCATCCCTTCTCTCTTGTCCAGGATCTGGCTGTTTGCCCCAGGGCTCCAGCCCTGCTCATGTTGCACCTAGAGGGATTTTGCCCAAGGATGCAGGAGGGACACTGACGTGAGCCTGCTCCCATGGACACAGTGCCCAGGAAGGACCCAGGCTCACCTGCCCCTGGCCTTGGGTTCAGTTTGATGATGAGGGGGCAGGACTGGGGTTCAGGCTGCTCAGCCCCGAGCCCTGGGCTCTGCTGGAGTGGAGCTGCCACCGTGAATCAGCAGCACCCGCTTAACCACTTCCTCGCAGTGTCCGTGTCAGCTCCAGAGGGGGACACAGTCCAGCCGTGCCACAGCCAAACCCCTCCGCACCCCCTCGCTCCCTGAGCTTTGACCCTCACCAGCCCCTGGGAGCATTTTTCTGCTGCAGCCCCGTGGGATACACAGACCAGCCCTGTGCCGGTGGGAACCCCGCAGCCACCTGGGTCAGAGCTGAGCAGCAAACCAGGCACAGCTCCTGCAGCTGCAAAGCCTCTTGCGACGCACATCGGCGTCACCAGCTTTGCCTGGGGACCGTGCTGGGGGCACCTCGCTCCAGTGCGTGGCCGTAGCCAGAGCAGCACGTGAGCCCCGGTGCCGGTGGTGGCTGCGGTGCTGGGGCCAGGTGCTGCTGGCAGCAGGGCAGCCCCGGAGCGTGGTGGGAGATGCTGCTGCCAGGATCCCCTGGGCTCCCTCGGCTGTTTCTAGTCCATTTGCCTTTGCCACGAGTGGTTTCATGTGGCCACAGCAGTGGTGCATCGCGGTGGCATTTGGTGCTGCCACCCTCACCTGACCCTCAAACAGCTCTGTGCCAAGATCAGGGAGAGCAAATGACCTTTCCCTTGGTGAAAAGCCCAAAGCCCAGCCCACTTCCTCGGATTCCCAAAGAACAGCACGGCTCCCAGCATGGCTTCCCACTGCCCTGGATGCTCTCAGCAACAGTCACTCACCCACTGCCCTCCCAGCAGTGGGGCTCACACTTGGCGTGAACCTGCTGCCTAGGGACAGGATGGGGACAGGAATGGGGGCATTGCTCACTCTGTGCTCTGCTCCCCTCCCAGAGCGTTGGCCAGGGGCTCTTTATAGCAACCTGCACTGGAGGTTCTGCAGCCCCTCCTGCCCCTGGTCTCCACTGGGCTCATCAGTGTGCCCAGAGGCTGGATGCCTCCCAGACCCGAGACCTGGGGGCAAGGGACAGCAGGACCAGACTGTCCCTCCTGCCTGGGGACAGTCTACTAGCCAGGGTTGTGACAGCAGGGGCACGGGCAGCTGCCCGTGCCCTGCCTGCGATGTCGGCAGCACCAACCTCTGCATTGCAGCAGCCTCCTGCTTGCACAGGGTCACTGGCCGTGTCGCAGCCCCCATGGAGAGCTGCAGCCCCTCTGCAGCACCTGGGCAGCAGGAGCTGCCTGGTGGGTGAGATGAGTTCTGTCAGTGCTCAGTGCTGAGCAGGCTGACAGGAGAGACGAGCAGAGGGGCAGCTGCTGCAGTAGCAGCCCAAGGGCACCCGGAGCAGGAGCTGGGACAACTCCACTGTCACTCGACACCAAATGCTCTGTGGCTTCTCCTCAGCAGCTCCATGGAAATGAGGGGCTGAAGTGGAGCCCCCCGGGCTCAGAGTACCCAAGCAGCAGTGCTTGGTTGGGTCTGGCAGCTCTCCATGCCATGGTTCAGCCGCCGGCTCTGTAGGCGCCAGGCATCACTGCCAGCCGCTCTGATGTGAGGTGATGGGCTATGCCAGCAGGGCCGGGGGGCTGGCAGGGGGCTGGCAGGGGGCTGCACGTGCTTCACGGGCAGCCGAGGCAGCCCAGTTTGGTGGGGGCACAGGCACGTGCGTGGGCGCACGAGGATGGTCGCGCGTGGGGGTGTGTGGCAGGAGAGTGGCAACGAGGAGGCAGCATTAGCTGGGAAGTGATGCAGAGCCAAAAATAACCCCCAGGCTGCGGCTCGGACCAGGTAGTGGCTCGGAGTGGGAGCTGCAGCAGCCACGTCTGCAGTGCCCCCTGGCACTGGCAGCCATGGGGGCAGCTGGGGCTGGCACATGGGTCCCAGGGTGCAATCAGCCGTGGGTGTGCTCCAGCCCTGGGGTCTCATCCTGGCCCCAGGCACACTGGGTCTGTCGCCCTGCTGTGCCAGCTCAGCCTCTGCAGCAAAACCCAGAGCCGGAGACCAGGGGCACAGGCGGAGGCCCCAGTGCTGGGCACTGCACCGTGCCCACAGCTCGTGGGGGAGCATGGTACACACAGCACCCTGCAGGGTCCCTTGGGGGCTGTGCCACCAGGAACTCTGTCACCACTGCAGGTGCACTGTGGGGGCTTGGGTGGGGAGAGCAGTGGCAGTGGCCTGGATGCCAGGCAGGGGCAATGATGGTGCCGTGGGTGCCAGGCAGGCGCGGGCGCCGTGTGCTGCCGCTGCGGGGGGATGCTGCAGCCCCCCATCCATCTGCGTCTCGGCGGCTGAGCGAGGGACAGTCACGCATTTATTTTTAACCGTCTGGGGAGGGCGGCGGGGATTGGTGCCTCCCTGGTTATATCACTAAATCCCTGCCAGGCCCTGTTAGTTCCAGCACAGCGAGCCCTGTGCCGCACTCCAGTAACTGTTTCGGGCCCCCATTCTCCTGGGGCCATGCCCTGCCCTGGCCCGTGGGTGCCTTGGTGCCAGCTGTGTGCACAGCTGGACAGTGTGGGCACCCACCAGTGCTCCCCACGGGACCCTGCCCTCCCACCCTATCGCCCTCTCCCAGCTGCTGGGTAGGACACAGGAAGCTGGGTCTCCCTCTGTCCATTCCACCACCCCAGGGAAGGGATGGCGTATGAGGATCACGGACACATCCTGCTCCCGCAGGGCTTTTTGGGACAGCGCAGGAGAAAATTTGGGCTGTTCATGGCCACTTTGTCCCCATTCCAGTGGCAGCTGCCATGCGGGGCAGGCTCAGTGCTTTCCTGTGGGAGCACTGTCTGGATCCAGGCCAGGATGGGGAGGATGAGGATGCTCATGGCCACCACAGTCCCCCCTTCACCCCACACGATGCCACCCCAGCCCCCTGCTAGCTCTCGGCAAAGCAGCAAAGGGTTAAGCCATGCAGCGAGGCCACGTGATGCTCCGGGGATGCCGTTTTTCTGAAGATCAGGACGGATTAGGATGGAATGTCAGGATGTGAATTTCTTGGGCAGCGCATCCCCCTGGCCCTGCCACAGCCCCTCACCCAGTGGCTCCCAGGCACATGCAGTGCTGAGCCAGGCCCCGAGCTGGTGAGCACCCACTGTGCTGCTCCCTGAAATTCCCTCTGGGCACAACCAGTTCCAGGGGGTTTGGATGGCACCAGGTGGGTGGTGGGCACTGCAGGAGTCCATGGGTCCAGAGCTGGAGTGGGCACCATCCCCATGCCCTTCCCCTGCAGCTGGATGCTTGTCTGGTGGTGCTGCTGACACGAAGGATGGGGATCCCGTCACCCCATGACTCCCGTCTCCTCTCCCCTCAGTGCATGAAGCTGGTGTTTGCCCAGGAGCCACCCAGTGCCCTCTCTGACACCCAGGACACCAGGAACCATGTCAGGTTCCTACGACGAGTCGGCAGCGGCCGCAGAGGAAACAACCGACAGCTTTTGGGAGGTGAGTCCCAGCCATCTTCTCCTCCCTCAGACCCCTGACACCACTGTGGCTGCACCCCAGGGTGTCCCCTGGGCTGTGGGGAACAGGGATGCCCTCCCCTCCCTGCCTGAGAGCATCCCTGCTCTGCTCGAAGTCTCAACCTCGGCTGTCCTTGAGGGGCACAGAGTGACAGAGGGGACTGGAAGGAGCTGGGTTTGAGCAGCCCCAAACCAAAGCTCCCTCCCTGCACCCCCAAACTGCCTGGTGCTTTCTCTGTGCCCACCCCAGCCCAGCTGGAGATGAGCCAGGCAGCCCACCCACAGCTCCCACACCTGCCTGTCCCCATCCCCTTCCCAGGTGGGGAACTACAAGCGCACGGTGAAGCGGATTGACGATGGACACCGGCTCTGCAATGACCTCATGAACTGTGTGCACGAGCGGGCCAAGATCGAGAAGTCCTATGCCCAGCAGCTCACTGACTGGTCCAAGAGGTGGAGGCAGCTCATTGAGAAAGGTACCTTGCCTTCCCCAGGGAAAAGATCCCCCTGGGACACCTGGGTGCCTGTGCATCATCCCAGCTTCACCTGGCAGAGATGGAGGGGTAAGGGCTGTGGAGTGACCCCCAGCTGTCCCTTCGGTCCCCAGGTCCCCAGTATGGCAGCCTGGAGAGGGCCTGGGCAGCTATCATGACAGAGGCAGACAAGGTGAGCGAGCTGCACCAGGAGGTGAAGAACAGCCTGCTGAATGATGACTTCGAGAAGGTCAAGAACTGGCAGAAGGATGCCTACCACAAGCAGATCATGGGGGGCTTCAAAGAGGCCAAGGAGGCTGAGGATGGCTTCCGGAAAGCCCAGAAGCCCTGGGCCAAGAAGCTCAAGGAGGTGAGAGAAGCGCAGCATGTCCTGGGGCATCTCCCAGGTCTGGCTCTGTGTGCCTGGTCCAGGCTGGGAGAGACAGGTATCACCTCCTGCAGGCAGAGGGGTGGGAGGGGGGCTGTGACTGCTTTTCTGATGTCTCTTCCCTCTCCTCCCGACAGCTGGAGACAGCCAAGAAAGCCTATCACCTGGCATGCAAGGAGGAGAAGCTGGCGATGACCCGGGAAGCCAACAGCAAGGCGGATCAGTCCAACACCCCAGAGCAGCAGAAGAAGCTCCAGGACAAAGTGGAAAAGTGCAAGCAAGATGTGCAAAAGGTGTGAACCACTGCCCTGCACTGGGCTCACGAGGCATCAGGCAGGGGAAACCAGTGGAAATGGCCACCATACCCCTTTGTCTACCATCCATTCCCATTTTCCCATCCCTACACTCCTGTAAAAGGGTGAGGACTTGGAAGCAGTGCTCAGGGGAGCATGAGCAGGACAGGAATTTATCTTTCTTACTGGGGCAAAATCTCTCTAGCAACAAGGCTGATTCTGACCACAGAGGTTCTTGTCTCAATCTGGGCTCCCCAGCCTGGTGACCTCCAAACCAGATCTCTCAGCACCCAGAAATGGCCTCTGAGGTGCTCGAGGTACAAACAAGGTCCCTCCTGCACCTTTTCAGACCCAGGAGAAGTACGAGAAGGTGCTGGATGAGCTGAACAAGTGCACCCCGCAGTACATCGAGAGCATGGAGCAGGTCTTTGAGCAGTGCCAGCAGTTTGAGGAGAAGAGGCTCAACTTCCTCAAGGAAATGCTCCTGGATATCAAGAGGCACCTGAACCTGGCTGAGAGCAGCAGGTTGGGAGGGGGGATTCTGTCCAACCAAGAGGTACCAGAGTGGCTGGAGGCTGTGTGGGACCCTGGTGCCCACCAGTGCCTTGGAGGAGGTGGCACAACCTGCCCCCCACAGCCCACTGATCCACATCTCTCCCTGCAGCTACGCCAACGTCTACCGGGAGCTGGAGCAGACCATCCGCCTCTCGGACGCGCAGGAGGATCTCCGGTGGTTCCGCAGCACCAGTGGCCCCGGGATGCCCATGAACTGGCCCCAGTTTGAGGTGAGGCTGGGCACCCCAGCTGGGTGCTGGCAGCCCCGCGGGGTGGGCGGGCGCTCAGGGGCCAGTTGCTCTGTGCTTGCAGGAGTGGAACCCGGACCTGACACACACGATAACGCGGAAGGAGAAGCAGAAGAAGGGCGAGGGGGTGGCCCTGACCAACGCCAGCAGCGCCAGCGAGTCGGGGGCTCTGGCGGGCGAGCGTGGGAGGTGAGGGCCGGCACGGAGGGGAGGTGCCGTGGGAGAGGCATGGCACTGCCAGCGGTCGGGGGTGCAGGATGTCCTCGGTGACAGCCACCTCCCCCTCTCCTCCCCCACCCAGCGTGAGCAGCCACGACCGCGGGCAGACCTACAGCGCCGAGTGGTCCGATGACGAGGGCAGCAACTCCTTCAACACCAGCGAGGCCAACGGCGGCACCAACCCCTTCGATGAGGAGGCGGCGGGGAAGGGCGTGCGGGTGCGGGCTCTGTACGACTACGACGGGCAGGAGCAGGATGAGCTCAGCTTCAAAGCAGGTACAGCCATCGCCGGTGCCGGGTCCGCTGGGGCTCATCTGCTGCGGCTGTGGGTCCCCCACGTTTTGGAGTGAAATCCCTCCAATAATTTCTGAGTTAGCCCAGCCCTTCAAAACTCTGACCTGTCAGAAAGCAGAAGCTGAGGCCAAATGTGGGTGGGACCAGAGCAGTGGAGGGACAGGGCACAGAATCTCATGGGTCTCCCCTTGCTTTTCTACCCTACAAACTGGTGTGCTCAGGATCAGTCCTAAAAACTCCCAGCAGCTTCATCCCAGGGAGAAACAGGGGGCGAGAGAATCTCCAGCACCTGCAATGAGCTCTTCCCTTCCACTTTCCTCTCCAGGTGATGAACTAACCAAACTCGGTGAGGAAGACGAGCAGGGATGGTGCAAAGGGCGCTTGGACAACGGGCAGTTAGGGCTGTACCCCGCCAACTACGTGGAGGCAATTTAAGTCTTGTGGTGTGCTCCTCGTCACCATCAGCAGATAAATCCACCCTCCGTTGTCTCCATCTCTCCACCAGCCAACCAGCCATTCTGCCGTCTGGTCCTCCACTCCTCACCCTTAGAGATTCAGACATATTTTCCGACCAAGCTTTTATTTTTTTAAGAGTTGTCTCCGAAGAGTATTTTGCATAGTCGCTTTCTTCTAAGATAAGGTGAAGCGGAAGATGACGTCGTCCGTTCGTCTACGTTAGTTGATTTTTCTTCTGAGTGAAAAGCTGATACCTCAAGATCTTAAAGCCCAACCAGTGAGAGCTCCTGATTGGTTGGTTTTTAAAGATACTGAAATCATGAGCCGCCTTCTGATTGGCTGGAACTGTTCCGAAACGCACGGCGCCGAAGCTCCTGGGACCAACCAAATTCATCCCAGAAAACTGAGAGGGATTGGAGTCTGACTCCGTTGGTTTTTTTGGTGTTTCCATGTTCTCCGCAGTTCATCCTCCCACCCGAGGAAGGGGATCAATGTCCCCCTTCAGCCCCACGGCCATCCTTGAGATGCCCAGGTGAGGTTGGACCAGCCCCTTCGTGGAGATTGATGGCATCCCCTCAGCTTCCTCCTCCTCCCGCTGGGCTGTCAGCACACCTGGAGAGGACGGAGGCTCCTGAGCCGATGCCTGGCCCGTGCTGCAGGGAGCAGCATTGCCCTTCGGCAGGGCAGCTGTCCAGCGCACACCAGATCCGGGTGACATGGCCCTAAAATCCAGCGTTGTCGGGAGAAGGACTCACCACAGCCCACTGCTGCTGGAAGCACCTTCATGCCCAGCCTGGGATAGTGAGGACTGGCTTGGACACTGCTGGGGATGGCCTCTCTCTGAAGAGAAGCAGGAGCAGAGGAGGGAAGGGAAATGAGCATCGTCCAACCTTGCAGGGCACCGGCAGGAGCTGAAACCAGTGGAGGAGGAGCAGAAGGAGGAGGAGAAGGAGGAGAAGGAGGGGGCTCGGTGCAGGCAGCAGACCCAGCCCAGGCAGAGCAGCTGCCTGGTGAAGACAGGCAAAAACAAGACACCCAAAGGCAGGGGAATGGCCACAGGCTTTGCCCTTTGCTTGTCCCCAAGGGGCTCTGCCCCTCCTCCCCTGGGCTCTGCCGCCGGCCGCAGCGTGGACAGGAGCCCCCAGCACGGGCCACCCCAACCCTCTGCCTCGGGTGCATTTGTCATTCCGAGCTCTTCCCTACAGATCACCTCTTATTTTTTTCCATACCATCACCCTTAGCAGCATCGATGCCATCGGCTTCCTGCACGCTCCTCCCGCTCCTCTCCTACCCCCTCCGTTGGTTCGTGAATTTTTTGGCCCCAGGGATCCAGTGTTCTCGTGGAAGCACCGTGTGCTGGGCATGGTGGGCGGGAGCCGCCCGGCCCCGCTAGGTACCAGAAAAAAACCACAAAGTCAGAAAAGACCCAACCAACCACCTGTCTCAGCAATGCACCCTGGTTTTTGTACATCGATTGTGTAATTTAAGAAGTATATATATAATATATATATATATATCGTGATTGTATTTCAGTGGATACAACAACAAAAAGCAGCAAGAGAAAATAACCAAGCTCTGTCAGTGTCCTTGGCTCTGGGGTCTCCTTTGCCGCCGTGTGCCCGTCTTGCCCCCCGTGGGAGAGGCTGGGGGTGTTACAGACCCCCTGCAGCCCAGAGAGACACAGTCACAGCCACTGCACCCCCAGGTAGTGACACCCCCACCCTGAGGCTTTGGGGGGCAGAGGGATGGAGGACTCAGATGCATTGCTGGGGTCCTGAGGGACAGGGGGGCTGTGGGAGGGGGGAACAGTCACTGCCTTTGGGGGCTCCCAAGCCTTGGGAAGCCCATGGGGGGCTCGTTAGGTTTTAAGGCCATTCCCAGCACCAGCCCCAACCCAGCGCACCCCCCGAGGCTGGGAAAGCCCTGGCACAGCAAGTTGATGTCACCACCTGCCCTCCCCCCCCATGACAGAAGACCTGGAGGGGGACAGGAGATCTGGGGACTGGCACCCCCAGCCCGTGCTCCTGGCGCCCCTGCAGTGGCTGCAGGAGTGTCAGTCACACACAGCAAATCACGAGACACATTTTGCTTTTTTTCCCCCCATTTTTTGTTTTTTTCATCCCATTTTCCAGAGGCCAAGGCAGTTTTCCTCCTTCCCCTGCTCCTCTCCTCCCTCCAGCCGCTCTCCATCCCTCCAGCTGGGATGGGAGCAGGACTCACACACAGAGCATGTGAGCAGCATGGAGCAGGCAGAACAAAGGGAAGGACAAGGAGCTGGCACAGGCAGCTGTTTTAAGGTAACAACAAAAGACCAAGGATCAGGTGTTTTTCCTTGTAATCTCCCACAAAGCATCCCTGGGAGTCCAGGGCACCCTTGGCATTTGAACCTAAACCACAACTCACCATCAGACAAAACCAAAAAGTAAATAAACAAAAAAACCTAAAATATAAAAGAGCAACATCTCCATGTAACTCTAACTCTGGTGCAAGGCGCAGGTGAAGCAATCACCAGCTCTCTCTTCCAGTCCAGCCTCAGTGGGTCACACTCCGTAGTTACTGCCCAGAGGTAAGCAGCAGATTCCCATCTCCCTTTTCCCAAACTCCAGAATCAGGCAGTCCAAATAAAATCCAAATTAAGGGAAAAGCCCTGTGCCAGGGCACAGGACCTGAGATCTTGGCAGGGCTCTGGTGGCCCCGCGCCCAAGGGTGGAGGACCCAGCTTGGAGAAGCCTCACTGTGCACGGCCTCACACCCTCATTTCCAGCTGGTCCCTTTGCAAACCTCCCTTTTTGAGCCCCGAATCCCTGCAGAGGGGAGAAGCCAAGCGTGTCCTGGAAAGCGACGGGGGGATGCCCGTGATCTCCAGGGGCACAGCTCCCATGGCAGGTGGCATCCCCAGGCGGTGCCAGGCTGCTCCTGCCCGGATTGGGTCTGGTCAGCATGGGCCCCACCACGGGCAGTGGCAGGTGGTCCTGTCCCTGTGGGTGCCCCTGTCCCTGCGGGTTCCATTGTCCCAGCCCATGCCCAGGCTTTGTCCTCCCTGAACAATGGCTGGGGCGAAGCCACCCACAGCCAGCACCCGGGGAGGGGGTGGAGAGGAGGGGGGGGAACAAGCCCAGCCGCCGTGCCCACCCTTCCCCGGGATGCCCAGGGGAGATGAGGGCTCTGTGCAGTCCTTGCCCCACACCAGGGCATGCTGGGGGTGGTCCCTGAGCTGGGGGTGAGAGGGGTCTCTGGGTCCGTGTCCAGCAGGTCCTGGTGGAGGGAGCCTCTCGCACTCCAGCCGAGGTCCCCAGTGCTGGAAAGGTTTCCGTGGCTGCAGTGAAGGTCCCTGTCCCTGCCGGGCTCAGCCTGCCCCGCCGCTCAGACCGGGTGCACAAACTGGTAGACGAGGCGCTGGGAGATGTCGGGTTTGCGGATGATCCCTTTCTTGTAGTACTGCCGGATGGAGCGGCTCAGCTTGTCGTAGTTCATGGCCGGGCGGTTCTTGCGGATGCCCCACAGACGGGCGACCTGTGCCGAGTCCTCGATCTTGAAGATGCCTGGGAAGGAAGCAGGGCAAGGGGGTTGGTCAGAGCCTTGCCTGATCCCCAGCCCCCAGTACCCCCCCCAGGGCCTCCAGAACACCCCCCACCCACCTTTGTCCTTGTTGAGCCAGCGGATGAAGCGGCCGTAGTTGTGGGGTTTCAGCAACAGCTCCTTGAGGAACTGCCAGAGGTGGATGGGCTGCCCTGCGCAGGATGAGTCCACCTCACTGTCGGCCCAGCTGGAGTCCCCTCCTGCGTGGGAAAGGATGGGTGAGAGGAGGGAGGAGAGACCTCACTGCTGTGCACCGTCCCAGGACCCACACAACGTGGTCATCTGAGAATCCCCGGCTCGGTGCCGCTGGGTCTCCAGGGAGCCAGCCCAGGCACTGGGTCTGGAAGCTTCATTTTCTCCTCTCCGTCCTGGAGGAGGGAGAACAGCTCAGTCCTGCCCTCGCACAGCCCGCAGGGCTGCAGGGGGGCAGGGGATGTGGGCTGGGGCCGCTGAGGATCGCGTGGCCATTTCCCCTTCGCTGCACCTTGCAGAGAGAGCCCTGGGGCTGCTCTGGGGCAGAGGGAGCACAACCACACAGATCTCGTGGCAGCAGCCACTCCAGTGAGCCAGGTAATTGCAATTAAGAGGGAGGGACCCCTCAAATCCCCTGGACCTGCTTGAGGCAGGAGTGGGGCCAGTAGAGCTGAGCCCACACAGAACTCACCGCAGTATCTCACATCTCCAGGGGCAGCCTTCTCCTTCATCCAGGCAGCTGGAAGAGAGGAGTGTGGGGTCAGGGAGGCATCTCCTGCTGCACACCATGACCCACCCTCTCCACTCCCTCCCAGTCCCTGGCACCCACCAGACTTCCAGATGTCGAGGTGGGCATGCAGGATGTCGCCGCAGGCAGGCGAGCGCTGGCAGAACTGCTCCTCGGACATGGCACACAGGTCCTTCCCTGACAGCTCCTGGAAGGACTTCCCGATCTGCGGCAGCCGGTACTGGTGCTCCGTCCACAGGATCCACTTCTGCACGTTCCCGGGGCTCCAGTCCATGGGGTCTGGAGGCGGAGGGTGAGCACGGCCGGCCGGCTCCCCCCACAGCATCCCCAGGACCCGTGCCCTCCTTCCCAGGGCAGCAGCCGTGCTGCCCCAGACCCCACATGGGCCGCAGCCCCCCGAGTGCAGCGTGGCTTTGGCTCACCCCCCTGCCTGGGGGCACCCACCTGCGGCGATGTTGAGGAGCTTGCAGGCCGTCTCGATGTCCTTGAGCACCTCTCCCACCACCATGCTCTGCACCTGCTCCAGCGAGTGCTCCTCCAGGTGCAGGCTGGCCTGCAGGTCCCCCTCGGGGCCCAGCCCCAGGCCCTGGCTGTCGATGATGGGACACTGCTCCGGCTCCTTCCGCGCCTCCTCCCGTCCGCCCTGGGCTCCGCTGGGGGACGGATCCCCCACGCCCTTGGTGGCCCAGGCCGTGTCCTCTGGGTAGAGCATGTCGAAGTAGTGCAGGCAGAAGGCTGGCAGGGGCTGCTCGGGGGTGCCAGGGGGGCTGGGGCTCTTGGGGCAGCCCCAGCTCCGGGGGTCGGGGTCCCGTGGTGGCAGCAGCAGCGCAGGGTCCGGCCAGGCGAGGCGGCCGGGGGGCAGAGTGGTCAGCCCTGGGCTGGCACTGCCCATCCCTCCGCTCAGCTCCGGCTCCAAACCTGCCCGGAGTGGAGAGAGGAGCAGAGCTCAGCCCGGCACTGCTCCTGCCTGCCCGCCCCGCAGCCAGGCACAAAGGGAGGAACTAAGCCTGTTAGAAGGCAAAAAACCTCCAAAGAACCTCACGGTGCCCCGTGAGCCTCCAGACGAGTGTGGGCTCAGGTTCAGCCACAGCTGGGGGGGCTGCCCTCAATCTGGGGGGACCGGCAGCAGCATCGGGCAGGGAGCAGTCCAGAAGACTGGCAGGATCTGACCCCCAGGGGTGCTCAGGGTGTCCCCATGGATTGCACCCCAGCTGGAGCTGAGGCTGTGGCAGGAGGCAGCAGGAGACACTGCAGGGGTTCCCCAACACCTGTGCGGGGCAGCCCTGGGGTGACCAGGGGTGCTTGAACCACACAGACACTTTTCTGTGCAAGGAAAACATTCCCTGCTGCTTCCCCCTGAGGGTGCCCCGGCCCCAGATCCCCCAAGGGATCCCAAGTCCCGCATCGGAGCACCCAGCCCTTGGTCACCAATGCCAACCCCCCGAGGAGAACTTCCCTTGCAAGGAAGGATAATTGCAATTACCCTTACTCTCTCTCAAGAAAAACTACCCAAATTCAGCCCATCCCCATCCGTCTCCATACACAGGGAATCTTGCAGGCCATGGAGAAGAGGATGAACCTGCTGAATTTCCATGGCAACACCAGGGAATGACTCCATCCATGGAGAAACCTCCCCAAGAGCCATCCTGAGGCTTGGGGAAGGGGAAGCCCCTGCCAGGGAGAAGCTGGTGATGGACATGGCCAGGGCACTGTCCAGCTCCTCTGCCTCCACCATTGCATTTCACAAGAAGAAAAAGAACCATCCCAAACTGGTGGTTTGAAAGTGGAAACAGGAGCTTTAACTACATTGCTGCCACTGGGAAAGGAGCATGTCGAGCCCCCCTAAGAAAACCAGGCAGCCCAAAAGGGGAACACGGACAGTGGCCAGGGAGAGGGGGTGCCCTGTTTGCCCCAAACTCCAGCTGGGGGGAAATGCCAATCACTTTCACCCTTGGAAAACACATGGAAGAGAGATGGACACCTAAATAGTCCCCAGAGCAGCCTGAGCCTGCGGGGACCTGAGGTGGGGTTATGGGTTCGGGACCTGGATCCCACATCCCGGAACAGTTTCAGTAGCACTGCAGAGAGGAGGAGGAGGGAGAAGGGGTGCCCAGACCACTGAGCTGCCCCCACCACCCAGTTTCCCTGAGAGATGGTGCCGGCTTCCAAACCTCGCCTTGCTTTGGTCGGGATTAAAAGAAGAGCTTTAGGAGATCAGCCCTAAATCCAGCCTCACGCTGCTCCTGGCACAAAAGGGAAGCGGTAACAGCTTGTGCAGCTCCTGCTGCTGCACAGTGCCGGCCATGGGGGTGTCTGGGGAGGGGACGGGGGTCTCATCCCAGCGCCTCCAGGCTGCTCTGAGGTCACGGTGCATCCTCCACCCTCCACCGCTCTAAATCGGACCCATGGAAGAGCGGGGTTGTGAAACTGTCCCTGGACATGCAGCAGGACAGGCGGCCCTCGCCCCAACCCCACCCAAACCCTGTTCCCCTCCTCCCAGCTGGACCAGAGGGACCCAAACCCCCGGGAAGTGTCCCCAAAAGCCTGTGCCGTGCCCCGCCAAGGGCACTGTACTCCCAGGGCGGGGGCTGCTATTTGACTTTCTCCTGCTCGGCACGGGCAGCTGGGCTGGGTGGGACCTGTTTGTGCTGAGAAGCTTCTTTGGGTGGCTGTTTCCCTCTCCTCTCCCTTTTTGCATTTCCCTGGAGAAGGAGAGCTGGACGGGCAGACCCCAGTGCACCGACCTGCATGGCATTCCCAAAACTTCCCTATTCCCAGCCTGAGCTGGACGAGGTTGTGCTGGTTGTTGCATCAGCCCTGGCAGAGGCTCCCTGGCTGCTGCTGGGCTGAGCACAGCCCCAGTTCCACAGGACAGGATGGGGCAGTGGGGCTGGGATGGGGTGAAGGGGCTGGGATGGGGTGGAGGAGCTGGGATGAGGCTTCTGCTCTCCCCAGGGAACGGGGCCAGAAGGAGCCCAGGGCTGTGGGTGGTGCTGGGTCAGGGCTCAGTATTGCAGGCGCCCAGTCCCACATGGACCTCGCAGCCAAGGGGGATGGGGCCAAGGGCCCTCTTTGTCACCCCGAACTCTCCTGGCAAATGCAACCCACCATTGCTCAGGGTACGACACAGGCACCAGCAACAGTGGAGCGCTGGGATCAGCCCTTGGGAGTGAGGAAACAAAAATAAATCAGAAATTCACCCACCCCCCCACCCTTGAACAATGGGTCTGTTAATTAAAATCAAATCTGTGGCGGAACAGGTTGTGCTGGAGCCGGCTTGGGAAGCCCCATGTGCCCGCAGAGGTTGGCCCGCGGTGCGAGAAGGTGCTGCCCAAAGCACCCAGAGTGTCTCCCAAACCCCCAGGCACTGCCAAAAACCCTTCCCAGGCAGCTGGGCTGGGGGGCCAGGGCCAGGCGTCAGGGTCACCTGCAGCCCCAGACTGAGGCTGCAGACAGGGATGGGGATGTGCTGTGCTGTCCCAGGAGGAACCAGGGACATGTGGGACCCAGAGCAGTCCCAGTCTGGGATTAAGTAGGCAAAGGGACCTGGAATCCCTGCACAAGCCAGAGCTCCAGCAGGGACCCAAGTGAGTGCTCAGAGGCTGCTGACAATGTGGGATCCTGTCAGCGTGTCCCATCTGCCCTGCAAGCCCCACAGTGCCAGCCGTGCCACGTCCCTCCTGCCTGCCAAACCCTGCGCCACGCACCCCTCTTATCTCTGGGTGGAGGGAGGAGAATTGGCCAAAACCTCCCCATAGCTAGGGCAGGGACTGGGGACAGTGCTGGGGGGCTGGGAAGGTGACAGCTCGGGGGCCTGGGGAGGTGACAGCCCAGGGGTTGAGCTCTGGTACCTGCGTGGTTACAGAGTTGGGGACAGGGCAAGCCCTGGGCTCATCTCAATGTACACCCAGGAGGGATTCATCCTGTCCCAGGGGTTCTGGACCCTCAGCTCCCCACCAACCTCCTGCAACACCACCGAGGTCTCCCATCTCCTCCTGCCATTACCTGCATGGCTACTGGTATGGGGACCAGGTGTCCCCACGGGTCCCCACACCCTGGGTCAGGTTGCCCTCTCCATCGGCACAGGCAGGCACACAGCAGTGGCAGGGGACAGGCGCAACCCGCCAGTGACCTGACCAAAGCTGGGTGCTTGGTGTCCCCCAGGTGAGCAGCAGAGCTTGGTGTTCCCCATGCAGGGCCAGGGAGCCCCTATTTATAGCAGCACCTTCCCCCTCGCGCTGCCGGCCCGGAGAATGCCCGTATTGTGGGGATTTGGCAGCCACGCCGCGTTTGTGTTTCACTAACCGAGCAGAACCACGAAAACCAAACCCAGAGCCAAAGGGACTCCAGGGCTGACAAAAAAATCACCTGTCAGGAAAGCAGCTGGGACAGTGCAGGTCTGGAAAAGGGGTTCAGCTCTGCAGAGACACCTCAGAGCTGGCAGCTCCCTGACAGCCACCCGGGCCCTGGGTCACTCCATAAAGGGCCCCAGCTGCTGGTCAGTCATGCAGTGCCCCGAAGCACATTGTCCCCTGCCTGGCACAGCGGCTGGCGGGACCCTCGGGGTCTCTGCTGGTACCTGGATGGGCTTGAGAGGAGCCAGCCCTGGGAGTCCTGGCTCTGTCCCACCCTCCTTGCTTGAGCAAGAGGGGGTTGCAAAGACACAAAATTAACAAATCCCATTTGATTTTGGGTGTCACCATCCCGAGAAGTGCCAGAATCCTCATGAAGAGGGACAATCTATTCCTGTTCATCTTTAACGGCACCTGGAGGGGTAAGGAGCTGTGGGATGGGATGCTGACACAGGACGGCACCATGTCCTCCCCGAACTGGTGTTGAAAGCGCCGTAGGAGCCCCTGGAGGGAGGGAGGGTGGGTTGGGTGGGTGCTGGTGGAGCACTGGGAGTTGGGGCTGCCTTGTCTTACCTTGAGGGTGCGCGGGTGGCTCACAATCCACATGGGTCCCAGTGCAGGGTGGAAAGAGCTGTCCCCAAGCTGCTCGGCTTGGTGGCTGCGGGGGACATGGCCCCAAGGGGGGAGCCCGGCACTGGTGGGAAGGGCGGCCAGAGGCACCTGCCCAGCTCAGCGCACGGCCGGGCTGAGCCACATGGGCTCTCACGGTGGATGGGCACAGGGACAGGGACTGGCACAGGCACCCGAGCGGCTCCGAGGGTGGCAGAGGCACGAAGGTGGCAGCGGCCGCGTGAGGTGTGCAGGGGACGCCGTCAGTGAGTGTCAGGGCTCAGCCAGAGCCTCCTTTGCCCATTATATTCAATTCCTTCCTTATTTACCTGAACAAACAAGCGGCGCTTACCTCAGCCGAGGTGTTTGAACAGCCCGGGCCAGGTTAACCCTTGGCAGGTGTATCCAGGCACTGGGCTCAGACCTGAATGGGCCCTGGGAGAGGAGTGGGGCAAATCCGAGCACTGTTAACCCCTTCCCACTCTCACCTGGGATGAGACCAGTGGCTCCTTCTGCAGTCAGACCCACAGCACCGAGACCTGTCAGATGAGTGAGAGTCCCTGCAGCACGACACAGCTCCCAGAGCAGGTGGGAGCATCCCTGAGGGATACTCCAGGAGCATCCCCAACCGGTACCCAGGAGCATTCCTGACCCAAACCCTGGGACCAACCCTTATCCAAGATCTGCAGCCATGGGGGGTTGGTGGTGGAGCCTGTGCCTGAGGGGGCTCAGAGCCATCAGGAGCAAGGGGAGCCCCTGACACCACCTGAAGCCTCCTCACCCCAGGACAAGGCACTGTGCAGTGCCTGGGGGTCCGTGACTGCTGCTGCAGGCAGGACTGGGCACGGGGGCACAGCCAGAACGTGCAGCACTCCAGGGCCAGGTTGTCCCCACCGGCATAAGCAGGAAAAAGCTGTTCTGAGCAAGACAGACACCAAGTTGGTATTTATTGTCTTTTTTTTAGCACATGAAGCAGGCAGGGCAGTTCAGGCAGTTCTCCCGCGCACGTAGTGCTGCAAAACCAAACTCCCCTGTGCCCTAAAAACCCATGTCAGACCAAACCCCACCACAAACACCCACGGTGCAACTCAGATCAGCCCCACGTCACCAGAGGCCACATAGCCCGTCCCCAGCCCATGGAGTGACAGAGCTGGTGTCCCCCCCTGCCCTGGCCAGTCCAGCACAGTTGATAAGCATTCCATTGGAAATGTTTGCCGGGAGGAAAATAAAATCCTGGGGAGAGGCGACCCCAGCCCGAGTGCTAGGAAAGGGCTTTGCTGCTATCGGCAGCACCAGGATTTTCTGCCTCCCTTTGAAACTCCTCAATGTTATCTTATCGTGGGGAAAGCTCCCCCCGGATCAGTGCTCCCGTGTCCCAGGGGAGCTGTTTTGGTAAACACAGCCGGGTCTGGAACACGTGGCTGTAGGTGTGGGTGGGCAGGACCCCTGGGTGAGTGGCTGCACTGGGCAGCCACCAGCACCTGGTTGGGCTTCTCCAGGGGTTGGGCATGTGGGATGGGGATGTGGCACAGTCGGGAGGGGGGTACAGGCCACCCAGTGCCCCCCCAGTGCTCCTGCCTCCTGGCAGCCACAGCAAAGCCCACCAGCCCGCTTGGAGCATCCTCTGCTTTGGACCAGACCCCATGGGCACCCAAACCTGCTCCCGTGTCCCACCTCACCATCCCCTGAGGGCACCTGGGGCAGGAGCATCCCAGAAAGCCCCAGGGCCACAGCCCTCCAAGCACGGATACCTTCCCTGTAGCAGGGAAATGCAGGTGTCTCGGCTGTGGAAACAGAACGCAGAGTGAAATCACGTGTGAACTCTGGGCCCAGCTCGCACAAGCCGTGCTGGGAAGCCACGGTGGCCATCCCACCCCTCCTGTGGCCGCTCTGTGTTGCTGCCCCATGGAGAGGCTGCATGAGGGGCACGACTGGGCAGCAGGCTATGGTTTGCAGGGGCTCTGAGAGATGGATTTGCTGTGACACCACCTCCAGGTCACCCTCATTTATTGGGTTTCTTTACAACTTCTCAGCAGAGCAAACACCACAGCTGAGCGCCCAAGGGAGCCAGGAGCAAAGCAGAGCAGAGCACGACTGGGGACACTGGGCAGAATGTCACCAGGCAGAGGGGATGCACCAGCAGTCCTTGGTCCCTGCTCCAGAGCATCTAAGACCCGGGCCATCCTGGGCTGTCTGGGAGCCTGTTACCCAACTCACACCTCCATCTGAAAGAGCTTTCCCTGCTCCTCTTATCGGTAGCACTGGGACCTTGATAAGAATAAGAGATTAAAGGAAAAAACATTTGCTTTTCTGGGTTCAGGGAGAGCTCTGCTGCAGCGCTGCAAAACCAGGCAAAAGGCCCCAAAATGACACCTCTGCTTCCCTCCCAGTGGGTTCGGTGGCTGTGGCCACTCAGTGGCTCCAGCTCTGGCCCTGCTGGGCTCTCCCCATCGCCTTTCGCAACTGCAGCTCGACACAGCTCTGCTTGCACATGCAAACCAGGAAAAGGAGAGATTGCAACACCTGAGGAACAACAAAAGAGGGAAATGAAGTCTGGCTTTTCTGCCCCGTGTGCGCAGTTTTCAGTGCTTTTTCCTTGTCCTCCCTGTCAACCCATCGGCTCCGATTCCGGTGCATTTTGCCACGGCTGAAACTTCAACGCCTGGGAACGCGGCCGGAGGGGAGAGATGGAGAAACGACTCGTGAATCAGCCTGGAAGAATCTCTGCCCACCTGCTTGCAGCTAATCTCTGGCTCCATCACAAGAATAATAGATAAGCAGCCATGTCACATATAATAAAACTATTGAAGGCCCTTTATGTCACTGCACAAACCACAGAGACCACGGAGCCCGACTGTCCCCAGACGCAGCTGTGCTTCCTGCTCCCCTGCAGTGGTGGGACTTGCTCTGCCCCAGCTCCTGCACAGCATCTGGGGACAGTGGTGGTCCTTGGCAGAGCCAGGGTCCTTCCAAGAGGCCTCATCCTGCACCCCATGTCTGTGCCTCAGGGCAGTGCTGAGTCAGGGTGAATCCCAGCTCCCAGGCTGCAGGACAGGCATGCTCAGGTTTTTCTGAAGCCCAGGGGGAGACTGGAAATGGTTGAAAGGGTTGAAGTGCCTTTAATGCACCCCCGCTCCAGCCCTCAGAGGGGACCCCGGGGTGACCAAGGCTCTGCAGCAGAGCCCAAAGTTACCCCAAGGGCCAGGGAGAGCAAGAGCAAGGGCAGGAACCCACGGGTGTGCACGGAGGGGCTTTTTATTGCGCAATGACCCCGTGCAGACCCAACAGGGAGCGTGTCCAGAGCTGCCGAAACCGCTGGGAATGCCCCAGAGCCGAGACCACCTGCATCCCCTCCGACTGCCGCGCACCCCGCCAGACACTGCCCCTTCCTGGGGCCCGGGGCAGGCAGAGCCGCTCCTCTTTATTACCCCCTCGGCTCCCCCATCTCCCAGCTGCTGCCATAAACCCCATTTACAGGGCCCTGTGTGTGCTTGGGGCAAACAGCTGCGTTATTGCTGCCGTCCCCACCCGCGGCCCACCCTGATAGAGGGGACGGGGCTCCCGGTCCTGCTCCGGCACTCGGCCCCCACTTCTGCACGGTCCCCTGGACACTGCCCTGACGTTCCATCCCCGCTCCTGGTGCTCCCGTGCTGCTGCAGGTGGGACCGTGGTGCTACCTGCATTCCAGGGCAGCCTTGAGGGTGCAAAGAGAGGGAGTTGGGAAGCCAACTCCATCCAGGGGCACAGAGGTGGGTGTTTGCTCCGCACTGGTGGCACGGGGGGTCCCGTTGCCACCTCCCGGCTGAGCACGGGGGTGTTGGCGTTCATCTGGCCCCATGAAAAGGCTCCTTCGCGCCCTGTGGTGACAGGAGGTGACGGTGTTTGGCTCTGGGGTGTCGCAGTCCGGCTTCTGCAGCCCGGCAATACCCGGGAGGGTGGCTGAGGAAGGACAAGTTGGTGGGGGCTGAGGACACCGGGGTGATGCCACCGTGGGTCTGAGCGCAGCCCCTGGACCAGCAGCTCCCCACTGTGCCCACCCTGGGGCTGGGTGCCCGGCTGGGCGAGCGCTGCCAGCGCGGACCCCGGTGACGCAGGGGGAGGTCACAGCGCCAGATCCACCGCCGTGTTTGCTGTTCCCTGCCCAAAGCCCTGCTCTTTTCTTCCTCCAGTTGCATTAAACTCCTGCTTTTGTCTCCTGGGATTAAAAGCCTGGAAATGGCTGCGGGTCGCATGGCAGTGCCAGGAAGAGAGGGCTCAGGGCAGGCTGGGCGCGTCCCACTCGTGCAGGGTGAGGAAGGTCCTGGCTCCCCCTGCACCGTCACTGGAGATTGGGGCTGCAGAACAGGGTTAGGGCTGCAGCACGTGGGGAAGAATCCCGCGCTGGGCTCTTCCTGCGGCTGCTGCCTCAGCACACAAACCCCAAATCACGGCCAGCACCAGAGAACCCCCCAGAACAACTCCCACAGGCTTCGTACTCGTGTCCTGCCACCGCCGTGCCCCCAGCAGTGGGGCAGCAGGGCCAGCGGCGTTCCCAGGCACACACGGGCAGCCAGGTGAGACGGGCCGGGCCCGGTGCCAGCGGACGCGATGTTGTCTTTTCACACAGCCCCGGCGCGGGGCTCAGCGGCGGCGAAACCCTCCGCAGCTTTGGTTCCCACACTGGGTGCCACCGAGAAATGCAAATTCATTCTTCTGCTGCTGGTTCTCCCCACATGCAAAGTGATCCCTGGGCACAAGGGCCCCACGGGGCGCCAGCCCGGGGAGCGTGGGAGCTGCCGGGCAGGGAGACGGCCTGGCCGGAGCCACGGGCAGCTCCAGCACGCCGAGGACACGCGGTGCCCCAGGAGCACAGGGGGCTCTCGGTGCTGCTTCACCCTCGGTTCCTGCACTGCCCAGCCCAGGAGAGCCTGCAGAGGGTTCTGCACTGCGCGGAAGACCCTAAAAGTAACTCCAAACCCCACACTCAGCCCAGTCTCAGCTCAGCGGAGGAGCTGGCGGGGCTGGAGCGTGAGGGGCCGCGTGGTGACCGGTCACCCCCTGCCATGGCTCCCGGCCTGCTGGGCCAGGTTTGCAGCCCAGCGGAGCAGAGAAGGGCTCTGAAGAGGGCAGGGACCCGGTGAGGGGTGAGGCAGCTCCACATCCCACGGCATGCATGGAGCTGTGGGTGCCCTGGCGCTGGAGCTGCCGAGCAGAGCCAGCCGTGACTCAGCCCTGACTCATCCGGCTCCGAAGGAAACGTGTCACTCCCGTGAGCATCGCCTGCTCAGGCACCTCGTCCTGGGGACTCGGCGAGGAACCAGCACCTGGCGGGGCACAGGGGGGAAAAGGGGTGTGGGAGTGGGGCAGGACCCCAGACAAGTCCCATGCTCTGCCTTCCCCCACTGTGCAGGCTTTGGGCTGGCCACAGGGCTTGGAGGGGTTTCCTTTTCCCTGGCAAACACATGACCCCTGGAGCAGCTCATGGGCATCCCTGGCCTCGTCAGCCACCCTTCCCAGAGCCTGCCCTGCGGAGGAGGGAGCTGTGATGGACCCCAGGAGCTGGGCAGGGGGCACACAGAGCTCCCACAGACCCGGGCTCCGGCAGCCACCAAAGCCCCGCCGCACACAGGCAGCATTCCTTGGGGCACCTCTGGTTTCTCAGGGCAGGATATTAAAGCACAAAGTGATTAAATCTCCGCGAGGGAGCACAGCCAGGGCTCCAGCCCCAGTGTGGGATGTGACCCGAAATGGCTCCACGTTCCCCTTAAAGGGCTGTCCCAGCCCAAGCCCGTCTCTCCTCCTTCTGCTTCTCCCCATCCTGGTGCTGGCTCAGGCACTGGCAGAGCAAGGACGTCGCTTCTCTCCTCAGTGGTGGATTTTGAGGGCAGCAAAATGTTTGTTCTGTCAACACGTGCCTAATCCTCAACCAAAAGCTGATGAAAACGCCATGGGGGGGAAGGATGGGAATAAGCTGCCCTTTGAGACAAAGGCCTGGTGGTGACAGCCACGGGCCTGACCGCGGGAACGGGGATCCTCCACCAGCACCCCAGTCCTGGGGCACCCCATCCCAGGCAGGACAGGGGATGGCTCTCCATGGGACGGGGATGGGCTCCAGCTCCAACCTGGCCCTGCCCACAAGCCCGAGCAGGACCTCGAGCTCCACGCAGGAGGTGCAGCAAACACATCCTTGCTCTGCAGGGATTGCCCGGCATCAGCAGTCAGTCCCAGCTCCTGTCCCCTGAAACTGCAGCCAGCACACGGGCAATGTCCCTGCAGCCAGCCTGGAGCTGTCCCTGTCCCTGCTGACCCAGCACTCGCTGTGACACCATCAACAGGCTCAGGAACGTCATGAATGGGCTCACCTGAGGATTAGTGTTTCCAGATGACCCATAAAACCTTTTTCCTGGTGGGGTGAAACAACACTGTGTCCTGCACGGCTCGTTTCCAGGCTGGCTGGGGCTGGGCTGAGCAAGCAGTGCTGCCCCTCACTGCCCACCCTGGGGCAGCCACTCCAGCCCAGCCCAGCCCCAGTCCCAGCCCCACAGGGACCTGCTCCCAGCACCCAACAGCACCAGCCCTGCACCCTTCACCCGCAGGGGAAAAAAAAAAAAGGAAAAAAAAAGGTACATTTAGCAGTTTCCATTTGTTTGCTCTTTAAATAATTGTTTCCTTATCGCTATTGATTTAGATCCCTTTAAAATTCTGACAAACCTGCTTCTCAGGCACTGTCACCCGCTTCCTCCCAGCCTGCTCCCCGCAGGCAAGGCAGAGCGGCCGGGCTCCTCCCAAGGAGGGTCCCCTGCTCGGGGAGGCACCTGCAGAGCATCGAGCCCCCACTCATCCCCTCCTTCCCAAGAAGGACAAACCAGGATGCTCCAAAGCTGTAGTCTGGGAGCTTGTCCTCTTCTTCCCATTCCACTGTGGACCACGGCATCAGGCACAGATACTTTGGGGCTGCTGCCGTGTCCTGCCAAGCTTGGGGGGCTTCGAGTAGCAGGCAGGGACACCTGCAATGGGGTCAGGAAGGAGGTGACATTACACCTTCACCATTCACCATGGAGAGCTCTCAGTCCTTCGATGGGGAGCAGGGATGAGCCCAGTGCTGCCCAGGCCCCTTCTGGGGCGGGTGAAGTGATGAGCACCTGCCCAGGTGGCTGGAAAGGCAGCAGCTGCAGTGGCCACAAGTGCCCAACTCCGTGAAGAGCACCCAGACCCCCTTGTCTCCACAGCCTTTCATCACCCTCCAAACTGGGACACAACATGGACCTCGAGGTGTGCAGAGCCTTCCTCAGCCCCCACCCGGGGATCCTGCCCACCCAGTCCCTGCCCAGCAGCTCCTGCCCAGCCTCACAGGGGTGGTGCCAGGCCAGGGGACAAGTGCCACCCCCCTGCCCAGCCCAGCCAGGACAGCAGCTGCTCCAGCAGTGCGTGGGGACATGGTTCTCTCGTGCCTGGCCGCTGTCACCAGCAGGTCCCAAAGCCTGGAAAAGTGAAGTCCCACTGGCCCAAAGGGTTTTGCGGACAAGGAACAACCTCAGCTCCCTCTGCTGGCACCCGCCCCAGGCCGGGCCCGTCCCCAGCACACCCTGTTTGAACACCCTTCACTGGGAGCCCAAGCACCCAGGGCCCACATCAGGCCCTCCAGCCCGGCCTCAGCATCTCCCAGTTCCCAGCAGTGTCCCAAGGCAGCACGTGGAGCCGTGGTTCCCATGGTGTCACCGCGGTCCCCACGGTGTCCCTGCTCCCGGCACAGCCGAGCCACCTCCCGGGACACTGCACCGCTCACTGCAGGTGTAAAGACACGGAGACCAAACTTTTTTCCTCCCTCTTTACGTTACTGTGAAGGCATCACTCCTGCAGGGAAGAACTAACCAAAATTATGGGAATGTGATGAGCGAGGCAGCTCTGGAGCCAGCCCAGCCCCAGGTGCTGCGCAGAGCAGCGTCCGCAGGTTCCAGGGGCAAACAGGGCTGGTCCGTGCCCGCGCGTGCCATCTGCCTCCTCCCCGGGCTCCCTGTGAGCTTTTACTACTCGGCTGTTTTATCAATGGCATAGGAAACGTTTGAGATTAGATTTCCTTAAGTAATTACTGTGTAAATGGGTACTTTCCTACAAACACTCAGGCACAGCAGCTGAACAGCAGGTTACAGAGAGCTTTCAGAGAAAACTCGAGTTTCCCCTGACACTGCTCTCTACCCACAGACCCCTGGCATCATCTCCCCACTGGCCTGGCCTCACTTCCCCCTTGGCCTGTTAACATCCCCCTGTGCAGCCCAAGAGATCTGCAGAGAAGCACGAGCAGAGGGAAAGGAGCGAGCACAGATCCTCCCTCGGCATCACACTGCACCTCACAGGCTGCTGACACGGGGTTAGTGGAAGTAGCAGGTAGGAGGGAGAAAACTAAACAAAAATCACAAACCCCTGCCCTTTTCCTCTGTGATGCTGTTCCAGGTGCTGATCCTGGATGGGCAGGTGCCCACTGGAGCCCTTGAGCTCACACCTGCAGATGTGAGGACATGCAATAGTGCTGGGCAGGTTTTGGAGCAAATCCTGCCCTTCCCTCCAGCCAGAGGCACAGTCACCCAGCAAGGCAGCGGGCATGG
Organism: Sclerurus mexicanus; assembly: GCA_013396755.1. Lineage (NCBI taxonomy): Eukaryota > Metazoa > Chordata > Aves > Passeriformes > Furnariidae > Sclerurus > Sclerurus mexicanus. Next base: position 1,506,739 of record VWZF01005795.1, read on the forward strand.
GCTGAGCAGTCCTGGGCACTCAGCACACCCTCATCCCTGTAATCCATCGCACAGAGTGGGGAACAGCCTCCTGCCGACCGCCACATCGCTTTGGGAACCAAAAAAAGCTGCGTAAACCCAGAACTATTTCTGTAACTTTTAATGGACAATGATCTGGTTCCCCTTGAAAAAATAAACAAGCAGCAGAAGCACCCGAGCAGCTCCCAGGTGCCTGGGGCGGCCGCAGGACTTGGCCTCCCACCCGGTCGCAGGGACGGCCGTGCGGGACGACCCGCTCGCGAGATACCACTGAAGGCGTGATGGGATTTTCCTGCGCTGGCAACCTCTGACAGGTTGCAACCCTAAAGACAAACAGATTCTTTCAAGCAAACAAGGAGTAAATGCAAAGCTGGGCAGCAGCAGGGCGGGCGATCCTCCCCTGCCCAAACACAGTGGCCCTGGGACACCCACGAGCACCCAGGGCTCGAGGGGCGCGTTCTGCTCAGGGCACAGAACAAACACCCACAGGCACAGGTAGCAGGATGTCTGTTCCCAGTCAGGCTTTCAGTCAAGCTTAATGCCACACGAAAGCTCCAGGCATTTATTCAAATGGTAAAAGCAAACGCAGCACACACAGATTGAGGTTTCTTGCAGGGATTAGTAACAAACTCCCAGGTAAGCAAAGGAACGGCCTCGGCTGAGCTGCTCCCCGGCGCAGTTTATCCAGGTAATGCCTGGGCTGGGTGCCCTGAGCAGCAAAGCCTCACCTGGGAACTCAGATCCACCTGAGATGACTGTCCAGCAAAGCAATACCTTCGTGTGCCCCCATCTTGATATACAGGAGCACCAGGTATTCCCTTAGGGATCGTGAGAACAGAAAAAGACCAAACTTCCTTCCTTCCAACTCCCTCTCCTGCCTCCCCGAGCGACTCAAGAGACAGCAGGTCTGATCCCGCTAGCCTGGGCTGTTTGAAGAGTGAAGCATCACCCCCCATCTTGCACCAGGCTCCAAGGGAAGGGCCGAGGGAAGGGCTGGGATGCAGATCAGCCACACAAGGCGCATCTGGGGATGCAGCTGTGGCATTGCTCCGTGTGGAGATCGCTGAGACCATCCCACTCCTCCTCAGGAACTGTTGTAAAGTGACCTGACCTTGTCACGAGGGAATCCATGGTCAGCACCGGGGAACAGGCTGTGCTGGCACCTGGTGCAGCCCTGGGGGCAACCTCCTCCCAAACTGATGCTGCAGGAGCCCCCTCCCTCCTCCATCCCCCTCACAACCACCCTCACAGCCTCCCCCCATCCTCTTCCCCACCTGGAGGCTGGACAGGTGGTCTGATAACCTCAACATGCACCGAATTTGGTTTAGTTTCGCAGCGATTTGGGGTAAATCAGGGCTGGAGCTGGGTTTCAGGACGCTGGGTGTCTGAGGATGGAGCATACTGGGTACAGTTAATTATAAGGTGACAGACTTAGAAGTTTTGCAGCTTCAATAAAACTCAACAGCTACAGAGCAATTTTTTCTGTGTTAATTTAATCATACAAATATTCATTTATACATTAAGGAAAAAGCTTCCTTTATTTTCACCCCCAATGTGCTATCATAGGACTTCTCCCAGACTCAGAGAGGCAACACACCATCCCGTGCTACACATGCACTGCCCTGGCGAGCACAGACAGGCTGGGAACCACCCACGCATTCACACACGGAAAAAATTAAACACAACAGAAACCCAGACGTGGGACAGCGTGCATTTCCCACCCACACCGCTGCTTTCTGACTGCACGGCTCTGCCCCAGCTCCCAAACCCTGGCAAGGCCTGAATCCAGCTCTCAAGGTGTGGGCAGCAGATTCCTGCTCCCCGTCCCATGGCACTGCCAGTTTGGGGCCAGTCCCAGGGACATCCTGCTGCAGTTTGCCAAGGCTGAGAGGTGCCACCGCTCGAGCTGTGTTAGTGACAGGGCCCAAGAGGCTCTCACTTGTCTCAGAGACTCCCTTAGAGGCCATCAGAGACGTTCTGCATTATCCTTTTCCCTATGGGAACCTATACGACCTCAGTGTCCCAAGGTCACTTGGGCAGAGGTTTACCAAATTTATGTCAAATTCCCCATTTAAAAGCTGGACACCTGACAGCATGGGCAATCCATGGGCTGGCTGCACCATAAAGCTCCAAGGAACAGGAGATAAAACCACCTTTGGCATCAGCAAAACAGTTTTTACTCTAGGAAAAACACAGAGGCAGAGCAACCCTTGCGTGACACGTCCTTCCATTGCCACAGCCAGGGCCACAACCTCGACCCCAACGAGCCAGCACTCTGTGGATCCCTGAGCTCCTGGGCAGAGCGGGATGGGAGCAGCAAGAGCTGCAGATCTCAGAGCAACTCAGCTCTGGCCCTGCCTTTCCTCAAACCCTGGAGCACGTGATCCTTGTCCCTGGGACACCATGGTCTGCAAACGCACAAGAGGAGAGAGAAACAGCCTGTGCAGAAAGCGTGGGGCACATGCAGGTTTTGTTTTTTCAAGACAAGGAAATTCAGCCTTAGGAAGAGCACAGGAACACAACTGTGGCAGCCATGGAGGAGCATGGGACATGGGAGTGACCATGGTGCCTGGGAGCAAAAGCCAGCACAGGGATATCCAAGAGTCTCCCAGGTGCCTCTGCTGACACCAGGCAAAGGTCACAGCACCAGCGCTAACTCACAGACTCAGATCTTCATTTCCCCTCCCTTCCACTATGCAGCTGACACAAGGAGCTAATAAAGATAGGGAATCGCCTTGTCACTTGGACCAGCCACAGTCTGGAGGGGCTCAGTGCCCTCAGAAGGGGAGCAGCAGTGCTGCAGGAGGTGGGAGGGACACGTATGTTCATGCCCTCAGAGGGGCTCACAGGAGGCATCTGGGAGAAAAGAAGGGAATGAGGAAAGAGGCCACCTGCCCACAGCACACTGTGGGGCTGCAGATAATTCCCCAGATCAGTGCTCAGGGAGGGTAACCAACCCAAGGCAAAATGTTGTTACAGGACAAGAACCAAACACAGAGCAGCACCTTCCATGGGTTCACTCTGATCCCAACACTCCCCCAGCTCCAGCGGTGCCAGGGCAGAGCCAGGTGCCCACCACACTGCAAGAGCAAGTGTCAGGCAGCCCAAATCCTGAAGTGCCAGTTCTATGAAGGGAATTTTTTACATTATACTTGTTTCTTCCAGCAAACAGATTTATGAAGGGAAATTTCAGGTAATGGTCATCTTTAACAACTGAACCTGTGAAACATAAACAACACCTATCATCCAATTCTTCCTCTGCTGGACACAAGGAACTCCCACTGTCCCCACAAGATCCATCCACACGCACTCAGGTAACAGTCCTGGGCAGCTGCAATGAAGGATTCCCCCATTCAAAACCAACCTTGCACAAACAGCCAAGAGCAGTCAGAGCAGGGCTGAGCGTGCAACTCCAACACAGGGAAAAGCCTTCACTGGAAAGATCTGGAAGAAGGCAGTGGGAGCTTTGCATATTCCTGTCTCTTCGGCAGATGGCTGTGGGCAGGACAGTGCCCTGGCCCTGATCCCTGCAGCAGGGGCTGTGGGACAGCACTTCACAATAAACCCACCACAGCTCGAGGCTGAGCTCCATCCCCTCACACCCAATGCAGAACTGAGGGAAACACACTGGAGGAACAGCAGAGCAACAACAAATCTTTTGCGATCCCTCTCCTAACACAAGCCCTGGAGATCTCACTGAGAGCCCAGGCAACAAAAGCAGGTGAAGGCAAGGCAAGAGAAGGACCCAGCTGGTGCTGCCAACTCCTGCTCTGAGCTCCAGAACATCTGGATCAGCCTCTAAGCTCACACCTCAGCACAGGAGAAACAAATGCAAACTTATGCTGTGTAAGAGAGAGAGGAGACTCCAAATGGAAAGGACCAGATGTCTGTAAAGCTTTGCAACTACCACCAGGTGAATTACAGCTACAGAGACTCCCCTTGGCACACGGCACTTGTGGGGGGGCTCTGGGCACAGCTACTGCACATGGAGAGTGAACAAAAAGGGATTTTAACCTGCTAACCACACAGGACAGCGTGGGAACTTGAATAAATTGGATTCTTATTAACATGGGTGTGTATTTGTGCATTTCATGTACAAGGGGAAGGCAGATGAGCCCTCCACGTTATCCCAGAAGTCCCAGAGTCTCCCTGTCCAACTCTAATACTGAGACCTGGCCTCAGCGTGGTTCCCAATGACACGCAGAACAATTAACAGCAACACCCAAACCGAAAGGAAAAGAAGAATCAAAAGATTAAAAAGTCGGTAACTAAAACCAGCAGGTGCCATTAAGAACGCAGTGCTGGGTGCAGCCCAACCTGGCATTAAAAAGGCCCGACAGGAGCAGCCCCTGCACAAAGCCCAGTGGGTGCCAGGCCAGCACACCAGGACATTCTGGGAAAATGCACGCTGTCCCTTCGGAAAAAATATGAACAAGAAACAAACAGAAATTAAACATTTGCTCAAACTACAACCGCTCTGTAGGCAAAATATTCTTTTTTAAAGATGGCTTTTAAATTTTCATTTTTAAACTTCTTTTTAAGCTACCTAATTACGTGTGAGGATGATTTCTTTAAAACCCCATAGGATTGGTGTTTCTTCTTCCTCATAGCATTTACACCACTCTGCAATCCAGCAGTCACACATGCATACCCAGGTTTTGGATTTTCCTCTGGAAACATCTAGTCTTAAGTTATTGGGCTTTTGTTTTTTCTTCTTTATCCAGAACACGGAGGCAGAGAAGGGGGGTCCATGCTGTGTCTGTCTGCCACATGAATCCCCCTCCCTTCCCCCAAAAGTCAGCTTTTTCTTAAATTCTCCTCTTGTCGATACCCGTTTTGTGTTTTTGTGTTTTAAGACTGTCCGAAGGGATAAGGACCGTGGAAACCCTGAAAGAAAGTTGGAGATATAATCAATTTCAATAGACAAGAAACAAAACACTCAGTGCTTACTTCCAAATCCTGCCCAGCCCGGCCCAGGGCTTCCCCCCAGAGCAGCCCCTCTCCCCTGCCATGGCCACGTCTGTCCAGCCTCACACACACTCCCGAGCTGCACCTTCCAGGGCAGCTTTCCCCAGAGACGGCAGATGCCATCACTTACCTCTGTCAAGTGTTTTTTAGGCCAAGGCCACAAAACGACCTGTGCTTTCTACACCAGAGACCCCCAGAGATGCTACACCACCTGCAGGCCCAGCCCCTGCAGCCACCCCAGTCTGTCCCAGAGACCACAGCAGTCACGGCACTGGAACTGGGTTAGGGGCTATTTCAGAAAAAACACAAAGATTTGGAAATCCATGTTCCCACAACTGCCATTTGTGCTCTCTCAGGGTAACAATCCACACTTGCCTTCAGTGAAATCAACCACATCATTTACCAAAACCCCAAAGTGCTTCCTAGAGAATCCATTTCCCTCCTTTACATCCTGAAGTGAGTCACCTAAATGTCAGATCTAGTCATGGGGCTCGAATGAACATGAACTCCTTTTGTAACTTCTGTTGTTTGGAGCAGCTATCTGGGGTTTCATCAGGAAGCAAAAGATCCACTGGCAGAACAAGATACCCCCAGTTCACAGAAAGATGAAATTTGTCAGTGATGAAGGTACAACCCCCACACAAAACCCTCCCGTAAGACCCAATGCACACTGAGGTCAGGAGGGAGATGAGGGAGAAAAGCTCGTTATATCTCATCATCAGCGTGAGGAAATCATTATGCAAATGTTTCTAAACACGGCCCAGCTCTTCCCAGCACTCTGAGAAGGGCAGACGAGAGCCCAAACAGCCAAAGCCAGTCCTGCTCGGGCTGTCCATGAAGGTCTGACCACAGTTTTCACCACTTGGCCTTTAACAGGGCAAATTCCAAAGGAATCACCTTCCCTGCACGTTCTCCTACAATTCCATAACCTCCTCACTGCAGGAGCTGGGGTTGTGGAGCCACAAGTCTGCACACAGATCATACTAAGAATCAGTGTCACCAGCAAACACCAGGCTGGGGAGCGCTGCTGCAGAGCTGCACTAGGAAGGAGGTGCTGTGAGCAGTCTGTAATCTTGCTGTAGCTGGAGAGATTTCATTCTTTGGGATACACCAGGTCGTAAGTACAAGCAACTGGTAAAATGAAGCAGCTCTCAGAATCCAACCAAGAGGAGGATGAGCAGACAATTAACCAGGACATCTCATGAACTGTGTGGGAAGTATGAAAGACTGGGAACATAGAAATTGCTGTTTGCAGACAGAAATACAAGCAAGTGATGGAAAAACAGACACACTTCTACCCCAGGAATAGGTTGCAGTCCCAGTTTGTAAAGCTTTTCAAAAGAGAACAGCTAGCAGGTTCTAGCACAACAGTTCACCTCAGGAAGGAGACACTCCCACCAAAATCCAGACTGAGATATCCAACATTTCCAAAAAATAGTCACTGAAAGAGGGGGAAAGGGAGGAGCAGGAGAAAAACCTTAAGATGGTGTGAACAGGTGCACAAAAAAAGGACACAGAAGGAAAGCAATGTATGAGCAGGATCCCAAGCAGTCTCACCTCACAGGGATTAAGCCATTGTACTTATTGCTCCGCAAAAGGAAAACAGGATTTGCTGCTTATTTCCTGTACAGACACATTTGCCAGCATTTGCTTCATCTCTGAGCTACCTGCACACAAGGCTTTGTTTGAGGCACTGCCTGGTGAGAGCTTGGGAGGGGTTTAACCATCACCTGCCCCTCTGCCAAGGACACCCCAGGTGCATTGTACCTGTTACCTCACAGGGGATGTCCCAGGCAAAACCATCTCGCTTTAACTTGGGGGTGCCACAAGCACCTGCACCCCCGTGGTGTAAAGCAGTGCCAGTCACCCAGCCCAGCAGAGCAGCTTGTTAGTGGTTCTGGATGCAGAACTCTGTAAAGAGGCCGTGAACTTTGCAGGAAAAACCTCTGGATCTTCAGGTACCGTTTTCTGTAGCATGTTATTTAAAGCCACACAATTACACTGATCATGTGTTAATTAAACCCAGAATTTAGCTCACCTTCAGCGTGACAGATTCCTCAGGATGTACAGCTCTGCCCCCCCTGCCACACTGCACTGAACACCCAACTCCTGCGAATGAGCTCCAGGGGCAGTGCCCAGAACCTGTGACCACACTCAGCTTCTCCTGACTCAAGGACTTTCACCAGGAAAAAGCCCCAAACGTTTGCTTTGGGGATTGCCACTCTTCACTGCACTTTACCTACCCGAGATTCATTACAGTACATGAGAATACACAAAATTAAACACCACTTGTCTCTTTAAGCCAAGTAGAGCCGGTTTAGCACAACCTGCACAGGTCCCTCTCCCCTCTGACACAGCCACAACTCTGTCCCCTGCTCAGCCAGGCCCAAGTGTCCCATGACATTTATTCACCATGCACAGTGTAAGGGTTTGATACCAGAAAACCTCAGTTACTGCTGCAATGTAAATACCAAACACTGGTATGGCATTTTCAAGACTAATTATCCCCTCTATGCAGCATTTTACATCACAAACATGCAAAAATAATTCTGCAGACAATTGCAGTTTTTCCAAGTTGATTCAATGGAAGGATTATTCCCACTATTTTTGGTGCATTCCCGTCTATTCTCCAAGTGGGATCACTGCCTTTACAAAAAGCTCAGCTGCAGCTCTGCAAATTCACTTTCAGTTCTTCCAGAATGTTCCTCAGAAGTAATTTCTCACTTGCTGGTGGGAGCACTGGCTCTTCACACAGACCAGTGTGTGAGAACACAGGACCATGACTTTCCAAGAAAAGACTGCATGACAACTACTGGTATAAATTATCGTTTGACTTGTGCATCAGAAGGGAAATGAGACATTTTGGGAAGTTAAAGCCTTTGTGAACTGAGCTCTGGAAACAGAGGCACCTGTGCTGGGAACAAAGTGAGTGTTAAGTGGATCTTTCATAAACCATCACACACAGGCTTTCAGACAGCTCTTTATTTCACCTCTGTGACTGAGTCCCCATCAATGCAGGTACACTTCCAGGGAAGGAGATGAACACACAGCAACACAAAACTCTCCAGTGTACACTGACAGGGGCACCAGCCCACTCTGCCCATTCCGTCCCCTCGGGCCGCTCCTGCCCCGCTGCCCTCACCGCACTTACGCAAACCGAGCACAGAGAACAAAGCACCCACCACTTGTATTTTATTCCATGCATGCCATGCAAACACGGTGTGGCACGGAGACCACCAGGAAGCTCAAAACCTTCTCAGACCAGGCACAGGCTCAGGTGCCCACAGATGAGGAGGCGACAGGGCTCAGGTACCTCACTGAGTTCCATGACGTATTGCCAGGCTGAGATAAACAGGACAACTCTGCTGGGCTGCAACAGTGCAAAGTTTAGCTAAAATCAGATTGTCTGGTACTTCCCACAGTCCAGAAGCACACGGACAGTTGGGTTTCATGGATGAGCTGACAGGCAGCACCCAAACATGCCAGTCTCTCACCAGAGAGGCAAACCAGCTCATGCCACCCCAGCCCAGGCTGCAGGTGCCAGCAGTAGCGTGGCTGTTGGAGCAGCCACAGCAGCTCTGAGTCCAAAATTCTCCCACTGTGTTCAAATGAACGTAACCACATGGTGACCAGCCCAGCGTGGAGCCCAGACAGCAGGAAGAAAGGAAGGAGCTTCCCTCCTCCGTGGATGCAAACACTTCTGGGGCATCGTCCTCACCCACCAAGACATTTTGTTCCTCAGTTTCAGTGAAAAAAAAAAGAATCTGAGTTAAAGTTTCCAGAGGTACTCAAAAAATCTGCAAATTGGAGGTCCTGGTTTGGGAGAAGCCTCTAGAAGCTGCAGCAACATTTAAGCTCAGGGAGAGGAAGCCAGTTAAAGGCTCCAAGGACACAGCGTTTGTTTCCCCTTATGTACAGAAAGCTTCCAAGTAACACAGATTAGAGCTCAGCTTCACACAGAATGGAGGGAGATGGGGAGTATAAACACAGCGTGGAAAAAGGTATTCAGATTTTAATGCTCTCAACTCAAATATGTTTCTATTTCACTGGGCTTTGAAAAGCAGCACGAGCCAGGACCAGGACAGCCAGGCACCATTTGCTGTGGTGGGGATGATGCCCTGTCTGGGCTAATCTTTGCAGAATCACAACTTGCATGTGCAGTTTTCTGTATGACACAGAGAGCATTGACTCCTCAATTCATCTGGGCACCAGATTTAGATACAGATCTATGGATTTTATAGAGATGATAAGTACAATCTAAAAGTCAGGATATGGCTATTCACTTCTGATCTACCCAGGCATGGAAACCTGTACATTTCTTTCCTCAGTTAAGCAGTTAAACTAACTCCCAGGCACTGTAAGACTGGATCTTGGGCCTTTAATGGAAAAACCAGTCACAGGAGAGCAGTGACCATGCAGGGTTGCTATGAGACAGGAGGAGTAAATAGGAGGAAGCTGTATCAGCCTCAGGTCTGTGGAGAATCCAGAGAAAGCGACTGCCAGAGAATAAAATACCCATGCATGGGGATATTTGGGATCTGATGCAGCTCATCCCTATCCAGAGAGAAGCACCCTATCCTGTACTTAAGCACATCTTTACATCTAAGAACATGCAAAAACCCCCGCTGGGAATAGATTTAACAACATGCTTCAAGCAAAGCCCAGACAGGCCCTGGCCTGCAGCCTCCCCGCAGAGCACGTGGAAGGTGGCAGGGGCCTAGGAAGGTGCTCACCACAGCAGGAATAAAGGGCACAGTTTGTTTCAACCACGCCACAGGTTTCATCTCATCCACTTACAGGGCATTCTGTGTCTGGTTTTGTTTGTTTTACACTAGAAAGTTTGTTCCACTGAGCAGAGCACCCACATCAAGTACTCTCTGCTGCTGTACAAAAGCATTTTTAATGTTTCCAGGTGTGAAATGCTGCTGTACTTGTCTAACCCAGCAGCAGATGGTATGTCAGCATCGTCAAGATTCTGACTCCAATGGGGAGTTTTAGAGGACAAGCCACACCTGCTCAGTGCACCAGAGGGAGAACTAATTCTGACGAGGTCTGGCAACTTCGAGGATGTTTTACAGCTGCAGATGCCAGAAACTGCTCCTTTTTTCTCAAAGATGTCACGGTCTCATGCACTGCGTGACTGGGTTCCCCAACAGCCTCTTGGCGGAGGAATCCTCCATAGCGATCCGAGAAATATCTAACTGCTTATTTTACTTCTCACTATGGGACACAGTCCTTCTGAACACCTCAACTAGACCTTACCCATCCCCTTTAATACATCTCACCAAATGGCCTCTCAAACACACCAGGGATTCCTTCCATTCCTTGGGTACACGAAAGGAGACAAAAATATCAGAGGTTCTGCCCAAGAGAAATAAAGTCCAGGAATCCCGGATTCCATGTCACTGTGTAACCAACCCACAGTGCTCTTTTGTCTGCTCTAAAAACTGAAATAAAGCCCTTCACATCAATATTCAATCACAAGGCAGCAGCTCCCAGTGCAGTAGTTTTCCTTCCCGTCCCCAGCAGCGGAGGACACGGTAGGTCCCTGGGGATGTGGGGAAGATGAGCCAGATAGAGCTTTTCCCAACAGGTGCCAGAAACCCATCTGCTCCTCAGGTGATTCAATACTTCTGACATCACCTCCAACAAGCCCTTTTCTGCTCCAGCAGCATCTCCAGCTGGGGACACTGCATTCACATCACCCCTTCGGAGGGAAAAAAACCAAACAAAACCAGATCTCCTGTTCCCATGGGCAGGCTGGAGGCAGGGACAGTGGGAGGCCTGGCCAGGGAAGGTGGGAATGTTCCCCTGGCCATTTCAAACCAGACCAAATGTTTAGGATGTACAACTCCCTCAAACTTATTCACTACAGAACCAGTACTGTATCAATATGAATATTGGGTCTGTGGCAGAAAGCCTCCTGCACTGGGTAGGATGGATAAGACTGGAGAAGGACTCTGATCTCCAGACCTACCTGAATGGATCCAGAGGAGAAGCTAACTTATTTTATTATGTCACAAACAGAAACACTGCAGTAGAGACAAGAAGACTAAAAAAAAAATCAAAAATAATAATAAAAGCAAAACAAAACAAAAATCAATGAACTTTCACATACCTTCCCCCCAACCAAAAAGTTATCCCTTCTGAAGCAAGCAATCAAAATGCCTGCTTTAATCTTGGATAATCCACCTCAAATTCACCCAAGAATATTCTGTAAATACAAAAAGAAAGAAAGAAAAACCAACCCCAGAACAAAACAACAACAAAAAAGGGGAGGAAAGGCCACCTGCCCTCCATGTGGGGTTAGATTACCACCCACGTCTCACCAGAGCACAGATCCCAAGCTCTGGGTTACCAGCTCAACCAGCTCACTTCAAACTAGTGACACCTTTCAGGTGCTGCTTCACTCTCCTGCTGGTCTCTCCCCTCGCCACGGCCTCTGCTCCTCCAAAGGGCTCTGGTTCCTTTCACCCCTGTTCTCAGCCAGCCCCAGTCCGGCCCCTTGGGGAGCACCACGACCCACCGCGCAGCCGCTCGGAGCACTGCGAACCCGGGCGGTGTTCCACTGACAGGGGAACCGTCTTCCAAGCCACCCACTTCACTGTCAGCGAGCGGAGTCTCGCAGCAGGAGCCGGCCCAGCCGTGGTGTTTGGCAGCAGAGCACAAGGGACTGGCAGGCTGGCACGCAGCTCGCCCTGGCCGTAAAAAATGCACGGCCCTGGTGCAAAGGTCACCACAATGTGATCCACTGGCAGAGGACAGGCAGGTCATCCAGGGAGGAACTAAAGTGCTGTAGGTGAACTAACAGTAGGGCTTTATTAAGTCATTCAGCAACCAAGTGTTATTGTCCTACACAGCCTGCTCAAAGTACAGTAAAGCATTTTAAAAGGATTTTAAAAATCAAACTAGTTTGACATACGACAGCACACACCTACACATACTGCTGCATTAACAGGTGGATTCTGAATTGTAAATAATCCTGCAATTAATTTTTCACACACAAGCAAATAAAAACAGTCAAAATATCACTCAGACTCATATAGCATCCACCAAGCAAGCTTTTGAGAGAGATTTAAAGTAAAGATAATTTAAGTCACCTACAATTATAAACAAGACAAGGACACAGACAGGAACAGTCCTTTCATTGACTGTTCCTGACAGGCAGCTTCCGGGATCAAATGATGAGCTCTGTAGTCTCCCCACACCAGCTAAAAAGAAGTTATCTGGTTAATCTGAAGTTTGAGGGTGTGGATATTTGTTCTCTGTTCAAAATTATGTCAAACTCAGGACACATCTAGAGAGATATTTTGACTTATTTGCACACGCAACTGGAGCAGCCTCCAGCCACTTGCAGTTACAGCACCCAAACAAGGTTATATAAATTTAAAGAAGGACTTGAAGCGAAAACAAAAGGTGGATCTGGTAAGAGTCTATCAGAGGCAAAAATATTTTAATATAACATGAGTTGGCAGAGTCAGACAGTCAAATTCAGAACCTTCTTTAGCAGGTCTGGCAGAAGCAGAAGGAAAGGGCTTTGCAGTTTGGAAGGAAGAGCAGTTACACACCTGCCAGGCTCCTCCCCTACCCGTTCTCCTGCTCGCCCAGGGCACCTACCTTACTGTACGTCACTACCGACAAGTTGTTCGAGTGACTGCTGGGGGAGAGATTTACAGAGTTTTGTGACAGTCCATTCTGATCTTGTTCGATTTGGTCAGGAGCAGGCCCCCATGTGTTTTTGCTGATTGTGCCTAGCTCGGAACCCCCAGGGTCTTTTAGGTTGTTTTCATCTGGTTGCCTGTTCTTCTGTGGAGAGGCGAACGGGTTAAAGTTTCCTTCTACCTTGCGATGCGGCTGCGTGTTGAACTCTGTTTCAAAGGATGACAGCTGCTGTGTGACACCCAGAAGTCCTCCAACTTCCACGCTGAGGATCACCCAGATGACATCTGTGGAAAAAGAGACACATTTGGGTTGTCATTTAGACGAGAGTTTAGGAAGAAGGGGCAGAAGGAGCAAAACAGAACATGAATTCCATCCTTTACGCTAGCAAGAAAAAGAGCGATCGTTTAAAGCACGTTTTTACGAAGCCTCAGCAGTACTGGTTCCAGTGCCTCCAGCTCAGCAGGGCTGGGCTCAGCAGTCAATTTTAGGAGCAAATGAAGGACAGTGGGACTGTACCTTAGGGACACACACCTTGCTCAGGGACTCAGCTGTACAAACCACTGACCCCCAGTACCCACCTCACCCCCAGTACCCCTCCCTCCCCGCAGCGCAGCGGCCCCGCAGCGCCCTCTGCCGCCCGCCCGCGGCCCCGCATGCCCCGTGTCCCAATGTCGCCGGTGTCCCCGGGCTGGCACCAAAGCTGTGAGCTCGGCTGCAGGGGAAGCGCCCCTCGGACTGGGAGCCCGGTGGCCAAAGGGGTTCAGGTTGCAGATCGTGTTCTGCCCAAAGTGGCAACTTCAGGCAACAAAAGGACATCTCGCGCAGTCCAAGGCCCTCAGGAACCCTGGGAATGCCTCGGCTTTGTGAGCACATGGGGCCAGCAATGCAAGCTGGACAGGCATGCCACCTGCACGGGGCCATCCCTGCCCATCCCTGCCCTCCGGACACCGAGGAGCCGCAGCAGTGCCAGCAGCCCCCTCCTCCCCAGCCCTGGTATTTGTGCCTCCAAGTGCCAACACCTCCCTCTCAGACCCTGAAACTGGGGATACTCCCAACTGCCAAGAGAGACACTAAGATGTTCTCAGTGTAAACCAAAGCTGGCAGAAAAGGGCTGTAAGGCTGCACCAAAGGCAGATGATGGAGGCCCAGGCTGAGGCACCAGGCAAAATAGCAAAACGTGTTCTTTAAACAGAGAAATGGCTCAAAAGGGATGCACTAAATCACTGTATTAAAATTTGGGCATTCACTTCTCACAGGAGGCTTCCAGCCCTAACAGATTTTATGCTCATATGCAGTTCACAGTGTTCAGCACCAGAAAAATGGGAAAGAATCCTGACATGGATCAAATGGGAAAGAGTCTTCAGGAGAGCCGCGCAAGTTCCTTTGTTTTCTACTGCAGTGTGTAACCTGTAATTCGTTCCAGTGTTTAGAAAACAGTTCTGTGCTGACCAAGACAACAAAGCAGCTTCCTTGATGTTTTCCTGCATTCCATATTCTATATTTAGGGCAGGGCTGGCAGAGCTCTGCCCTCCCGCTCTGTTATCGGAGCACAGCACAGGGGCCAGCAGCGGGAAGGCCACAGAGAGCCCCGAGAGCTGGGAAAGGGCCCACTCACCTCCGTAGTAGAGTCCTGTGGCAGTGCACATCCGCCACTGTCCCTGATACATCCCGGCGGTGCTGGGGCTGCACATCTGCACGCTGACATCGGCCATCTCCTGGGGCTCCAGGGACCTCACCATCACCATGTTCACGTGCCCAAACTGGTCTCCCCCGACATACTTCAGGCAAACCCCCGGGGGCCATGCCTCAGTCCCTGGGATTAGACAGGAGAGGGAATCACTGACAGTGCACCAGGAAAAGCTGTCTGTTTGTGTAAGACTGGATGAAACACACTTGCTAAAACAGTTGTGCAATTGTTGGATAGTCACAGGAAACCAACATATGCAGGACACAGTAGCAATGGATGCTGAGAAAGAATAAATAGTTGTCAGACCAGGCTTAACTGGTGCATTCAGGAACCAGCAGAACAACTGATATTTCTATCTGACTAATTTCTAGGTCTTCGTTACACAGGAAAATTCTCAAAGTCCCAGTGAAACAGCTGCAAAAAAATAACCAACATAAATCACATGCACGTCCCTTTCCCCAGAGACAGAGACAAGGGCAGGACCAGGGTGTGTTTGCGTGTGTCCCCCATTTCTGCCTCCCTCCATGCAGCTCCTGAGTCATACCACATCAAATACCTATTATTGATACAAAGTGTTGGCAACATTTCCTTTCAGGGGTTCATTCCTTTCTAAGCCTGCTAGCAGTCTCAGGATGAACTTAAAAGTTTGAGCTACAACTGAAGTGCCAGCACTATTTCCTAAATGGATTTATTTGCCTCCTTGCACCAACCTTTTTCTCAGTCTTTTGCAAAGGTGGGAAGGGTTGTGAATACACAATTTATTTGTGGAGATCCATGTTTAGACTGTAGACACTGGACTGACAGCATGACCTGGCAGTCAGAGAGACATCAGACAGTTCCTGAGTGCAGACACAACCACTAAAGATAACAAGTGCTAGGGCAGATAGAAAGAAAAAGTGCCCCTGAGACTCCTGAAAAATTAGTTTAGCAGAATTTTCTTTTGCTTCTTCCCCAGTCAGGTGACCAAGCCAACAACTTTGAGAATACCTCCTGCTTGGCTGAGGTTGAAGGAAATGGCTGTGGAAAGCCTGAACCACCACGAAGCTTGGAACTGCTCTGTGTGGTCCAGGGCGAGCATGGCAGAGGCTGCTCTGACCTCAGGTTACCCCAAGGAGTATCCTTTGCAACAGCTTGCCCGCTAATTTAATCCCTGTGGATACTTCAGTGAAGACATAGCAGGGACTGGTTTTCTTGTCAAGTCCTTGTCTGTGAAATTCACAGCCTCTCAGGGAAAGCAGGATGTGTACAAGTACAGCGGGATGTTGAGCATGAGGGATGGAAAGGCGCTGAGAGAGGAGGGCTCTGAAAGAGGAGCTGGGTACCTGGCTGACCTCAGCCTGGGGTGTGGGGCACTTGAACACAAAGTCTCATCTGTAGAGGTTGGCAGCCCAGCAACACAGTTTAGATTAAATAATTTATGTGATTTTTATCGGGTTTAATGGCTTCAGGCTTGCAAGGTGCCTAGAATGCTGCAACTGATAAGCCCCATAAAATGAAATTATGATTATGTCATTCTATTTCAGTACACTCATCTCTCAGGAGATGATAAATCGCAGAGTAGAGCTGTGAGTGTCCTGCAGAGCCAGGAGCAGCTGGGGGCAGAGTGGGGAGAGGAAGCCAGGTTGTTAAATCCTGCTGCCCTTTCAGCAATGGTTCTACTACACAAACTGTCCTTTGGCAGACAATGCAGCACCGTCCTGCAGGTACCACAGTAGGGCACTGGTTTTTAATGACACATATGAGAACCAGCCAACACGCCTCAAACTGCCAACCTCTGAGCTCTGCCTGTCACACTCGTCAGACCCAGAACGCTCCGGTGACACATAACTCAGGTATTCCGTGTTCTAGAACTGAAGTCATGTAATCAAGGGCTCCTGTAGAGCTGTTAAAAACCTTGGCACTGCTTCAGTTATCTGCCTAACAAGCAGATATTATCTGGAAACACTACAGTCCTTTGATATTATACCTTAATTAAACCATAAAATGGTTTTCAAATGCTGCAGTGCTCCTCACGCTGCACACTCACAGGCAGTATGTGAAGTTGCATTGCACTGAACGTGCCTCAGCAGCGTGGCTGCACCAAGCCCTGGCCTCCAGCACCACCGTTAGGGCACGGATGGACGGCCTGACAAGCCAGGCTTTAATCCACACAGAGCCAAAACAAATGTCAGCCTTGCCAGGAACTCCTAAGCCAAGGTGAGCTCCCGCTCCTCATTTTAGAAGGCCCACGGATTTCAGAAGGTCAAAGGCTCCACGAACAATGAAACATCGCTTGAACTAGGATGATAAGCTAAGGTTGAATTTGCGTGCAGGAAAGAGTGCATCAGAGGAACATGAGAGGGAGGAGTCTGAAGGGCCCAAGAGAGGGGCGTAGTCATAATACACACAAATTGAGATACTAAGAGTGGAGAAACAAGACCTGCCACACTCACTAGATTTCTAAGAGCTGCATTTGGGACAGTTTTTCAGAGTACTGGAGTTAAGCAAGTTCCATGTGTCACCCTTCCATTGTACTGTCAAAGAGGAGGAGGCAGAAAAAGTAAACTGAAATATTAAGCCCTTTCTCTAGGACACAGTCTCTATAAACCACTGTTCTTAAACACCTCCCCGTGTCCTGATGAAATACTCTTAGATTTTTAGTGTGGGTTTAGTCTCTGCACAGTTGGATATTCAGCCCAAGTTTGTACAGCCTGAGTACTGCAGCTATTCCCAAACAGAAATAGTGGGAGAGCTGAACCTGACTCACGATGACTCCCAGTGTCACCCCTCAGCGTGTGACCGTTCTCCCTCACACATCTGCGAGCAGGGCAATTAAATTCAGACACACGGTTTAAACGTTTGTGCAACCTCCTGTCAGTGGACTCCTTGAGGACAAGGGATTCCTTTGCACCCACAGATCTCATTTTTCTCTCTGACTGAATCCCAACAGATCAAGCACTGGGAATGCACTTTGCCTAGTCTCACTTCCTGGATCCCAGTCCCTGCTTCAACTTATTTTGAACTGGAATGTGGTCTCTCCAGACCTGCATCCTCTTGGAACATGAAAAGGCAATTCTGCCAGAAGCATATTAAAAGCAAAGGGGACCTGACACATGACCCTGTGTCACTGCCTCATTCGTCTACAAGTTTCCTAGAGTTTGTTTGTGTGGTCGCACGAGGAACGAGACTGATGGCCCAACCAAGCTGCACATCCTGCCACAAAATGTTTGTGCCAACTCAGTAAGGGGATCTTGCAGAGCGTGGCAGCACCTCCCTCAGTGACAGGGTGGCTCCAGCCCAGGTGAGTGCACATGAGCCTCGTGCCTTGGGCAGCATCCTGCCCCTTGGATCCACCATCCCAGCTTACAGCCCCCACTGCATGGGGTTTGCTGCAGTCCAAAGGCCTCACCTGTGTTCTGTATCCTCCACGTTTTTGTAAACTGGGTATCAGGAGGGATGGACTCCCCTTCACCTATGGTGACATCTTCCACAAAAGACATGGAGGGGACATTGATATTCGGACTCTCAAAATCATAGTAGGCTCCGATGGCAGCTTGTAGATTCCTGGAAAGGAAAAAGGCACATTACAACCTGAAGCACAGGTGGATCTGGCCCTTTCCACAGGTGCATGTACGTCATCCTGAAGAGTTCAGCAAAAGTATCCAGACTATAACAGTTCTGCTGCTCACTTTTCTACTCTGCTTCTATTTTCACTGGAAATCTTGGAACTTACAAGCCTTGGAGACCTCTACCCCATCAGCTCTTTCTGAAACTCACTGAACAGGTCAGGAGACACTGAGACAAGAGCTACGGAGGAAAACACAGGGCAGTTTCTTCAAACCAGCCTTGCGTCCTGAGCTAATTTCAAAACGACCAAACCTCTCCATTTTATTTTGGTACGGAAGGTCTAAAACAAACACAAGAGGAACAAAACACAAAGAACACTCTTCTGATAACTCTCAGTGCCAAAGGGCATTGGTAGCTACAGATAATAACTCCAGCCTTGCTGCTTTTGAAACATACCATCAGGTAGGAACTATTTACTCATCATTAAAGTACCTGCTCAGCTCTGGATAGTCACAACTCACAGGAACTTATAAACCACCTGAGTCAAAAGTTCCCACTGAATAAAGACAAATGACAGTGCAAGCCTGTGATATATTAAGGACATTCAAAAAGCCACAAATGTTATTGATTCCTGAGCTGTGGTGTAGCTGCAGCTCATGACAATTAATGTGAGAAGAGGAATAGTCAGGCAGGAAGAGGATTCATGAGCCTTAGCTCAGTTCCACGATATACTATTAAGTTATTACGTAAGTGTTTGGCTAGTCATGTAATTCCTCTGTTTATGCACGTCTCAGAGGTTGTGGCCCTAATTTACATGCAGTGAGTGGGTGCTGTGAGAATAGAGATGAGTAAAATCTCCCCAAATGCAACGGGCACAACAACTGCTTTTTATTCATGATTACAGAAATCTGTCGCTTTTTTGAGTAGGATAGGAAAAAAACAAACCCAAACCTCCAGGAACTGGGAACCACCACCTAAACCAAAGCCTTGCAGAGGCTGCACTGTGTGGGCACAGTGACATGTTGAGGGTCTGTGTTGCAGCGTAGCATCATGTGTCCGAGCCAGAAAGCCAAGGTGAAAGCAAGAGAAACATTTGCAGCGTGACCCTGAACAAGAGCAAACACAGGGCTTGTGGGGCTGCTTGCCAGCTGGAAAGAGACTTGAAACAGTGAGTGAAAAAAACTGCCTCCTGTCCAGTTCCTACACTGTTCATGGGAAAAAACATTCAAATTGGACATTCTGGATAAAATCTGAACTGCATGGGAGCAGTGTCATTGCTTTCTCGTCCCAGAAAACTCAGGGGACCTAAAATGCAGCAGCTGATTGCATTGGAGCTGGGGTCAGAGCGGCAGAGCCACAGTGGGGGCACTGGGAGAGGACCCAAAGAGCCCCGTAGTTTGGCAATCCGCCCATCACAGCATCAGCAGACAATTGCTGTGTGAGCCACTGGAGTTCCTGACACCCTGCTAAGGAGGCACTGGAGGAACATCCTGCACAACACAGCCCAGGGATCAATCAGCAATTCAGCAGCCCCAGCCCCACAGCCAGACCTTTGCCACCCCCACTGAGCGGACTTTGGTCCGACACGAGAGCCACCAGGTCCCAGTGCCAGGGCCAGAACCCTGAATTCCGGACAGAAACCATTATTCAGCCTGAGGCGTTTTCTACTTAGGAGTGTCAGGGCTCTATTTAATCCCGCCAGCTCAGTCAAATGCTGCAGGAAGGGGCCATGTCACATTAGCCAGTAAACAGAGACAAATGCTCAGTTTTACGTCACCAACCGCCTGTTGCTTATACACTGCACAAGATTTACATAACTCACACCAGGGCTGTGCCAAGAGACTCCTGCTCGCTCACCCAGCTAACACCATGAGCTGGAGCTTAGTTTGCACCAGGATTTCTTCCTGTAGTACAGCAATCCAAGGCAAAAGGTATTGTAGGAGCTACAAAAGACAGCAATGCAGCTCTCTCTATTCCTAATCCACTACTACATAACTACATTTTCAGACGTACCACAACATCTTGTGAGTGATGGTTCTGGAATCAGTTGTACTGATGTTTTATTGACATTGAAAGGAAAACAGATTACAGCTCTGAGGGGCAGATTTTTACTGCAGTTCTCTGTGAGGCAGCCTCGCTGTGTTTGTTTGCTTGGCTGCAAACAGGCTTCAGAAGGTAGTGGGCTATTTGTGCACACAGGCCCGGGGCCAGCACTCCCCTCCCGGGGTCATATTTCAGTGCTCTTTGCCATTGGGAAACAACAACACTTGTCTGCAACATCGAGTTAAAAACTAACTAAAGAACAAAACATGCTGGAACACAGATTTGCCACCATTTGTGATCAGATATTACCAAAACCACCTCCCCACTCCCACCACGTGATCTGTGGCAGTGGGGGTTGTTTGGGGTGAGCCCTTCTGTGTGTTTGGATGTCTCTTGGATTTCCCACTAGAGAACTACAAAGAAGCTTCCAGAAACTGAAGAGAAATTCACAGTGGCAAAAGCCAAAGTCAGGATGACAAAGCAAATCTGCCCTGAGTTCACGCTGGCTGACACAGACAGCCCCAGGAGATAGGGACGGAGCAGCGGCAGCCCCACTGTGTGCCAGAGGTGCCCCCAGCTCACACCTTGGTCGCGTTCTCTGCTTGCACAACCACTGCTGGCTCTGTCCCACTTCTCCCCAGAGACAGTGCCCCCCCTCCTCCCCTGCTCCTAAAATCCCCAAGACCGGTTGGAGGGCAGCACTCTGTGGAAAATGCCATTTGCAGATGTGAACTCTGCAGCCTGGTTACGTGCAGGCAGCTGAGCCCAAGCAGCACACTCTGCCACAGCATCAGATGAGCTCACAACCAAATGCGACCCTAATGACAGAGATGGCTTAGGGGCAAACATGCTTAAGGCCCAAAAACTTGTCTATTCTTTGAAACAAACATAATTTTTAATTTACCCTTGTGCCCAGCTGTAACTGCACAGTCTCAGCTGCAGACACTGCAGGGCCAGGCACGAGCAGTCAGCCCTCAGAGGGATGGGTTATCATCTAAAGGCTTCTGCTCACACAGCCCTGCCTGCTTGATTATAGCCCTCCGCAGTGCGACTTACACCACACTACTTACTCCCCCTCTGCTCTCTGCCAAAGGAGATAAATTACTATTATAAACCAAACAACTCTGCAAATGCAGCCAGTTTAATTGAGATGACTGAGCTCTCCTAATTACAGGGGTAGCCATGCAGCTCTTTCTTAACAGGGCCCTCCAGGTCCCAGGCCCTTCTTACCTTTCCAAAATTAAGCAATTTTTCCATTTTTAGAGCAGTCCCGGGCCACAGCAGTTTGTAGCCCTGCCACACTTACAGAGCAGGTCTGACAGGATCCAGGCCCTAACTCCTGGGTAAAGCCTCCAGTCACAAGTCACCCCAGTGAGCAGGTGAGCCCAGGAATCAGCACCGTGCTCCATTTTAGTCCTAAGAATGAGATTCCAGAAAGAGAGGGGAGGAGGCAGCAAATACAGGTTACAGCTCTACATCATCACCCAAATCCACTCTACATCTACTCCTTCCTCTTCAAGGGCATCCCATGATTCTTAGGTGTCAAGTGCTTTTCTCCTACAACACCAAAGTGTTTCTTTTCAGATCAGATCTCTTGCTCTGCAGCTTCAAGCCTCAGGAACTAAATTACAATAATCAAGTTAAAACCTCTGCTAATAGCTCTGGAGATGTCCCTTAACAACTCTTAAGTGTTGGCAAAGAGGTGGCTCATCCTGAGCCCTTCTCAGTTTTTTCCAGACAGCCTTTTGTTATGTTAAACCAATATATTTAGGCATTAATTACTCCTAATTAACCAGGTCACCACAGCAGTATTCAAAAATAAAAGAAACTCTTCCAAATCAGTTCACAAACTCGAGGCCTCCTTACACAACCTCACCGTCCTGCAAGCAACCAACAGAGTACGGATAAATGGAAATGGTTTTTTAATTAATTGAATCAGAGTTTTACCAGGCGGATGAAGAAAGCGAAGCACCAAGACTGCTGCGGCCTCACACAAAGCAGGGCACGTGCCCAGCAGCCTCCTGCTCCCCCGACCACTGAGAATTCATTCAGCATCCAAGAAAAAAAGCTGTATGAGCAGGTGCTCCAAACATACAAGATGAGGGACATTAGAATTTGAACTATAAACGTTACAGGAGTCTGCAAGTTTTCATTTATTTTCAAGTTCTTTGATGAAAGAGACAAAGATATGTTTTTCTTAAGAAATAGATTTGGGGGGGGCTAAAAATTCAAATCACAGCTTAAACTCAAAATCCAGTCTGCAAACGTCACTCTTTCTGGCTGCTGCCTGTGCCCACAGCACAGCACCCACCAGGTCCCAGGGAATGCTGCAGGGCTCGGGTTCTCCTAAGCTGTTGGACAACACGACAGCCAGACAGCACCGAGGTCTCCTTCCACTTGGAATTTCAGACGGGGTGCAGCCCTTAGATCACGCACAGCCAGCCAACAGAGGACATTTCTTAGGTCGTGTAGAAGCACTCTGACAAATGGGCACTGCAAGGAAGGTGCCAAGGGACACATGCGTCCCTGCGGAGGGAGGGAGGAGCCGGGCGGGTGCTCAGGCCAGGGGGTGTGTGCTCTGCACGCCTCTCCTGCAGTATTTTGTCATGAGCAAGGCAGCTCAGGTGATACCTCCTGGAAACATGCAATGCAGACACTGAGCTAAACAGCACGCTAAAACCTCCAGCACAGAGCACATGATGTAGGACACCTCAGATTCCTTCCACAGCTCAACTTCTCAACATTTGTAGACCTTTCCTCGCTCTCCAACTGCACAACCAGGCACCACAACATCCCATAAGGTGTCTATTGTTAAAAACCAAAAAGAAATAGTGCAGTAGATGGATAATTTCTCACTCCTAAATAATGGAACATCTCTACATGATACAGGGGGAAGAGACTGGAAATGCGTATGGAGGACATACACGTGAGGCAACCCTCAGTACATTCCTTTTGTCTCTGAGTTTTCACTATCTCAGCTGGACGTTATTCACTTCAGCTCCTGGGGAACCGGATTGCTGATGCTCCATTCTGGGACACCTCCAACAGCTCCTATCACTCCAGAAGCAGGAGATGCCTCACTCCAAGCCTTGGAGGAGGCTGAAGGGAGGGGGGGAGAAGAGCCCTGCTCATCATGAGGCAGGGAACCACTTCTACCTGGAGCTTTCAATTCAAACATTGAATAGAGATGACACATGGCAATTACGTACAAAGTCTTGAGATGTTTTGAAGGACTTGAATTTTAATCAGTGAATAGCTTTCAATAGACAGAATTTCAGAAAGCAAAATTTGTCTGTCATTTACCTTTGTTCTTGACCTCTCTGAACACTACACACGAGGTTAGGAAACTACCCTAGAAGAGGTTTGATGACACAAAAGGACCACTGAGGGAAGCTGAAAGCTTAAAGCTGAACTTACACAGCAGAAGGAGGGGCAGAAAAGGGCTGGCTAATTCAAAGGTTACGTATTTTCTCACATGAAGCCACAGAAAGCAGCAGTTCCAAATACAGGAGGGGTATTCCAGGAAGAAGACAGAAACCTGCAGTGACAGAAGCAATCCCGTGCTCTGCAGGGGCAGCACAAGGAGAGAAACTGAGCGCCCACAGCATCCTCAGAGCACCCAAACCATCAAAGGAAATCACTTTCCTTGAGCAGTTTTGGTGCGCACACAAACACGCCCAGCAGCTGCTGAAACCTTGCCGTGATACCTGCACAGGGCTGAGCACAGCCCTGCACCCGAAGCAGCACCAAGACACTGGCACTCCAGGCATGAGCCCACACAGCCATCCTCAGCAGCTGAGCTCTCCCAAAGCAGGTGGTCACAGCAGCTCTAAGTGTGGGGTGAAATATCCTGAGAATGTCCCAGCAGGAGCTGCCGCTGAAAAGAGGCAACAACTCTTCCCAGTGGAAAGTCATCAAGGGCTGCCAGTACACAGGAGATTCTGTAACCACCAATTCCTCAGCACAAACCATGTCACCAATCTATAATTGTCTGCAGGAAAGTAAAGGGGGGATTAAGCTGCAGAAACTGTCTGAGAACAAGTTGGGGCATGTAAGTCAGAATCCAGCTGGGCTGAAATTATATTGTACTCAATTCCTTCTGCTACAGTTGCCTGCTTATGCTTTTATGCCACAGGCACCCAATTTGTAAATATTTTGTACGGTGGAGCACAATTATAGTATGTTCCACAGTTAAAAATTTAAAGTCTAGATTTCATTCACAATAATCAGGTCAAACACTTGAGTTATTCCAGAGAAGAGGTATGGGTTTAGTTTGGTTTTTTTTACGCACTGGATAAAAGCTGCCAAGAAAATACTTTTAAATTGTTTAATTCTGTAATGTTGTTATTTTTAGCAGCATCAGGAGACAGCTGTGGACACAGAGAGGCACCAGTCTGCGATGGTTCACATGCACTAAGATATACCCACAATGTTTCAAGTGAGCCACAACAGATCAAACAGTGTAAAACCGAGGGTGTAAATGACCCGTGCACAGCTTCCAGACTGTCCTGATACCCTGGCGACAGCACAGCAGGAATCACCAGATCTGCTTCTGGGGTGTCCCTTCTGCCTGTGAGGACAGCAGGTCCCCAGCTGGGTTAGAGCAAGAAGGACACCGAGTTTAAACCCTCAGCTTTCCTCTTCCCTACTAAAGCTTATCAAAACCCAATCGATGTTTTGAACCCAGTGCTTCCCCCTTGTCACCAGACTTGGTCCAGCCGGTCACCACCTACAAACATTAACCTGACCAGAGTCACACCAAGATTGCTCAAAAAACATCCTGTGTCCTGAGTCACAGCACGAATAGGGGACTCTGGTCTCGCTCAGCTGATAAGGGTGATGGAAGCAAAGAACAGCAGCTCCTGCCCGCTGCTGTCACTGCCCCATCACTGCTGGGCGAGGACTGAACAGCCCACAGCCCCTCCCAGGGAAGGAGGAGGATTGGCTTGGAAGATCAGGTCTCATTTCCTGCCTCCTCCATGACACAAGGATTCCCCATTGCCCTCTCAAAAGGCAAGGGGTGTCCCAATTGAGCTCCAGGTCTATACAGGGCAGCACTTTCCTCATATTTGTCTGAATGTGGGTTCATTTTCAAGAGCAGCCCAAACACCTGTTTTCAGAAGACACCTGAACGCTGGATTTTAACAGCACTCCTGCAAATACCTAAGGTTACAAATCAGGAGCAGAAGTGCTGGTGTTGCTGTGGGAAACACATCCTGTGCGAGTGAATCCCCTTGACTGGGTCTGTTCTGTTGAATTCTGAGGTCCTGATGTCCTACCTAAACAGACCTCAAGTTTGAGCAGCCCACTCACAGGGATGGAAATGGGCATCTATAAAGCAATTTGAGTTCTGCTAAAAGCCAACATTCTGCCTGCTCTTCAAGGCAAATAAAAAGCATAGAGATTTTTTTCCTTGCCATGCTGGACAACCTCAGATTCCTGATGTAAGAACCGCTGTCTCCACTCTGGCTCCCTCACTCACACACACAGAACTGCCCTACACCTGCAGCAAGGGTTTTACTGCAGATTTACAAGACAAACTTATAAGTATCTTCATGCAAAACATCACTTTGGGAGTACTAGTTAAACCATGACACAGCTGCAAATTCTCCTAAACAGATGAAAAAACCTGAGGACCTCCAGAGGAGATCTGACAACCTTACAAATAGTGACCTCATACACATCTTTTCCACCCAAAAGCAGAATCCAAAAGACTTTCAACAATAAAGCTTTTTTCCCCACACACGTTATCTGACGCATTTCAATTAAATATCACACCTACTAGACTAATAAAAATTCAGCTTTCTAAATAAAAGCTAAAAAGAGAGTGTAAAGAAATATTACATGTAAATTACTGAGATATATATATATATTCTTCCAAACTAGAAATCCCTCAGCCAACTGCACTAAAATATGGACTTTAAATCCACAAGTAGCTACTTTAAACTAATTCACTTTCTCATGGAACTGAAGAAGCTCCAGGCCTCTCACCCTTAAAGCTGATACACTCTCCAATTAAAAGAAAATAATTCCTCTTCTTATCCCAATACAATTTCTACCCCAGCTTTAGAAGAATCCAATGACTTTTATGGGATTCCAGGAGCTCCCTGTGGGTGACGAGACCCATGTGGGATGAGACTGAAGGGGTTCAGACCCACTTCTGCCCACGTCACGTATCAGTGTGGAGCTGCAGGCAACACGTGGGACTTCACCGAACCACAAAAATCCCTCCCTTGGGCTCCCTGCTCCCACCTGCAGCATAGCTCAACATCTGGACGGGAGGGAGCAAAGCCAAGCATGCCAGGTAACCCAGGGGGATTTGATCCTGGATGCAATGGCAGCAAAATGCCCTCCTCACTCCACTGCCTGGAGTTTCCTCCCAAGAAAGAAACATTTTGGCGCCACAACAGTTCACTTCTGGTTCTTCTTTTTGAACAAAGAAGTTCACTTTTGGTTTTAGGCTGAAAGCGAAAGCTCAGCGTCTCCCTCTGCAGCCTCACAGCTCGGAATGGAAAACAGATAAATAAATGGTGAAGTGGGATGGTGGATGCTGGTTAGGGAACCTGCAGCTGGGCTCTTGAGAAAGCAAAGCCAGATTTGTGCAGCAGAAAGGCAAGAAGTCAGCACAGCCCACAGACAGAACCCAATTCCACAGAGGCAGAACTCTAGGGAAGTGTTTAATAAACACCAGGAAAAAGAAAAGGGTTTAACCTGTATTTCCTGCAGATCAAGGAACAGCCTCAGAAACTTCGGATGCATATGTTCCACCTGAAGCATTTTTGCAGCACTTAATAAAACCTTAGCACTGCCTAAGCATGCCAGAATCCCAAAGGGGCACTGGGCAATTCCCGGGAAGTGGAGGAGTGGGCGCAGACTTTTAGAGGCTGATAACAGGTATCTATATTCCTTCCCAATCAGCCACTAATCTTCCCCCAGACTGGCTGAACAAGCTATTTAAAAATAATTCCTCTGTTCCAGCAGAATTGCAAATTCACTGTAAATCCACTGACCACAATTACTAATGATGCTGTTGAAAATGGTCTTTCAAAGCACATTAACCTCAGTGTTCACTATGGTGTGTGAAAGGCAGAAATCAGGGAAGGAACTGCAGGTGTGGAGATGACAGTTACTGCCAAAAAGCAACTTTCACACCTGGAAACAGGTTCTAGTGAAATTATTTATGTCTTTGTTAATTAACTCACACACGGACGTTGCTATACAGAACCCAGTCTGCCCAGTGTGTGCACCTGTCACCTCCACCACGAGCTCTCTCACCATCTCCTGCAGGTGAACATCAATCCTGCTGCAGAAGGAAGGAATCACCTGGGGGACCAGACAAATTATTTGCAGAACAGCCCAGTGCCAGAAGGTTCTGACCCCAATTCCAGGCCACACAAGGCAAGGTTGGTAGGCCACTGCCCGAACCACCTGGGGAGCGTGGATTGCACGGGGCCCTCAATGGCACGGGAAAGGCGCTTCCAGAACTGGGACACGTGTCCCCACTGCACCGTTTGTGCTGAGGGCGAGCGGGGTGAGTGTGGGGTCAGCCCGGCCGGGCCAATGACCCCGTGGCCACAGGGGACGGGTGGGAGTGGGGAGAGGGACAGACACGGGGCAGGGCTGCAAACACCAGCACCAGGAACGGCACCAGCCAGGGAGAGGAGCAGGCCTTGCCAGCTCACCTGCCCGTGCTGTGAACAGGCACCCCCAGGGGATCTGAGCCCTCCCAGAGATATATCCCAGCACATACAGTTCACCAAGCCAACAGGCCGCACACACCCATCCATCCGCAAGGGTTATCAACTAATACTTCAGGAAAAAAATGTGAGAACATACGTTTTCAAAATCAAATTAGCCACTGAAGTTGGGAATTTAAAGCTGTTTTAATCATTTTAGATCATCTTGAACTGTAGCTAAAAGTCTGAAAAAGCCCTTGGTTTTGAGGTTGGATTTGAAACACTTACTTCAAACACAAATTCAATACTCCTAATGATAAAGAGCTGCTTCAACACAAACCAGGAACACACTGGCTACACACAGCACCTTCACAAGTAACTTTCAGGTTCAGCTCTGCTCCCCGCAGGAAACTCAAGAGAAACCTCCAGAATTACACTGCGGAGCCAGTTCTAGTTGTACCACCAGCACAAGGATGAAGTGGGAAAGTGTCTTCTGCTGGGAACCAACCACTTCTTCCGAGCAAACTCCTGAACTCCTCAGACATTCTTTCGCACTGTCAGCTTATAAAACACAGAGAACTAATTGCTATTTCCCTACTCCCTCTGTAGATGCAGATGCCACTATAACTCAATATAGAGCTGTAGGAGAAGGGAAAGACAAAGGCAAAGAGCTGACAAAGTTGTTATATCACTGTTTATAAGCTCAACAATTCCGCAAAAGTTTTCTCCCAACTGTTGATATCCAGACCTTGCCTTGGATTTCAGGTTTCAAAGCTAAGGTTTTCTGGGTTTGATGTTCCACCTCTAAGCAATGCTTAGCTAAGTGATCTCCGTCTTCGGAACACAAAGCACTTGTTTGCTCTCCTGAAGCTGCCACAGTGCACCAACCCAACGAGGGGCGCGTTTGGGTCGCGCCCGACGCAGAACCCTGAAGATGGGCTGCGAGGGACAAGTGCTCCCGAGCCAAACCCCCCCCCTCCCAGCAGCTCCACGACATTCTCCTGCAAGGCCCTGGGCTCGCCGCGCTGGTTTGTTTTCCACCACTACCCTGAATATCCCCGCGTTCCCCTCGAGCCGCAGCTCCCCCGGCCCGCTCTTCCCCTCGGGGCAGCGCCGCGGAGCCTTTGTAAAGCCACACACACCGCCA
>VWZF01005795.1:1543038-1565893 GCA_013396755.1 Sclerurus mexicanus
CCGGTGTCCGGGCCCCCCCCGGTGTCCGGGCCCGGTGCAGGGCCGGCCTGGCAGACACCGGTTGCCCCAGCCCTCAGCGCTGCCCTCGGCCGGGGGTGGTGGAGCTGCTGCTCCTGGCACTGGACTAAAGGGAATTCCGCGTTGGGTTTGGGATTTGGACATCCCGGAGCTCCGAGCTCTCTGTCTCGTTGCCCCCCACGCCTGGTCAGGAGGCACCGAGGTGCTCGTACCACAAAGGGTGGGACAGGGCTGGCCTTCATCCCCAGGTGCTGCTCCTCTCTGTGTTGTTCTCATGGACAATTCTCTGCCTTTACATAAATACCCTTCTGCTGGTGCTTCACCTTAATTTTACTTTTTTGTCTCCCTTACCTTACACTGTCACAGCACATTCCTGCCCACGGTGTCCCTTTCTCCCTCCAGCTGGGCCTGTTAGTGCTCACCTGTGTCTCCTTTGGGCAGTGCCAAGGAGGACAGAGAGCCCCAAAACATTCCGCAGCTCTGTCTCTTCACCTGCGGCACTTCACCTGTTTACCTGGCTGGATTTTGTTGTTCGGGTGGTTGGTCTGATTCCGCTCCTCTCTTGCACGAGAATCGTGGGTGTTTTGCAGAAATGCAATTTAAGCACAGTTTAATGGTGTATAAAAAAGACGAAGTCTCTCGGTTCTGGTTTTGTTTCCCCTAAATACCTCGGCTTCACCCTCCCTTTGGGTTTTCTTTCAGCCATGCTCATTTGCCTGGAAGAATTTTGCTACTGAATCATTAATCTGTCTTTATTTTGTGCTCACATTTGCATATGAAATAATTCATTGTTCCTCTTGTTGTGTCTCCATTTGAAGTCGATTCTGCATGGAGGGTGTTTTTGTTCCTTTTCTCCGTGGAAATTTGCAAGGAGCTGCCACGAGAGGGGCAGGATCAGGGCGCTGTGAATGGGGTGTTTCATGGGGCTGTTCAGTGATCCCCTGTCACGTGTGTGACCAGTGGCCCGGTGGCGACCAGTACAGCTGGCAAGTGGAGGTATTTGAGGAGGCTCAGCCTGTGCTGTGCTTTAGCAGCTTAAATTCCTAGAGCAGGAGAGTCTAAAAACTTGCAGAGCTTTCACCATCTGTGCCTTTCACTCCTTTGTCCTATATTTAGCTTGGAAAAGCAAATAGATGAGGTGGTTTCACTTCTTGCTGCTTGCGGGCACAGTGCTGGGGGCAGGTTCCGAGGGAGAGAGTTTGGAACCGACCTCGGGGTCCCTGGGAGCCCCGCAGGGATCAGCCCCTCAGCTGGGCCGGGGTGCCTGGGGGCTGCCAGGGCATCGGCTGCTGGCTGTGTGTGGCGTTGTGTTTACCAGCCTGTAAATGTTCATAGAAATACTGCTTTAAAATAAAATCAGTGAGCTGCCTTTACCTCTTCCTGGTCTTGTTTGAAAGTAGCTTCTTCTCATTGTCTTTTTTTCCTTGAGCAGTGTCGGTGCAGCCGCAGCAGATCCTGGTTCTCAGGGAGTGACAAAGGCTGTGTTTATCCACAAGCTCACGGCCCCAGCTTATTTCACATACCACTTTCGGGTTTGAGATCTCAGCACTGCAGTGGAAATCCTTGCCAAATTTACTTTTATTTAATTGCCTTGGAGAGGTTTACTCCCTGCTGCCTCTAACAGCTGCTTTGTGACGTTCTCTCTTGGTACACGTGTTGAAGCGTGTGAGCTTGTGGAGTACCAGGCGTCTGACTGCACACAGGACATGGCTTCCAGAGGAAATGCAGCATGCAGTCCTGCTGCTGCCAAGAGATAAAAGCTGGTGTCAGCAGAGGGGCAGTGGGGCTGGGCTTTGGGGGCAGGTCTGAAGGCAAGGGAAGGAGACCACAAGTGTGTCTCGCTGTGACAGAAGCCCTGGAGAGCTGCAGCTGAGGAGGAGCTTTGTGAATCTCTGAAAGTAGGATGAGAAAGGAAGCAGAAGAGAAATGAGAGAGGAGTTGGCTGAGGTAACACCAGCAGAGGTGTTGCCAGAGAGGAAAGCCGGCATGGGAAAGGAGACCTGTTTGCTGAGGAGAGCACAGAGCTGGAGCCGCTGCTCCAGGCAGATGTGTAACAGATGTGCACTACAGAAATGAGGGGATATCAGGCTGTGGATTTGGCAAACTGTCCTCAGGACAGTGTGGAGCCGCCTTAAGTGAGATGGGCTTTAGAAACAGAATTAAAAAAACTCCTAGAGAGCAGAGCAGCGGAGCAGCATGTGCTTGTCAGTGTAGATCGGATACTCCGCCAGGAGAAACAGCCTCATGCAGCTCCTCATAAATGGTGTGGCACCTTAGTGGAGCTTTCCCTCTCCTTCTCGGGATCAGGTCATACATCCCTTTTCCAGGCGAGGTTGCCTCGAACTCTTCCCTCTTTCATTTGCTGTTGCAGCAGTCCTTGCAGCTAATGAAGCTGCTGGGTTTGGCAAGTGAAGAGATTAGGAAGGCCCATGGCGTATCTTTAGTTTGTTCCAGATCGTTTGGCAGCAGGAACTCGTGGGTGTCCCGGCATGTGCTGAGCTGGGAGCACGTGGGCTTCTGGGGGCTGGTGGTTCCTAACTTGGATATGAGGATCTCGGAATCCCTTCCTGGCCCTAAAGATGCCTTTGGCATTACCCCTTTCATGCAGTTGTGCTAGTTCTAT
Organism: Sclerurus mexicanus; assembly: GCA_013396755.1. NCBI lineage: Eukaryota > Metazoa > Chordata > Aves > Passeriformes > Furnariidae > Sclerurus > Sclerurus mexicanus. Next base: position 1,545,680 of record VWZF01005795.1, read on the forward strand.
GCCAACACACAGACCTGACTGCTGGCTCCTAGACCACCCTTGCGCTGTGCTGCGAGCGCTGCCTGCTCCGCAGTGGGCCTTGGAGCATTCTGGGACTCCATGCTCAGAACTGTGACTCCTTGCCTGCTCCCTGTCCATCCCCACCATTAGAGTCCTGCACTCAGGCTAAGGCAGGGCAGAGAAAGGCCGTTGCAGCTCTGGTCGTCCTGCCAGGGGTGAGAGACTCTCTGGGGTTGGAATGGCAGAAGTGAGATGTGCTATCCCAAGGGGACCCATCCCTCTCCTCAGAAAAGGCACGCATAAGAAACAGAAGCAGTTCTTCAGCCAAGAAGATGGGATTTGGTCTCTTCCATTCAGGAACTGTTGGGATGGGCTCTGTGGCTTGCACCAGGCAGGTCAGGCCATGTCATGCATCCTCTGCCCAGCCAGGTGGGGAATTCCCTGAGTCCAGTGAGCACTTTTCCCCCTCATTGCTTAGATTTCTTGCCCAAACGCTGCAGTCTGGATGTGACTGTAAGAGAAGAGAGCCTGAGTTCCCGCTCTGTTTGTTTCTCCCTTGTCCTGACGTGTTCTGCAGCATTGCTTCGTGCTTGAGTGCAGTGCTGCAGCTGTGCCCTTGCTGCAGTCGCAGGATGGCACGTGCAGCTCCTGGGGGCTGCTGGACACCCTCGGGGTTAGGAAGAGCTACCACTGGTAAGAGATGTGTGCTTCCCACCAACCTGCAGACTTCGCCCAGCTTCCTGACCTTGATTATAAATTAACTGTAAGCAATTTAACGAGCATGGCGGGGAAGGAGGAAAGCAAGGAAATTGCATCTGGGAATGGCCTGAGGAAGATACGGAATCATGAGGGATTTATGCAGCAAGAGCCCTGCCTGGGACAGAGGCTCTTCACTAGAATTGAGACCAAGTGTGCAATTTTGGCTTTAGCTGCTTTAATATCCTGCTTTGTTGATGAGGGAAATTTTTGTGATGATCTCGAAGGTGATCATTTGCCCAAAATAGCTGTTGCAGCAGTGTGGTTCATGAAACCACAGAGCTGCCAGCACTTAAACACTGATAAAGAAACCCGCTACTTTTCCATCTGCAAAGTATCCTGTTTCCACCATTCAGTGCGGGCTGTTTGGCCAGGTAATAGTTCCTTTGGTGCCCCAGAGCACAGGGTGGAGCCCAGAGCATGAGGCAGTTCGTGGCAGGACCCTGTAAGGCAGTTTTGAGCAACCACTTCAGACCCCTTCAGCCTCTGCCTTGGGAAGGGGCTGGCAAACAGGACTCTTCCCATTGCTCCTGTACTCCCTGAGCCCTTGCCTCCTCTGCAGCTCTTCAGCTGAGTCTGAATTATGTAATAACCTGTTAGTTTCTGCAGGTTGGAAACAAAAATGCAGGTTGGATTGCAGGATGAAGAAGTGGGGCTTTGGACTAGTACATGTATTTATTGTTTCTTCCTACTTTTCTTTAGTGTATTATTATTTGCTTGAGGTTTAGGCTTGGGAAATTCCCTGGCAGCTGCTGAGTGTTTTCATTCCAGATTTGGGAGCATGGGACAGCTGGCATTTAAACTTCACTGAGTGACCAGCTGAGGAGCCAGAAATAGTAAAGCCGCCCCTCAGTGAGGTGGAGCTCAGCCCCAGGCAGAGACCCGTCTCCTTTTGCCCTCAGATGGGTTCATGGTTTGCTTTCCAGGGCTCCCAGTACCCCATGAGGTGCCAGTGGGTGGGGAGCCAGGAGCACACCTGGTCTGGAGCCTCTCAGCATTCCAAACCCTCCAGAGAAATTCCTCTTTGGGACAAGAACACGTCCTCGAAGCCTGAGGGAGGCTGCAGGAAGAGTGAGCTGGTGTTCTGCTTTGTGTAATGGTTCAGTCTCCTGCCTGATCTGCTTGGAAATGCTCATTTTTCCCCTGCAAGTTTAATTTTGAATTGAATTCCTGAGCCTTTCTCCCTTAGCCATGGTGTATTGCAGTAGGTCCTGCGTAGCCAAGACAACTGATTACTCATCAGGATGTTTTGTGTTTGGCTTCGGGTGGCTGACAAGTCCAGCCTTTCATTCAATGCAGTTGAAGCCTGGAAAAACAGAAAGCTGATAATGTAAAGCCTTCAGCAGTGACCTGTGTGTACAGGGCCATGAGTGTGCCTGAGTCCACCCTGATAAGGAGCAGGGGACAGGCTGGTACCGGGCTGTGCGGGAGCAGTTTGCTGTGCAACTCAGGCAGGAGCTGGTTGTCCCCACGGGAAGGTGTCACTGCCTCCCGGGGTACCTGGGGCACACAGAGCTGTCTGATGGGTACAGATGTGGTGCTTTCTGCCCCCTGAACAACTGGGCAGTTTAGTGTTGATCGGATTCCCTTAAACTCGGAGTGGCTTTGTGCTGAGTGGGGGTGATACGAACTCACGCTGTGCAATCATCAGTCCCTTTGCTAGTTCAGCTTGTTTCTCTTCCTCCTCTGCAGCTCTGCCCTTGTGTGCAGAGCAGCTGTGCCTGCTCTCAGTGGGCCCTGCTTACAGTGAAACCTCAAGGAAGTACAATGGCTGTTCTTCCTGAAAAGGCTTTTAGTTCTTCCTGTCTTCGAGGTAACTGTTTCTTTCCTCTTTGCAGAAGTTTTGATCACCTGCCCAGTTTTATTTCCTGCAGAGTTATTTTTCAGTTAATCCTCAGACGTGTGGAGCTGGAGGTGGTGGCTGGAGAACTGCAGGGAGGAGACTGAGGCAGAAACTCTCCCCTGAGTATATAAGAAGATGGTTCCTGATCCATGTGACAGCAGGGTAATGAGACATGGATCTGGGGAGAAGTTTTATGATTTCAGATGTCTTCTGACATTGCCTGTCTATGCATTTGCTTGGTTGGAGACAGTGTGGCGAGACAGCTACAAATGTGAACCTAAATTTATTTGTGATTCTAGGCTGGCTTTGGGCCAGCAGTCAGAGTCAGCCTAACTCCCTGTTGCAATCAGTGTGTTTGTGGCCTCTGGATATTCAGGCTGAGGAATGAGGCAGTTGTTTTCCGTAGTGACATCGTGTTTTGATATATATTCAAGCTGATGATTGAGCAAATAGATTTTCAGGGCTGACTTTTGTCAGGGTGATCCCAGCAGGCTCTAAAGGAGTGCTGCCCTGTGAGTTTACTGGCTCAGCCTGCTTGGCTTCTCTTAGGGTTGCAAAAAAACACAAACAAAAACAAACAAGGTGCAGATATCCTCCCATGTCAGTTTTCCCAATAGCCACTGTTTTCATTGAGCTTCCTCTAAGCCAGCAGTCCGTGCTGCCAAGGAGGATGCTGTGGGTGAGGGTGAGTGGAGGGAGCCTGCCAGCAAAGAGCGTTGTCTGCACTCGCTGCTCTTCCTCCCCAGCACTGGCCAAGGTGTTTCCTTGCAGGAACGGGGTTTGGCAATAGGCAACATACCCTGGGGAATTTGGGCTGTGATTTAAAAGAAAGCGTTTGTTTCCATTTGAGATTTTTGTTTCCATAACTTGCAGCTTCTGTTGTCCCCATCCTTGGTGAGGTCTGTAAGCTCTGCTTTGGGGGTGGAATGGCACATTTTAGTGCATCTTGAATGCCTCATGAAAGGACTCTACGGAAGAGTCTGGTAGCAGTGGTGGAGGTTTTGGTACCTGTTCAGCAGGGTCTCTGCAGCCTTTCTCTGGAGATGGTGACAAGCAGTTATTTGGTTTAGCTGGGTCCTGTTTCATACCGGGCTCTGCAGTGTCCTGTTTCACAGTTTTGCTGTTCTTCCACTCTGTGCTGGTGTTTTTGAACCACCTACACACTAAATAAAAGTGATGCCCTGGTTCAGACATGTGCTTGTGCTTTCCCTCTGCATTAGCAGCTGAAAGCAGCTTCCCCTCTGAGCACGCTTATCCCGGGATGAGGGTCTGAGCCCAGGGCTGATCCTTCTGTGCAGGTGTGAGAAAGCTGCTCCACACCTCGGCCGCTCCCCAGCGTGAGCTGATCCCTGGCAGCTTAAGGGCTTTCTGTCACCGACTTGTCCAGGCTGTGTTTGACTTAGTCCTGGGACCCAATCCCAAGTGGACATGATGCCATCAGCTTTCAGCAGGGCTGGTTCTCTGACGCAACTCCAGGATGCTTGTGTTTGCCTCTGGAGGGGTTTGCTCTGATTTTCAGCCGTGTCCGGGGCTGTGGGTGCTCACAACAGGACTCCAAGCACAGATCACACACTCTCAGTGCACCCCTGCAGCTCCCAGCCAGCGGAGCAGCTGCTGGAACGTACTCTGGAATATGCAGTGTCTTGGTACAGATGCTGAGAAGCCGGGTTGACCTCAGCCACTTTCCTGGGTGTGTTTAAACACTAATGATCTTTTGCTTTCCTGGGTGAAAAGAATCTCGAGAATGAAACTTTTCACTGCTGACCTCACAGTTCTGGGAGGGTAAAACTGCTGAGCTGTTGCAGTTAGGCTTTGGTTTGCTTCGGGTTTGTCCTAGGGCTGTTTTGCTGGTTTCTGGGATCCAGAGCTTTAGAAGGAACTTCCAGTTTCTGAGAGCTGAATTTGGTTTAAAACAAAAAAGTCCTTCAAATGTCGAAGTGTAGAGATGTTTTTTTTCTGGAGCAACCAACATGCCTTGGGTTTAAAAATGTCAGAAAGGGTTTAACAAAACAGCAAACAGACTGGTATTAAAATAGCTCTGAAATGCTCCTGCAGTCTCAGCAGCTTCACTGGGGGCTGTTTTTAGAGTCTCCTCTTTCTTCTCGTAGGTTTACCAAGAATCTCTCCCCAGACAAAATCAACCTGAGCACGCTGAAAGGTCAGGGGCAGCTGACCAACCTGGAGCTGGATGAGGAGGTGCTGCAGAATGTGCTGGAGCTGCCCACCTGGCTCGCCATCACTCGGGTCTACTGCAACAGGGCTTCGATCAGGGTGAGCAGAGGGGGCTGCGCCTGAGGCCCCACTTCACATGGACAGAGTTCTCCATTTACAGTCAAGGATCACTGAGACTGTGCGTGGACTTGCACTTTGCACACCAAACTCTTACTCCTTGGACTTTTTAGAGCAAAAAATTTCTTTCTTTTAGTTGATATGAACTGCCAGATTGTTTAATTGCGTTTGGTACTAACCATAGTTGCATTACGTGCATGTGAAAGTTTTTAGGATATCAGGAGACTTTCTATAAAAGAAATATGGTTCTACTCTGCCAAGTGACAGTAAAAAATGAGCTTGTCTTACTCATCCGACGTGCTCTGTTTTTAGAGTTAGATCTGCTTAGTTTAGTAACAAACATTTGTTCTCCCTCCCACAAGAACTGCAGAGTGAGCGTTGCTGTATGAAAATAAAATGGAGCTATTTGGTTTGTGCAGTCTTCAAAAGAGCTGCCTGGCTTCCAGTAACAGCAGCAGTTGGGTGTAAACTCTTAAAAGCCAGGAATGTCCTCCATAATAGAATTTGACCTGCAGTGTATCTATTACTCATGACGATATCCGAGATCCAAAAGCTCATCTGGGCTTGTAGATCTGATGTCTGGAATGTCTTTTCACTTCTCTGTGTCTCTCTTTGACCTGGATACAGTGAGACATTTTGGGCATTTCTCAGAGAAATGGGGCTCAAAGTTTTGGGTCAGATGGTTTCGTGCAGTTTCTGAAACTTTCCAATGCAAAGATCACCCTTGTAACCTCAACTTTATAATTTCAGATCCAGTGGACAAAGCTGAAAACACACCCGATCTGCCTGGTAATGTTGCTTCTCCTGTCCATTTTATTTCCTCACTCTTTTTAATCTCTTCTACTTGAGAGAAATTCTGCAGAGGGAAACCACCAAAGTCTCCAATTTTCATTTGGTCTGAGTCCTCCAGGGCCTCAGCACACAGGGAGCACATGGTCCTGTTGGGCCATGAGTGCCCTCCCACCAGACCTGCATTTCACTGCAGGATGGAGCCAGATGAGCTCTCAGGGAAGTCCAGGGCAACCCTGTGCCTGTTTTTGCTGTTTGTTTTCCCCACTTCTGGGGTTTCAGGTTACCCAGCTGTCTGGGCACTGATGGTGTGAGAGCTTTAACACATGAGACTCTTGGAGAGGCAGGAGACTCCAGAGCTGGTTATCCCTGCCCTGGAGTCTGACATCCAAGGCTGGTGGGCTGAGCTGAGGCTGGGTGTGGTGTTTAGGACTCGCCCGTTGTGTTTCTGCAGTACCTGGACAAGGTGGAGGTGGAGATGAGGACGTGCGAGGAGCCCCGGCCGCCCAATGGACAGTCCCCCATCGCTCTGGCTGCCGGCCAAAGGTCAGACCCCGAGCCCTGTGGCTTCTCCCTGACCTCCTGCTGGGGTGGGGGTGCTGCTGTTCGAGTCACCTCCCTGTGCTCAGGTTTAAGTGCCTCTGATGTTGCTTATAAACCTCAGAGTCTGTGTGTGGGAGCCTTACCTGCGCCAGGCCTCTTGTTGTGACAGGTGGTGACATGGAGGGGTCTTTTTGCAGTGAATATGGCTTTGCCGAGAAGGTCGTGGAGGGGATGTTCATTGTCGTCAATTCCATCACCATCAAGATTCACTCCAAAGCCTTTCATGCTTCCTTTGAGCTCTGGCAGCTCCAAGGCTACAGTGTCAACCCCAACTGGCAGCAGAGTGACCTGCGGCTCACCCGCATCACCGACCCACAGAGAGGAGAGGTGAGCACTTGTCCTGCCCTGCCTGTCACAGCCCCGCTGACCTCGGGGCGCTCGGACTGCTCTCTGAATTGGGTTTGTGCTGGGCTCACAGAAGAAAACTGTGATGAATGAATTTCTGTGGCCTCGTTTCATTTCACATCTTCTGAGTGCTTTTTTAATCCTTAAAGTTGTGAAAATCTCAGTATTTTCCTGTTTTTCTCCTACTGGGCAGGTTTTGACATTCAAAGAGCTCACCTGGCAGACACTGAGGATAGAAGCAGATGCCACAGACAATGGTGATCAGGATCCTGTCACTACTCCTCTGAGACTCATCACCAACCAGGGGAGGATCCAGATCTCTCTCAAGAGGAGGGTGAGAGTCTCCTCCATGCTTTGCAGGACCATCTCACTGTCTGGTGCAGTGGTGATATTTTCTCCCACATTCCTCAGCAGCCCTTCTTTCCCTTCACAAATGTGGAGCCCAAGCTGCTGTGTCTCTCCACGTTTTCTGTCAGAGACAGCTGTGTCCTTACCAAACATCAAAGCAGTTTATTTCCATGGGGAGGATATCACGGATGGAACAAGTCTTTCAATCTGTTTGAACATCCCAGGGAGAGCTGTCGTCTCCTCACTGGGAGCTGAAAGCCTGGCAGCCTGATTTTTAGCTGTCAGTGGAAATGTGATGACTTAAAAAAAAAATAATTAAACTCTCTTTTTTTTTTTAATTTTTAAACCCGTGAGCAGTTTGCCTCCTAAAGAAAAGGTGTCTTTTATTACTTTCCATCTGAGAGGAGGTGCTGTGAACATCTACCAGATAACATCTCAGAGGAGTTTCAGAGCAGCCTCCCTCCTTTCTGGGTGTCTGTCTGTGGTGGCAGTTTTTGAAGTCCCTGTCTCCTTGCTGTTTCAGACCAAAGATTGCAATGTGGTGGCCTCCAAGCTGATGTTCCTGCTGGATGACCTGCTCTGGGTGCTGACGGACTCTCAGCTGAAGGCAATGATGAAATACGCTGAGTCCCTGAGTGAAGCCATGGAGAAGTCTGCTCAGCAGAGGAAAAGCTTGGCACCAGAGTCTGTACAGGTGAATGAGTTTGGAATTTGGTCTGCCAGGGGAAAGGGACAATTGCTATTTGTGTGGCATCTGTCCCATGCTCACAGGATATTCTCTGATTGGAACATGTGCACTTACCTGGTGTCAGGTGAGTGTCACATGGACTGTGGGCTGATATGGGGTAATGAAGTGACCAAAGGAGTGGGATTCATTGCCAGTAAAGTACATTTTCCAAGTCAAGGATAAGAGAATAGGGATATTGCAGCTGGAGTTAGAAGCTCTGGGAAGGCAGGGATGTGCACATAGTACAGTGAGATTGCATAGGAGGGATTGTTTTTGCCCAGGAGTCTTAAAGCATCTTTCTAGAGAAGTGAATTGCAGCTGGCAGAGCCACAGACAAAGAGTTTTGCTCATGAGAACATGGGAAAGGGCATCCCAATTCAACTTTTGTAAACTGATGCCTTGGAGGCTGGAAGATGGCATGAATTGTTTAACTGCACTGTAACCTCTCTGTTTTCCCTCCCTGCGAGTTCTTACCGAGCTTGTCTCTCTCCCACAGGTCACCCCCCCTGCTCCCAGTGCCCAGCAGTCCTGGGCCCAGCCCTTTGGGGGAAGCCCCAGCCCCAGCAGCATCGGGCAGTACTTTGACAAGCACGACATGAAGGAGTCCTCGTACCACCTGCTCATCTCCCGCCTGGACCTGCACATCTGCGACGACAGCCACGCCCGGGAGGCAGGTAGGGAGAGCAGCAACGGGGAAAGCATCACCCCAGGCAGTGATTTGCTGTCTTGAAGGGGGCTGTGAAGCAATGGGAGTTTGCGGTTTGGGATTTGAGGTTCTAGGTCTGGTTCTTACTCTATAAACTGCAGGCCAGTTGCATTCAGGTGTCCTTCTCCTTGCCTAGGACAAGATTTTGGTACAACATTCTAAAGTTGGTACTGATCCTGGCCGTGGTGTCAGTCAGTGGTGTCAATCAGAGCAATGTAGTTCTGAATCCTCTTGGGTCAGGACTGACCACTGTTTCCTTTGTTCTGTTTCCCACAGGTGCTTTGAAGCATGGGATGCTGGGAGGTGCCATCCAGCTGACCTTCAGGAGGATGGCTTTTGACTATTACCCTTTCCACAGGGCAGGTAGGGAGCGTGTGGCCTCACAGCTTGAGGAGGGGATAAAAAAGGAGTTTGAAGAGCAGTCTTGCCCTATGGCTTTGGGCAGAACTGGAAGAAAGGAACCTCTGTTTTTAAAGCCAGGATGTCTGCTTTCCTGCAGGAGATGCCTGCAAGCATTGGGTGAGGTACAGTGAAGCAATGGAAACACGAGGACAGTGGGCACAGAAGTTGGTCAGTGAATTTCAAAGCAAGTTGGAGAAGCTTTACGAAGAAACAGAGCCTGCCTTTGCCAGGACTCCACTTTCCCCCTTCAAAAAGAAACCAGGTAATGGTATTTGATAAAACTAGTGAAGCAGGAGATTGTGCCAATTTTGCTCCATCCAGCAATATCTCTAATTGCCCCTCCCTGATTTGTTGATGCAGAAACCCATAGCACTCTAAAACCCATAAATATGATGTCACAGGAAAGTGGCCATCATCCTGGGGTAGTTCTGCAGCAAGGATGAATGGGCTGCAGTGGTCCCTTTGCTGGCTTGTTATTTTCTCTGTGAGTGTAGAAGGATGAAATTAAATACTTAAGACCTGGCTGAAGAATGTGTTCTCTTGCCACAGAGCAGACTCATCTTTCACAGCGTTCTTCCTTCAAAAGTCCTGAGATTTTTTCCTGCCCAGCTGTGTTCATCTGTTTCTAATTCTGGGACTGTTAATTCCGCTCAGTAAGCACATAGGTGTCGGTGCTGGTGGTGGAGTTTGATGCGAAGGGGGTGACTAAAGCCCTGCTGGCTCTGCTTGTCTGTGCCCACAGAGCCCCCCCAGAGCCCCCCTGAGAAAGGCCGAGCCCCTCCCACGAGTCTGCCCCGGCTCCGGCACCCGCCCTGGAACCGGCTGCGCTCCAGCTGCGTCGTGGTGCGCGTGGATGACCTGGATGTGCACCAGGTGGGGAGCTGAGCAGTGTCTTGGGATGTAATGTCCTTTTAAAAAAAATAATCGGGTATGATTTAAATAAGTCACACAGGTCCTACGTCATCCAAGACAAAGGGAGCTGCCCAGGGAGCCCAAATGCTGTTGTGATGTTACATGTAAAACTTTTAAGCCAAGTATGAACTTCTGCTAGTTGTCATGTTCAGAGAAAATTGTAAAACCACAGGTCTCTGCCCTCTGTGCATACCTAAGCTTGCACCAAGCATTAGGCAGGCCCAGCATAAAAGATTCCCTGCCTTTGAGAAGGGAATGGATTTTTGACAGAGGATAAGTCTTACCTCAAACTCTCTGACCTGGACAGAGCATCCCTATCCTGGATCAGGCCCTACATCCATGTGCTCTGTATCCACTCCAGGAGCTGGTTTTGCTCTTTGCAGCACCAGATACTATGATGGACTTGCCAATGTGCTGCTGATCTTGCAGACAACTGTAATAGATTTCATTCTGATTGCTCATGTCACCTAATTCTGCTTGTCACAGCTCTTACTAGCAGTGATAGGAGACATAAAGAACTAATTTCCCTCAAAGGAGAGGAGCTGGCAGTATCAGCAGGTAGAAGAAAATATTATTTTTATTTGAAAGCAGTGTGTGTTTGATGTGTAAATGAGGCAGATTGAATATGGGTGTCTGTGGGGTTACTGGGACACTTGGGCTTGCCGTGTCTGAGTTCTGCATGACTGCATTCCATTGTGTTTCCAGGTTTCTACAGCTGGGCAGCAAAGTAAGAAACCCTCCACCTTGGTTTCATGTAGCAGAAAATTCTTCAAACTCCCTGACCAGGTCTCTGCAATCCATATTGAATTCACAGAGTATTACTTCCCAGACAATCAAGACTTTCCAGGTAATACACCAAGGTTAGCACCTTTTATAAGTTTCTTGAAGAATCATCAATTCGTAATTCTTTAGGTGTGTTAACCCTGTTAGATATTCTCTGTTCATTGTCGTTAGTTTTCTGATTTTTCAATTTTTTTGCCTGTGGGAAGGTGGGATAGAGTTTGTGCATAATGTGGGTGCAGAGCTGTGCTTGCAAAATACTGTGTACGGGAAGGAATTGCAGGAGCTGCTGCCTGCCCTGCTCCTGGGTTCTGCCTTGCTGGTCAGCACTGGAACAGGGGCCGTGGGGTGCTCTGTATGCTCTGCAGCTGGATTGCTGGGAGGTCTGGAACACCTCATTTCTCTGGGTGCACCACAGCTGCTCCCTTTCAGAGCTCTGTCTCCCAGGGTGGTGAAGGCCCTGCATTGGTGCTGTCAGTGCAGGTTCTGCAACGAGCTGCAGAGACCTGAGGGCCCTTTCCTGCTCTTACTAATCTGTTTCATCCTAGTTCCGTGCCCAAACCTGTACGTGCAGCTGAACGGCCTGATGCTCACCCTGGACACAGCAAGTGTGCTCTGGATCAACCTCTTCTGCCTGGATCTCTGTCGCAGCTTGGAGCAGTTCAAAGCCATCTACAAGCTGGAGGACTCGGGCAAGCGTGATGAGCACATCGATGTCCGACTGGATGGCTTCAGGCTGAAGGTGCCAGTCTTTGCCTCCCTTTCCCAGTCTTTACTGTTCTCTCCCTCCCTGTTGTGGAAGGAACGTGACACCAGGACATAGCTGGAGCCCATAGTGAGGAAACAAACCCTCTGCCTTTCTCTGACTTTCCTGGCTGCCACTCGTGTTCGTTTTGTTTGGGCTGTGGGCAGTAAAGCAGGTGCTCAGGTTCTCGTGCAGAACAGGCCCAGATGAGACTCAGTTATTCCCTTCTCACCACTTGCCTTGTCACGTCTCTCTTCTCTGTGTAGCTCAACATCCCCGTGGATAAGAAAGTCGCAGACCATCGGGACCGCCCGCAGAGCCTCTGCATTGGCATGTCAGAGGTGACGGCCACCAACACCCGCCACGCTCCCTCCTGCAGCTGCCAGGACCTCCAGAGCCTCTTCCGGAAATTTGCGGGTTCAGAGTTCTTCCACTCCAGCTACACCGAGTTCCCACGGTCTCAGGGCAGTTTCAGCCTCCTCCACACCCTGTTCCTGCGCCATGCCTACAAGGTGGATGACAGGCCTCAGAAGCGTCCAGGCTTTCCCCAGCTGCTGCACAGAACCTCTGCCTCTGAGGATCTGTGGTCTGTGAATTTCACTGAGCTTTCTCTGGGCTTCGAGGGGGCTGAAAGCTCCAAGGGCAGAGCCCTTAGCTTTGTTGACCCTTTTCCCCTTTCCATTTGGGCCTGCCTGCCCAAGAGGTGGAGGCAAGCTCAGGTATCTAAACGACAGGAACTGGCTGCCTCTGAGGTGAAAATCAAGCCTTCTGCCAGCTTTAGCAACCACTCAAAGAAGGAGAACCTTTCCAGAGAGCACGGCATTTGTCAAAGATCAAAGACTGACCAGGATCTGAAGAACATCTACAAAGTTCCAGAGACGATGGATGTCTTGGGAGAATCTGACTGTGAAGCTGATGATGGAGTAGGCAGTGAAGAGCTGGAAGCCTCTGCTGATATCCATGTGCTCATGTCCTCCTCTGTTCATGTCAAAGTTCGTCTCAACCACTACCAGTACTTGGTGCTGCTCAGGATGAAGGAAGTCCTGCAAACATTACAGGAGCAGCTGACCCAGGATACCCAGGAAGTGACTGGGAGTCCTTTAGATCCCATGTCTGCTTGTGTAGGAGTTCTGTTCCACAGTGCTGAACTGGCCCTGCTCATGAGCCCTGCTCCGGGCTCTGTCCCAGAACCCAGATCCCTTGACTCGGACACAACCAGCCTGATCGAGTCTGAGCTCTCACCTTCAGACAGCAAGGAGGGGCTGATGACTGAAGAGAAGGAGCTGAAATCAGAGAGCAGCTCAGAGAAGGGAGTGTGCAGCAGCTCAGAGCTCCCAGAGGATGGTGGGATCGGGAATACCAGTGCCAGTGTCCCACCAGAGAGATTCCCAAGATCTGCGAGTGACGGAGCTCTGAGTGCAGCTCCGTGTGGTAAGGGCACAGAGGAGAAGGGCTTGATAGAGGAAGCACATGAAGCTGTGGAAGCCCTGGTTGCAGAAAGACCAGCAGAGACCAGCAACCAGCCTCAGAGCCCCCCTGCTCTCCCTTCCAGCCCAACCTCGGACACGCAGCCCGTGGGCAGAGAAGGCGTCGCCCTCGATGTCCAGGCAGAGCTCATCCCACTGAGGAACATTGAGGTGGAGCTCTCCAGTGCTCTGCACATCACCAAGGACGCCACGAAGGAAGCCCTGCACGTGACGATGGACTTCACCAAGGAAGCCATGTCCCTCACGAAGGATGCGCTGAGCCTGAGCCGGGACAGGATGACCTCCACCGTGCAGAGGATGCTCTCCCTGCCCCCGGTCAGGTGAGCGGGATGGGCTCCCGGGGTGCAGGAGGGGGAGCAGAGACCGACTGCTCCCCTTCTTCCCATGTCACTTGAATTGGAGATGGGTTAAATCTTCATCTCTTGGGCACGGTCTGAGGACACTAAAGTCTGACTTGCAAGGGGTCAGAGTCCAGCCCAGTATCTGTTTAACCTGCGGGCTCAGCTGTCTGCCTTTATCACTGGTTTTTGTTGTTTTATTTGTAGGGATTCTGTGCCCAGAGCAGAGGAGGGGGCGGTGACCCCGGGCGGGGCAGGCAGTGGCCGACTGCGTTTCTTCTCCATGAAGAGAACGTCGTCCCAGCACTCCTTCGACACCACATCCGTGGATGGGAGTGGCCCCGAGGACGGGCTGTCTGTGGACAGTGATGGCAGCGATGGCTTCGTGATGCTCACGGACTCTGGTACAAGCCCTTGGCTTTTCCTCTCCCCCACTCACAGTGGTGAACAGCTTTGTGCCATGGGCAACTCTTCCATGCTGTGTTTGTGTGGAATTGCCTTTGCTGCTCCTTCTTTTTGGAGGTCATGAGCAGTTCCCCCACAGTGGCTCCTTCTGCTTTCATAGGTGCCTTTTCTTTGAGATGAGGCGTGTAAATGAGTGTAGGGGGGTGACCCTGCACACACCTGAGGCCATACCAGAGCAGGGGCTGTAACTGTGCCAGTGGAGGTGGGTATGGAGTGCGTAGGAAGGGTTTAGGAACAGCTGGCTGGATATAGGGTACTCTGGACATCTTTCACTTCAACTCTGTATTGCTAAACTCATCTGAGGAGCTGGAGGGGGTACTCCAGAGGTACAGGCTGACAGGCCATGAGATTCAGGCAAATGCTGACATCAGGACTTTTCAAAACCAGAAAAAGAATTGGAATCGAGTTGTTTTTGTTGTTACTTCCGTTTCAGAACCCAGCTTGGACCCTCTTCCCTCAGGGCAGCTTCCTCAGGCCCACGGTGACACGGGCAGCAGAACAAGCCTGGTGGCCGAGGACGAGGGTGGAGTGTCCCCTGAGGTGAACAGCTCCACGTCCCAGAGTGAAGACCCCAGCCTGCAGCTGGTCAGTCCTGTGCCCTGGCACTGGGGTTCTGTCCCTGAGGGGACCTGGAAGCGAACCACAGAGTTGTTTGTTGTAATCAGCGAGCTCTTGGTGGCTGTTTTAGGTGTCTGTCCTCGTGCTGAAGATGACTGAGGTGAACTGTGCCATAGAGGCACGAGGGGATGATTTGTCTGTGGCTGTGCAAGTGATGAGTGTGGTTCCAGAGCAGCTGACCAATGTCGGGATGTGGCAGTACCTGCGTGGCTACCTGGGTAAGACCCTGCTCTGGGACTCAGCTGCTCTTACAGCTGCACTCTTAGAACTGGCTTTTACAGCAGCCTCCCTTGGAGAATGTTCCATTAACTGGGACCTCAGTGTTAGGGGTGGTTAGGATTGAATACAACTCACCTGTGAGGGTTCAGATCTGGCATTTGAAAAATGTTTCCCAAATGCCTACACAGTCAGGCTCTGTGGTGCTTAGTAATCATTGATTTTTAATTTTTTAATTGCTGCTAGGATGCATGAGATTAATTCAAAGACTGAATAAAGCTATCTAGGGAAACCTCGAAGTTACTCCTGCTCTGAGAAAAATGCTTTTGGTCTAGGGTCCCTCCCCAGGGCTAAATTCGAATTAAAAAAACCCAAAACAGACCTGAAACCAATCAGCAACATCCCACTCCCCCTCAAGAGAAAGGTCACTGAACTCCAAAATAAACCCAAAAGCCACTTCAGCTTGGATTCACTTCCTGTGAAGATGATGTTACACTGAGGTCACTGTGGGCTTTTGGCTTTCGATCTGGCTGCTGGTGCCCCGTTGTGCAGTGAGCTCTCTCTGCTCCAGCTCCAGGGGACCGGGGTGTGGAGGAGCCCCCGGTGCCGGTGCCCAGCCCGGCCCAGCCCGAGCTCAGCCTGCGCCTGGAGGGGGGTCCTGGCACTGCTGCCCCCTCCCCACGGGCCGAGCACCACGACCTCCTGCGGGTGCTGCTCCGCGGCTGCGACACAGAGCTCTGCATGTCCTCCCTCACCAGCCTGGGCCCCTTCCTGGAGGACGAAATCATTCCAGAGGTGATCCCCATGGAGATAGAGGTTGTGGATGCCAAAATCACGTTGAAGGTGAGTGTGTGGGAAGCTGAGATTCCCCCCAGGATGGTGGTCAGGGCAGAGCTCACGTGGAAGATTCTTGGGAAGGGACCCTGTGGGATTCCTGGGGGCCTCTGCAGAGCTTCTGTTTTCCTCAGGCTGTTTGGTTTTGTGTCCAAAAACTGCCCTAGGGATGAACAAGGAACCCAAGGGGACTCGATTACTCCTCACATGGAGCCCTGTTCATGCAGCCAGGCCTTCCCGGGGGGTGGGTGCCCTGGGGAGCCCTGGCAGTGCCGATGGGCAGGAGCGCTGCTCCTGAGGAGCCTGCAGCCAAGGGGAGTCCTTTCCAGAGGGCCAGAGCTGTGACAGCAGCTCATCTCTTGTGTTTTCCCAGGATGACAGCCCCCCAGTGTACCCCACCTCCCCTGGCCCTCTGCCCATCGCCCTGGCAGTGGATCACATCATCGTGAGGCGCAGGGATGACGGCGTGTTCTATCTCACAGGTCAGCAACATCCAGGAGCTGCTTTTATTGTCCCTCTGCACCCCCAGGCTGTGCTGGATTTGACTGGAACCAAAATGTGATGGTTGCTGCTGGGAAGGATGGCTCTGGGTATGGGAGCAGTCCCTGCCTGTTTCCTCATGTGGGAATTCATGCTTGGTGTTTCCTTGAGCACAGGCAGTCAGGACCCCTCACTACCTCTTCCCTTGCTTTGGTTTCTTCATTTTAAGATGGGGAAGAGAATTTTGTTTCCCTGCTCAAAAAGTGGAAAAGAAAACCAAAATTATTCTTTCTGTGCCAGAGCCCTGTTATGTGAATGTCCACATCTGAGTGTGTTCTGTTGCTCTCCAGCTCCCCAGGGGAAGGACTCACCAAAAGAGGAAAAACCTGTGTCAGTTCCTGAGGAGCCAAAGGCTCCAGCAGAGTCTGCCTTGGCAGCCCCAGCAGCAGGAGCACGTGGGCTGCAGGTGAGTCACTGGTGCCTGTTGCTGTCTCGACAAGGAGAGAACTGGCAGGGGGCTGGAAATTCTCTTTTGCCTCCCTATGTTTGCAGTCCCTGGCAGGTGTGGCTGAGCTGCAGGAAGGGAATGCCCTGGGGAGCAGCCTGTGCCTCCTCTTACGGGTGTTCTGAGCTCGCTCAGCATAAACTCTTCTGTTCCCTTTCAGAAATCTGGTGGTTTTTAATGATTGGCTCCATCTTCCCTCTATGTCCAGTTCCTTGTTAGAAAAACAGGAATTGAGAGGTTCCCACAAAGAGGAGTTGTGGCAGGGGGGTTGTGTCACACCATGCAATTCATCTCAAAGCTCCTGCTCTGGTTTTCCTTGGAGCAGGTCCCTGTGTGCCTTGGAAACTTTGCCTGATTTTCTGTTGGTCTCTTGTAGCTGAAGCAAGTGTCAGAGTTGCAAAGGGAGCTGCAGACCATGAAACTGGCCCTTGCAGAAGCCAACATGGACAAGGCTCATCTTCTGCAGGAGATCAGGAAATACAACCCTCTGTTCCAGCTCTGACAGTGCTGGCGCTGCCAGGGAGTGGGGACCGGGACCAGCACCAGCAGGGCAGGTTTGGTCGTATCGCTGCCAAAAGGGTCGGACTCCCAGGAAATGAAACTGGCTGGGACTGCAGAGGATCGGGAGAGGGAGGGAAGCCTGGCTGAGCCAAACAGGGAGGGAATGAGAAGTTTTCTTTGCTCTGTTCTGGCAGTGCTGCACTGAGCCAGGACACTGCTCAGCCTGTGAACACAAGGTCAGATGCTGGGGGGACACCTCGTGTCTCTTCCTTTTAGCCTTCACCTTTCATGGGGAGATCTGGAGGTGGTCCGTGCTGGGGTTTCTGCTTCTTTCACCCTTCCTTGTTGTGTTCTTACCAAGGTCTGCTCACCAAGGGTCACCACAGGAGGAGGGTGGTCACTTCAGCATCCGGGGAGTGACAGGAGAGGGTGGCAGAGGGCTCAGGGCTCTGCTGGGAGAGCAGCTCTGCTGTCATCTGTAAAGAGGTGCGGAAAGGATTTCTCCCTCTGGAGTGCAGGAATACAGCTCATTTTCCTCCAGAAGAAAAGGGGTCAGGATAGTAAAGAAATCCCTCCAGATTTCTTTTTCCACTAGTAATTCCTTGTGTGGAGATTTACTCCAGTTCATTCTCACTTAATCCTACAATGTTTGGCTTTATTGATGTAGAAAAAAAAGGAATTAATTCCTTACAAGGCACTGTTTAAACTTGCTTTAAGTTTACTATCAAAGAACAGGGGTGAAGGAAGTTGGTTCAGTCTCAGAATGAGATGACCTGTGTAGTTGTGAGGACCCCTGGGAACTGCCCAGAGTCCACGAGCAGAAGTTGGACTTTGCTTTGCCAAACCTTTGTGCTGCTCCCTCTTCCTGGGGAACAGGAGCTCTGAGACTGCTGGCCTGAGGTGGAATGCAATGGTATTCCTGCTTTTTCTTCACTAATTGCTTGAAAATGGGAGGTTTCTCTTTGCTCTTTCCAATTCTCGTGATACTTTGTTTGGGTAGGGGAATGAGTGGGGTGCAAAGGGTTTGCTGAGCCTTGGTGCTCACCTGCAGGGTCCCACATTTCCTCCCACGTGTGCAGGCTGAGCACAGCTGGGGCCAAGTTGTTTACAGCAGATGTCTTGCTCCAGCAACTGAAGTCAATGGGTTTTGTTGAAGAATTCAAGCATTTGCTTTGAAGTCTCACTAAAAAGGACTGTAACCCAAAGCCCACAGGCGTGGGACAACAAAACCTCCAGGATCCCCACAGATCACAAGCAGCAAAGTTTACTTTGTGGAGCCTCTTATTTAAGGACTCTTCCTCTGTTCCTGTGAGAGCCCACGGAATCCTGCCCACCAAAGGTGCTGTGGGAGAGCCCGTGGCCTCAGCACCTCTCAGGGTCAGAAGCGGCGCCAGGGGACAAGGGGGAATGTGCAAATTTGAACTTGAATTTGAGTTTTAGGCAGTATTGGAACTCTGTTGCAGTTTGTTTCCACTGATGCATTTATTGGTTCTATGAACCAGGAGCGAAATTAAACTCTCCAACCTCCTCCCAGGCTGAGGCCTCTTTTCCTTCCCTCCCTTCCCAACTGTGCTGTTTCCTGGACAGCTCCACAACGCTGGCTTTGGAAGCACAGCTGAGCCGTGACTTCAGAGGCCTCAGGTCCCATCACGTGTGCCCAGGGACCCAGCCCTGCTCCAGGCTGGGAGCAGCTCCAGGAGCCCCCCAGGGTGGGCTGAGGCACAGCCTCATCCTGCACTGCCCTGACCCCGGCACACAAAGTCCCAGCCAGTGTACGAACACAGCAACATTTAATGTACAATAAAGCCACACCTGGGCCGGCAGGAAGCACAGCCCTGGGGAGGGAATACTCTGAAGGCCGTGGATGTTCTTCTCCCTGGGCTCTGCCCAGTGTGGGGTCCTGAGCCGTGACAGCAGGACTGTCCCCTGATCACCAGGGCTGCACAGTGTGAGCAGTAACTCAGAACTGTCCTTGAGGTCTCGCGCCCCCTCCCGAAGGGGCCCCGGGCTGTGGCTCAGCTGCAGCAGGGGAGGGTCCCACAGGAGCTCACTTGCCCCTCCCTGCTCAGTGGAAGATGATCTTCTTGTACTTGGAGTTGGGGATCTGCCCCCGTGCCTTGAGCCTCCGCACGGCCTCGCGCATGTGCTTGGGCTGCAGGGGGGGCAGCTCCCCCCACTTCTCACACACGTCCAGTGCTGGGCAACAAACAGACAGGTCATGGCAGGGGCCACCTGAGCCCTCCCCATCCATCTCCTGCTGCCTCAGCTGCAGTTTGGAAGGCAACAGGTAATGTTTGTCTTTAGGGGTTACAACCCCTGCTTTGCCAGTGCCCAAGAATGAACCTGCTCCAGGAGCTCCCCCTGACAGGAGTCCCAGAACTGAGCAGGACAAATGGTCCCTAAGCCATGGGGCCAGTGGATATCCTGGATCAAACCACACAGGAACTGATGAGCTTAAACCCTCTGCTCTGCAGCCCCTGAGCTGTGCACAGAGGGGCTGTTCTCCCCCTGCTCCCTGTGACAGGCACCGAGGCTGCAGGACCCCCAGCCTGACCTGGGCTCGTCCCCAGTGGAAGACTGGAGCAGGTTAAGGGTCTCAAGGAACTCCTTTGTTCCCAGCAGCACTAAGATCCTCCTCATGCAGCTGCCCCCAGGCCGATGCACAGAGCCCAAGCCCCGGGTTGTCCTCCTGGGCAGGAGCAGGGCAGGGGCACTGCTGGGACAAAGGGGCTGTGCCAGCCCAGGCTGCGGCTGGGGCGGGGGTGAGGCCAGGGGCCGCGGGGCACAGAGCCCTGCTCCGTGTCCCCTGTGCCTGTCACCCAGCAGCTGCCACTCACCTTCCTCCACCACCTCCCCGACAAACACCTTGGAGATGCCGGACATGGCGATGACGACGTTCTGGGACACCGAGGTGCCAGTGATGGACTGGATGAGCTGCAGGACGGGGACGGGGATAGGCAGGGACACAGAGTGGCGGTCAGAGCCCCACACACCACAGCTCGGACCCCTCCGGCTCCCCAGGCTGGCACCGCCAGGGTGGTTTGAGCTGCCCCGGGAGCCCGGGCCGAGGCAGCTGCAGGAGGAGGGGAAGCCTGCGTCCCGCCCCGCTCAGGCGGCTCTCCCCCCTCGTACCCGTTTGATGGCGGCCTTGGGGAAGGCAGAGCGCCGGTACATCTCGTACCGGTTCAGCTGCTCCTCGGAGAAGGACGAGACCAGAATCCTGCGGAGGCAGAACGATCGTTCACAGCAAAAATAAAGGTCCGAGGTTTCTTCAGGGCCCTGCAAGCGCCGTGCAGAGGCGCTCCAGCGGGGCCGGGAGGGGAGGGCAGGGCTAGGGGGATCTGGGACTGGGCTGCGGCAGCGGGAACCGCGGACACGGCTCCCGCACAGTTGCCAAGGGCGGGTCCCAGGCACTCACTGCATCTTCTGGATCTCGTCCTCATCCACTTTCTGCTTCTTCTCCTTCCGCTCCTTCAGCTCCAGCTTCACCTTCCTGGCCGCGCACGGCTGCAGCCCGGCCTCGTC
>VWZF01005795.1:1566348-1686466 GCA_013396755.1 Sclerurus mexicanus
GCGGGCAGGGGGAGCTGTGGGGGCTGCGGCGCGGGTGGAGCGTTGGCCGTGGCCGTGGAGGGCAGCGCGGGGGCGAGAGGGCGGCGGGACCGGGGAATGCCGGGGGTCCGTCCCTGTGTCAGAGCCGGAGCCCCCAGGTGGGACTCGGGGCGGGGATGAGGCAGCGGGCTGTGAGGGGCGCGGGGGGTGCGACTGGGGGGCCCCTGAGGCTGCCGGGGGAGCCGCGGCAGAGCGGGGAGCAGCACCCCAAGCAACTTGTCCGTCTGTCTGTCTGGTGCTGCCCGGGAGTGGCCTGTTGTCCCGGCATCGCACCGCCGCGGTGCGGGCGCTGCAGACCGCTGTGACCGAGGGCTCTGGGAGCATCACGGGACGTGTGCGGGTTCCCGCGGGGGGAGAGCTCCTGCTGGGGCATCCTCACGGCTGGTGGTGACCCCCTGGGGGGTCGGGGTCGGCTCGGGGCGCCCCCAGTCCCATGCTGTGCAATTCGCTAGTTTGAAGCTCTTAAACCTTTGTTATTCTTTTTTGTTCTCCTCGGGTTTCGGCATCTCCCGGGGAAACACTCATGCTGTGCTTCTGGACGTGCAGCTTTGTGCCACTTCAGCCTCTGCTGGAAGTGCTGCTCCTCCTGCACCCCAAGCAACTGGTTTGTACTGGAGCATGGGGAGGAGATTTGTGTCCGGTGTCAAGGGACACTGTCACCACACAACCTGACCAGAGGGACACGACTGGCCCGTTTGTGGCCCAGTTTATGTCTTCCCTTTCTCAGAACCCAGTCCACTACCTGCAGGTGGCGGAGGCTCAAGCTGCCCCGCAGGTCAGGTTTGTGTCTCTGAAATGTAAATCTGCCCCCAGGTCAAACTTTGCTCCTCTCTTTTGATGCATTAAACACTCTGAGCCCTTGTCTGAGTGGGGAACTGCTCTGGCCACTTGAGGGAGGGATGTGCTTGCAGGGGGCTCGGGTGGGTGCAAAGGGTCTGGTTTAACACAGTGTGAGCTGCACCAGCTCCACAACAAGGTGTTTTTCCTGCTGACATGGTGCCCGTGGCGCTGGGAGAGCCAGGCTGTTTGGCCATGGCTTTTCCTATGTGAACATGGCTTTGTGCACAGACATGTCTGGTGAATGGCGACTGTCACAGCTGTCACTTGTGTTCACTAACGTGGCTGCCTGAGCTGTCTGTTGGTGACACTGGAATGATCCCTTTCTCCTGCCCCAGTCCCTGAGGCTGTTTCTGCCTGTGCTGTGGCATTTTGTGTGTGCCTCTGTCAGCAGTCCTGGGTCTGGCAGTGCATCCTTAACTCGCTGTGTGGCACCTGATACCATTTAGGGGCTTTGTGATGGTTTCCCACCTTCTGGCCATTTGCTGGCCTTTGGCTCTGGGTTAAGTGACTCCAGGTGAGGAGCTTGTGACGAGGTTTTGATGAGAAGCAGCTGCTGAGTGTCTCTGCAAGGAGAGGCCCAGGAGAGCAGCTGGGACAGCACAGGTTAGTTCTAGGCATGTGTGTGGTGGAGGAAACCTCACCTTTTCCAACGCTAGAACATGGGGACTTTCCTAACGTAGGGTTTTGACCCCCTCAGTTGTGGGGAGAACCCTGTCCTCGGTCAGGTCTGTGTGTTCCATGTTTTCCCTTCCTCAGGCAGCCCCTGGCAGCTGCCCTGCTCCTGCCAAGGCTCCTCCTCTAAGACTCTCCCAACAGAGGAGCTGCTGAGCTGCCCTCCACCCCCAGGGCTCATTCGCAGAACAGGGTCATAAACGCTCGTCTGGGCTGGCAGAACTCCCTTGTTCCTTCCTCCCTGCCATTTCGGGTCCTTTGGATGTCGCTATTTAGTTCCTATTTTGTTTATTTTTTTAAAGTCCCACTGTTTGGACAGCCTGTTCCCAAAGCCCACCTCTCCCGAAGTGCCTGTCCCAGCCTTTTCTGGCAGGTTTGCAGTGTTTCAGGCATCTCCAAGACACAGTTTGGGATGAGGTACAAACCAGGCATTTCCTGGAATTCCCTCGTTACATCTTGGTAGGTGCTGAGCTGGCGCTCCTCAGTTTGGGCCATTTTTCTTCCAAAGAGAGCAAGTGCTGCTCTGTAAAGTGGTAGAAGATTCCCCTGGCAGTAAATTCCTTGGAATGCGGTGTTTTATCACACAACCTGAGCTGCCACCATTTGTGTTATCAGTTAAATGTGAACTTTGTCACAGTCTGGGCTACCCTGTGCCTGCTGAGGCCCAGCCAGCCCACTGGGTGTGGAGCTATGCACGGACTCCAATCACCTACAGCTGCAGGTGAGCAGGAAGCAGGACAGGATGGAGTGGGATAAGGCACAGGAGGAGTAATTGCAGAGGCAATTAAAGTCTGTCCTGAGGGGTGAATGTGCCAGGGTGAAACACTCAGGAAATCGGGCAGAGGGATAAACCACGGTGGGGAGCTGATGGGAATCGGTGGGTTGTGGGAATGAGGAGGATGTGGGAGGGGGAGATGGGAGTCTGCTGTTTGTCAGAGCAGATGGTGGGCTCACAAAGAGGTGGTGGCTGCCAGGGCTTGGGAGGCTCTGCCACCGTCCTCACGGCCCCCAGGATCCACCAGGGCCTGGGGAGCTGCTGGAGGCCGATCTCGGCCCCTCAGCCGTGCTCTGCCGCTCTGGCTCCAGAGCGTGGATCACAGCACGGGCAGCCACAGGGAAAATCCACCCTGTGCACGTGCAGCTGAGCGCTTAGGAGCAGCTGCAAGTCCAGAAACCAGAAATGCGCTGTGAATCCATGAGGGTTCTTGGATTTTCAAGGGTACCTTTGCATCGAGGCTGCAGAATTTGGATTTATTGGTTTTGAGGGGGGTTTTTTTAGTGCTTTCACTGTGAAGTTAAAGGCAGGAAACAGCAAAATAATCTGTGGCTGAGCTATTAGGCTGAGTTAAGGAGGTTCTGCCAGGAGCAGTGAGGGATGTGTTGTGTTAAAGCCAAATCTGCAGAAAAAGCTTTTTATTTTCATCTATTGCTGTAAAAAGCCTGGATCTGTGTTGCGGGGATGGGAAACTGAGGCTGCTGCTGAGCCCCAGATGGGCCATGCAATCCTCTGGGAGTGTGTCAAGGAGACGCTTCTGGGAATGAGGAGTTTGGGTGCACATCTGTTGTGGGAAGGGTCGGGTGCTGCTCCACAGAAACCACAGCCCATGTTCCAGCCCATTTGCAGCAGTTGCTGCTGGTGAGGGATCTGGTTGGCTTAGGGAATGACATGGTGGGATGGCAGAACACTTGAAGTGGCTTCCAGCAGTCCAAGGATGGTTTGGAGTCAGAAAAATGAGTTCTGTTAAAAAAAAGTGTGGTTTGGTGTTTTCTCTGGTGCGCCTGATGGTTCACGGCATCACAAGGGAGCTGCTCCTGCTGGGTTCCCACAGAACAGGGCAGCACTGGGTCTTTCCCTCATCATGCTGCTGTGATTAAGCATCTCACCCCCTTGAAGCTGTCTTCTCTCCACACCCTCCAGTGCACACGCCACAGCAGGACAGATCCCTCTGTAATTACACACCCGAGCACAGGGATTGCTGAATGTGCTCATGCCACAGGCACAGGTGTGCACCGGCACTCTGCTGGGAATTGTTTCCTGAGCACTTCTTAAAGAATTCAAAGGCTGCAGTTAACTGGCTGTGTGCTCTTGTGGTGCAGCTTCGGAAGGTTTTGTTTGCGTGCTTTGGTCAGCGCGGTTCTGTGCTCAGGGCTGGGTCAGGAGCACCAGGTTCTCCTTGCTGTGGCACCTTGGGGCAGCACTGTTGGCCCTGCCCAGGCCATGGGTGCTGCTGCTCCCCTCTGTAGAGCACGACTTGAGGTTTGTGCAGCACCCAGGGCTTGCTTGAACACATGGGAATTGCTGGGTGGGTGGGTTCCCTTCTTGTGAAACTCCCTTGGGAGAGCCCTGTCCCACTCCCCTCCCGACAGGCTGTGGGCAGCTGGGTTTGGTTGGCAGAGTGAGCTGGAAGCGCAGGAGGCTCAGGGTGCTGGTGGGGTGAGGGCTGAGTTAAACAGGTGAGGATTTGGGGGGAGGTGTGAGTGGACTGGAGTGGTGCAGCCCTCAGACAGAGCGCTTGGCTGGATGCCCTGTGAGGATCTGCTGCCTGTGCTGAGCTCTGGGACTGATCCATCCAACACTGGCTCTGCACTGGTGGGTGTCCACAGAGGTTGGACTTTCTTTCAGGAATTGACTTCCCATCAGTCTTTACTCACGTGCTGAGTCCTGTGGTGCTCTGGGACTCGCTCTCTTGGGAGTGTCAAAGTGTTTGTGTCAGCTGGAGGCTGAGAAACACGAGTTTAGTTTTTGCTTGGCTTTGAGAGTGTTTTGAAGTGCCAGCTGAGTTTTGTAAATATCCATATGCTAGTTCAGGTTCCCTCAAATACTCTGTGAAGGAGCTGCTGTGGGCTAAGACATGGTGTGAGAAATATTAAATGGGTCAGCGTCTCAGGTGAGGAGTGTCAGGTGGGTCAGACTGAGTTGAGGATGTTGGAACCAAGGCAGCTGCTGCCCACTGACGGGTGCAGTGTGTGACCAGTCCCAGTGTTCTGTGCTGGCAGAGGCTGAGCCAAGAACCAGTGTTCATCCAGCAGGATTTTTGTGAGGTAATGCATCGTTTCAATGAGACTGAAGGACAAACAGGCAGGGAGGACATAGGTGAAAGGTGTGACACAGAGGAAATGCATCCGAGACCAGAGGGAAAGCCCCTCACAGCTGCCCCTGGACAAGGGGAAGGCAGTTCCCAGAGGCTGAGCCTCTCCTGTGGCAGTGCCTGAGGGACTGGCTGGGGGCAGAGACCGTGTGCTAACACCTCAACTCCATGTGAGCCCTCTGCTTTCCCAGGCTGTGCCATCCACTTTGGCTCTGGTCTGCTCCTCGGATGCAGCTGTGGAGTGCTCTAGTGCTCTGGCTGTGGGAATCCTTTCAAGGTGAAGTGTCCTCAAGATGAGAAGGTGCCTCTGAACACGGGTGATGGCCATTTCCTCTTGGCACTGCGGCATGAGCTCTGCCCGATGCTGAGCTGGCACTGTCACCATCCCAGAGCTCTCACTCTGGAGTACAGCTTAGTCATGGAAATGAGATAAATCCTATTTCACAGAAACTGGTAAAAATAAAACTGTTGAGGATTGATTTGTTTCTATAGCAACCGACTGGAGAAGTGAACACAGCTGCTGTCTGCAGGAGGGGGGAAAACAGCACTGGAAATGTCAGTGCACCTGGGCTGGCTGTCGGGAGCAGGAGAGCTTGTGGGGCTGGGGAGGCAGAAAGGCTCAGTTAGAGACAGGGCAGGTGGGTGAGCTGCCTTTGGAACAACACTGGAGCTGGAGTGTGGGCGTGTGCCCTCCTCTACACGTAACCTGTGCCATGTCCTCAGAGCTCTGGATGTCCTGCTGCCCCAAGGACTGTGCTCTTGCACCCTCCTGGATGGGGAAATGCCCTGCTCAGGGTCAGGCAGGACTTTGACACCATGTGGTACCTCGGTGTCCATCATGTCACAGGCATGCTTCTAAACCTGATTCTAAAATGACTCTCCTGTTGCCGTGGCTTGATGAGAAATGTTCAGCACTGAGAAGTTGGGATGAATACTGAAGCTAAATTTTCTTGATTACCCTTTAACTCGAACTGAACAGCTGGATGCTGCACAGCAGCCTGGGCCAGAGCCGGGGTTTCTGCAGATGTTTGTGTCCTGGAAGAAAATCCAGTTGGGCCTCTAGACTGCTGGATAAGGAGCTTGAGCTTGGAACTGGCTCTGGCACACGCAGCATGTTAAGGTGGCTGTTTCCTCAGGGTTAATGAGAGAGAGCTGCCTAAATGTTTGGGAGGCTGCAGATGCCAAGTGCTGGAACCATGTGTTTAGGTACATGCTTGACCTGTTGCTGTGTCCTGCCTCGTGTGACTGTTGAGGGTTTCAGGTGAAAATAAGTGTGTGCACCTGACATAGCAGGGTGTTGAGGGAATTACAGGAGGAGGAGCGTGTGCATGGCTGTACCAGGCGCTCTGCGAGAGCCCAAGTTATTCAGCAGAAGGGAAGTTTGAGCTTGAGTTGCTGTTAAGGTTTGGTAAATCCAGGTACATTTGCACTCCTCCCTTGTTATTTAAACAAGGTTAAACATGGTTTCTTTTAAAGGGAAATTAGATTTAAAAATTAACCGAAGGCTTTTTCCAGCTCAAAGGAAGTGTCTGTAGTGCCACATACTGAGGTCACAAGAACAAAACCCTGTCTGAGAGTGAGTGCCATAAATATTATGTAAATACATTATCTCATTAGATTTCTATCTAATCCTGTTACCTGCTGTTGCACAGACTCCTGGGGCAAGCAAGGCTGAAGATGTCATAGGTGGTCTTTCAAATCTAATATTTAAAATATCAGGCTGGGAAAGGCTCTACCACTGAAAGCAGCTCCTGGCTGGGAGGGCAGTATTGAACAGAGAAAAGGCTTGGAGCTGGGACTGTGATGGTTGCAGAGAAGTGGGCAAAAATATTTTAAGGGTTTTGAAATATCTTATGCTGTATATGTTCCCCAAAGAAAATGAGATTTTTCCAGGTGAGGAAAAAAAGCTGTTTGAGACCGGCTTGTCATCGTGGGCAAAGTCAGAGCTGGCATGTGGGTGAGACTAGTGCTGGAAGCTGCAGGTGCACCATGAAATGTGTGGGAACACCTCTCTCTGCTGCCTGTTGCATTACTGGTTCAGTTTTCCAGCAGTAAGGGTTGGTACAGCTGCCCTTGCAGGACCGTCTCTGTGCACACTGCCTGGCCCATGCCCTCAGCTCTCGTGTTTTTCAGCTCTGGCCTTATCTCTGTACAGATAGATCCCAGAAAGTTGTCATTACTCTTCTGCACTATCTCAGGATTTGGAAATAATATCCTGCCTCGGCCATTCACTCTTGCTCTGTAAGGGACTGGATTTCATGGATGCTTTTGCAGTAAAAAGATGTCTTTTGTTTTCCATCCTTCTTTTCCTGAGCTTTCTTGGGAACTGTTGTCTAAGTTGATGCTTTCCCTGCTTGCATGGCATGTCCCGGGAAGGACCAGGGACTGATCCCAGTGATCACAGAGCTCTGTGACCATTCGGGTTTGTCTCCTGTGCTCCCACCAGAGCCACTGCAGCAGGAGCACTTCTGTTTTACCTCCTCCCCTGGCTGTCTTTGCTCTCTCCTTTCTCTGTCACCTGCTCTTTGGGCACCCAATTAAAAAGCTCATCAAGAAGGAATGTCTCTGGAGACGGTGGTATGTCTGTCCCTTGTTTGTGTCCCACACTGTTGCCAGTTAATCTCTCCTCACTGTGTCTTTCTTTAGCCCTCAAGGGCTCCTGGTTAAGCTGGAGCTGGGATTTGATACAGGCTTAAATGGAGCCATGTGGGTGAGCTGCTGGGCTGCTGGTGTGGGCTGTGTTCAAGGGCAAAGTCTGCTCCAAACGTTTCAGTGCGGGCTTTGTTGTGAATTCTCCAGACCCGTGTCCCCTTCCTCGAGGGCCTTGTGTCCCATCCCATTGTTCTGGTGTTCAGTATCAGAGCAACTCATTCCTTTTGCTCCAACACAGCGTTTCTCAGCCTGTGTGATGTGCTGGGCTGGTGCCCGGGGTCCCTCCTGCAGGTGCAGGGATCTCCCCGTGTGCAAGGTCCCCGTTTGTTGGAACCATCAGGCACTGTGGTGCCAGCACCAATTCAGATCCCTCCTGTCACTGATCTGAGCAATGTCACGAGGGAAAGGGGATGTCATGCCAGTCTGTCTCACTGGTTTCAGTCTCCCTAAGGCAGAAGTGCACTCTGGATGCAGTTGTTGGTACAACATAATTGCATTTGCTTTTTAATCGCTGTAGGGAAGAGGTAATTCTGTCGCTGAATGTCTCTTTCTCTGGCTCTGCTTGACTTGGCCTATTTACCTGCTTCTCGTCTGCCCCAGGTCAGACATGCTGCGGTTCAGCATTCCAGGCTGAAGGGACGTGAGCAGGATTCGGGGAGGGCTGGGCAGCAGCCAGGCTGAAGGGATGCGAGTGGGTTTCGGGGTGACAGGGCACAAGGTGCCCGGGCGGGAGCTGCCGTGGCCCAGCGGGGGAGCATCGGTGTGTGTCCGGGCCCAGCGGGCAGCCCGCGGGCAGCCTGTTGGCACTGAGGTGGAGGAAACGTGGGCGTGGGGTTGTTGTTTCTGTGCAGAGCAGGTCCCAGACTTCACCAGGAGGAGGGTGTCCGTGTTTAAACAAAGTGTCACCTTTCCTATGCCCTTCTAAGTGCAAGGTTCCTGCTAGAAATCCCAAATTTTGGATCAGATCTCTGTAGGTGCTGGAAACAAACAGTAACTTGGAGCTGTTCTGATCCTGTTGACGTTGTCTGACAGTGCCCATGTGGCTGTTGTGCAGAGCAGACCCTGAGCAGAGTCACACGTTTTCTGCCATCCCAAAACACTTCATTGGCACACCCGTGCCCTGTGCAGGGGCGCTGACGGGCAGGGAATTTGCTCTTCCATGATTTTTTCTGCGCAAGTTGCTTTTGGTGACATTTTTACTCCAAGCTCGGTGCTTTGTGCCTGTCAGAAGGGAACAGTGCAGATGGACATGTACAGCTCCAGACACGATGCTCCATTGCTGTTGGCTGACTGACATGTCCCGTGGGATTCTGCAGCTTGTTAAATCATCTCACAAAGGAGAAGGGGGAGGGAAAGGCTGGTGCAAGGTTGCCAGCTGTAGTGAGCTCGGTGCTGCAGCATCCGCTGCTTGGTGGTTTTGATTAGGAATTTGCGGCTGCCCAGGCAGCTTCCTCCCGTTTCTTTGGAAATACTGGATTAAGGGAAAGCCAAGGGAAAGCCTGCACCATCTACACATCCTGCTAATTTTCTATGCATCTGGGGTTTTTTGTTTTATGTTGTATTTTCTTGCAGGTAGTGGCATCTTCTGTAGTGCTGTGGGAGCAGAGCTGAGCTGCAAACAGAGAGCAGGGAATGCTTCCCTGAGCAGTGCTCTGGTTCCCGCTCCTGGCTCTTTTATGACATTCATAACACTGCTCAGTTCATTGAGTTTTTGCACAAATGTTTTGATTCCTTTTGCTCCTACTCCTCAAAACCCAGTCTAGTCAGATGTGAAAGAGAAGAATGGGCTGCAAAATTGCTGTTTAGTAAACCTCAGTGAGAGGTTTGTCAACATTGGTAAATGTTGTCAAATCTCTGTCCTCTCTTAGAGGTCCCTTTCCCACTTCGAAGGGCAGCTTCAGGGCTTTGTATCAAACCTTCCATCTGCATGTTGGGTGGCTGCCTTCCCATTTTCCCTGCTCTTCCCCTACCATCATGCTGCCCTCAGGTGAGTTGTGGAGAGGGGGATGCTCCTGCACACATCAGACCCCAGAGCTCCTGGACCCCTCCCCAGAGACTTGGCTTTTCCTCACTCGGTGACTGACAGTTTTTACACTTCTCCCAGTGAAGCTGCTTTGGCTCTGGCCCTGTGCTCAGAGCCCGTTGTGTGGGGCCGTTCCATGGTCTGTCATCAGCCGGGGGCACTCTGTGGTGGGAGTGGGTGGCAGAGTGCCTGTAATGCTTTTAAGAATAAAGGGCAGCACATGCACTCAAACCAGCCCTGGATTTTTCCTGTGCTGCCGCTCTTTCTTCGCTCCCGCTCGGAGGGATTCTCTGATGTAGCACACCCTGCACGCCTGACCTGGCCTTTGTGTCCTCACCGCGTAATGCGGGTGGCAGAGCCCACTGCCACCCCCCACCATACATTAAATAAATGCATTTCCACTGCCAGGAGCCATCCATAAAGCTAGGCTGTCCTCTTCCTAGTGGGGGATTTTAGCTTGGATGGAGGTGTTTCTTTCTAGCATGAGCTGCAAGCCCAGGGGTCAGATGTGTGGTCTGCACCAACCTGAACAGCCGTCCTCTGGAAATGAGGAGTAGGAGATAGAAGGCTGGTTCTGAGGGAAACAGATGAGCTCGCCTTCTGCCTCTCAGCTCCTGAACTGGTGCTTTACAGGCTGCTGTCACTTTGCAAAGAGCACTTCCTGCTCTTGGTCACCCACAGCAGTGTGGAGTGAGCAGCTCTGCTCAGTTCTGTGGGTGAAGGGACATCGCAGGATCAGTTGCTGCAGGGTGTGTCCCCACTGGTGGAAATGCTGGTTTCTTGCAGGGCACTGTAGACCTTATGCTGGTTGAGCTGTCTGTGGGTGTTAGGCAACACGGCTGGAGCTGTTAGTGATCGTTGTACAGAATGGTTTAACTCAGAGTGAGCTGCTAAAGTGGGAGCTTGGGGTCTGGTTCTGTGCAGAGGGCCAGGTATGGCTCAGGCTTCAAAGTGGGACTGAACCTGGGGGTTTTCGCTGCAGTCGCTGGTCAGTGGCTCTGCCTTCGCTGCCGAGTACCTCGAGAGCAGGTCCTGCGCTGGCTGTGGTGTTGTGCTGGGTCAGCTGCGTCACTTCTACATTCCCTGCCTTTGTTAAGGTCCCTGTTTTTCCCCATCTCTTCTGGCATCCCATACTTGAGCTTGTGATCTTTTGACTTTGAGGAAAATCTACCTGCTTTTCTTACAGCAAATGAGAATCTGGACCAAGAAGCCGAGGAGTGCAGAAGCGGGAGCTCACAGCTTTGGCTTCCTCTGCACCTGATAGCTGAAATCTGCCTGGCTGCTCTCCATGGGCTTTCCCAAAACCTGCCAAGAGAGGCTGAGACAGTGTTGCTTGTGATCCAGAAATGTTCTCCCTTGCCCCAGCAATACTCTGCTTTAATCTTCTCCGGCCTTGCATCAGCTGTTTATTTTTGGAAAGGCTGCTGGATTATCTGTGGTTGAGACAAGCAGGGAATGGGGTTTCTGCTCCACTGGGAGTCCCAGCGTGCCGGACCCTTCCTGTTGGCGAGGTGGGTATAGCAGTGGCTCCCTCATCCTCCAGGAAAACATAAGCAGCTTCCTAACCCTAAGGCCTTGCCCAAGGTGTTTGGTTGTTTGGGTTCCCCTCTGTGAGCAGGAAATACCAAGTGAGGGTCATGTTCACTGCAGGAATCCAGCAGCTGTATGGATGTGGATAGCTGGGCTGTGTGAATGACCTGCTTCGGTTGCCTCTGGGCAATGGACTTGAGGGAATCTGCCTCCAGCCCTCCCTTTGTCTCCAAGGCATTGAGCAAAGTCCACAGACATCTGGGGCCAGTGCTCGTCTGCTTTAAACTTCCTGGTGACCTTGGGCCAAGCCACTCGTGTCCACTGGTGTCTTGTATCGTGTTTTTTGTCTTTGGTGTTGTGTGTAAATATACAGGGTGCAATGGCCTCGGCTCTGCACAAGTTCCTGAGGTCTTCTGATCCTTCCATAATCCTCATTAATGAGACCAGAAACCAGCCCTGAAGTTTCATCATTTGAGCTGAAAACACCAGGTTGTTCTCTAGGCTTGGCCTTGTTCAAGTCCCCTGCCTGGGCTGATTTTGTGAATAAAGTTACTGCAGTTGGGAAAAAAGAAATGGAAAAACAAGAGGATAAATATGGTCTTGTTTAAAGGAACTTTGGGGTTTGACCATGACCTAAAGCATGTGCTTTATTCAGCAGTTTTTACAAGCAGGAAGCTTTATTTAAAGGCTACAGCACTTGCTGAATTGTGGAGCAAGAGAAAACTGAGCGCAAGAAATGGTTTATATGGAGCAGATTTTGTTATTTTCAGAGCTTTTCTGATGTTCAGTGTTGCATCTTAATTACCTTAAGCAGATGCATCAGGAGCATGGTTAAATGCTGCCCTGGTGCAGCAAAGGAGGGTGAGACCTGGGTAATCTTTGAGAATGTTGTGTTTGTAACAGAGACCACTAAGTTAAAAACAACCCCCCACTTTGATGTGGAGGGGTTTTGGAGGATTTTCAAACTGGCTGCAGACCTTTACTGAGGACCTGCATTTACAGTGTTCTGCCTGTGCTGGGGTCTGGGATTCTGTTTAATCAGAAAAGTCACGCTGTGTTCTGGGCTTTGTGCTCTGTTTCTCTCAGCACCCTCTTTCCATACCTTAGGAGAACTGTATGGCCTTCCTGGCCGAGCTGGAGAGGAAGAGGAGGGAAGAGAGTGATGTACTTTACTGCAGTCCTCCCATCTAAATATAAATAGATCTCCTCTTAGCTCCTTCCAGTCTGATCTTCTGGGTGATTTGACCTTTCTTTGGTAAAAGCTTTCTTTATTTGCAGGAATAAAAGGGCAAAGGGGAGGAGAGGACACTGCAGATTTTTTTTTTCCAAAATATCTTTACATCTTGGCAGTTGGTTTCCACAGTATCCAGCACTTGCTGCTGGGCCAGTTCCTTCCCTCCTGGGCTCCAGCTTTCCTCCTCCTCTGAGCTCCTTGAGTGAACTTGGCATTTTACTCCAAAGCTTTGACCTGAAGATCTCTAAGGAAGGTTATGGAAGTGTTTTATCACAGGGAGACCTGCGTCCTCCAGTGGGGACAGATGTCCTGGGCTCTGGTCCCCAGCGCTGCTGCTGGCTGGGCAGGTTGCTTTGGGCACGGGGCTTGTTTCATGCCCACTGCACCACTGTCCCTGGTTTTCCTTGGTTCATAACTTCAGCTGAAAGAAGCACTTGTGTTAAATGCTGCTGGTTTTTCCTGTGTTCACCCTGAAGCAGTTTGAGCTCTACATCCAAACGCAGCTCAGTTTAATGTGTCAAACCGTGAGACTCTGGCGCTGCCCAGGCTATGGCCCGAGCGAGGGCAGCACAGGTACGGAGTTAGAACTGCTCCAGACTGCACACAAGGCTTTCTGGCACTAGTTCTAACCATTAATTGCCACTTTCAATCCAGCAATAAATTATTTGGGCAACCACACTGCCAGAGCCCACTGCCAGGAACAAACCAGAGCTGAGCCCTCCTCGGTCCTCTTTGTGCTTCAGGACTGCAGAGCTGGATGGGGCAGGGCACTCTTGCATTTGCTCTGACTGGGGTGTTTGCTGTCTCACTGACCCGGACATGGTTTAACCATCGTCCTGCAGAGCATGTTGTTTGTGCTGGAGGTGCATTGAGTGTGTGTATTGGTTTGCTCTTTGCTTCCGGAACACGGGATGGTGTGCAGGATGCCTCAGGATAAGCCTCTGATCCTTGCAAATTGGATTTTGTGGCTCACTTGCCTGTCCTCTTGGATAAAGGTTCCCCTCAAACATACTGGTTTGAGTTCCCTTGCCTGTTCTGGGAGAGGGTGGTGGCACTGGTGAGGGGCAGCAGACACCACACTCCTTTCACAGTGAGCTCAGGAGCAGCACCAACCCCTCCCACTGTTCTGCACTGATGTGAGCAGGATGCTTCCAGGGGTGAGGGGAAGAGTAATCTTTGGCTGGGTTGATTCTTAAATCCGTGGTGCTTGACTTTTGAACAAGGGAGGGAAGTCAATGCTCTTGGAAATGCTGAGAGACCACCTACTCTTTTGTACAAACTGCCAACAGCTGACATATGGAAGTGATTTGGGGACAGTGAGAAGTCAGTGTGGAATCACACTGATGACCAAGAGCAGGCTGTGTATCCCACAGTCTTTGACTTACACACACTCCCTTGTGTCTCTTGCCATGGAGGGAGGAGAGTTTCCCAGAGCCATTGGAGCTCTTCAGTGGGGTGTGAATTAGCAGTGCATCGATGGTTTGCTGTCTCTTGTGGTTCATTCTAATAGACTCGTGTTCCTCTGAAGAGACTTCTTGGCAAGCACATGTATGGCTGGAGGATGTGTGGGAGTGGGAGCTCTGATTGGAAACCAGAAGGGTCTGGTAAAGCAGAGGAGGGAGTCCCTTTGCTTGTGTGTGCTGTGGCACTGACCCCTCCACTCGATGCCATGCTCTGTGCTCCCTGTGACTGCTCCTAACCACAGCTGTGCAGATACCCACCTTGCCCTGTCCCTGTTTGCTGTTTGCCTAAGTGTTCCCTGTCCGGTTTCTGTCTTGCAGCATCTGGAGAGGGCCGAATGTGAACTGCGTTGACAGCACTGGATACACCCCGCTGCACCACGCTGCTTTGAATGGCCATAAGTGAGTTCTGTTCTGATTCTTTGGTCGCAGGGGGTGGATATTTTGAGCTTCCCAGGCCACGGTTCTGTGCGGATGATGTGTGGTTCGTTGTCAGCCCGAGGCTTGTTAGTGGCCATGGCACTGGTGAACGCTGGTGCTGCAGCACTACTCCATCTTCAGGGGAAGTGGAGAATGTCGCTGTTTTGGCTGCTGCACAATGTGAACTTACATCTTGAAACATGTGGCAAACCGCTGAGGTTTTCAACCAACCACCCTTTTATTTCAAAGCAATTTGGATAAGCTCTAACACCATGTGAAAGGGGCTCCCCTGGTGGCAGTCCCTGCAGTCAGTCTGCTGCAGGTGTCCAGGGTGCTCTGGGCCTGTACCACTTAGAGTTGCCTTGTGTGCATATCGCATTTTGAAGTAACCCCAGTCTTTACCATGATAGAACTCATGTCATTCATTGCTGCTTAAGGTATTGAGAAATGGGATAAAGTTAAAATCTTTATTCACCTTCCTTGTGCTGGTGCAATTCGCTTTGCAGCAGAGGCTTGTGGCTGACTTCAGCCTCTGTTCAGCTCCATTAGTGTGGAGGTAACATGCATCTTTCCTGAGCTCATCTCAGCAATATTCATTTATTTATTTATTTCCTGGAGTGGAATTTAATAGGAACACTTAAAATTGCGTTTCAGGAAGATCTCTGAAATCTTCTGTCTGGACTAACTTTTTGTGCAACGCTTAATGCAGAATGCAAGCTGTGAAACAAGGACTGAGTGTCTTAGACTCAAGTTCCCTTCTCTTGCAGGGATGTTGTGGAAGTTCTGCTGAGGAATGAGGCCCTCACCAACGTGGCAGACTGTAAGGGCTGTTACCCCCTGCACCTGGCAGCCTGGAAGGGAGACGCCGACATAGTGAAGCTCCTCATTCACCAGGGCCCTTCGCACACGAAAGTGAATGAGCAGGTCTGCTTGGCTTTCTCTGGTGTACCATTGAATCGCTTCCCTCGCACGGAGAGAGGCTGCTGCAGCTGACTCCTGACCCTTCCCAAAGCAGCTGCAATGGTTATGAGGTCCTGTGTGCTGGTGGGATAAGAGGGGCACTGCCTAAAGCAATACCTTCAGTTCTGAGTTAGTGGTAGGGTGAGAAAGGTATTTAAGTTTTATATACAGACACATAAATATGAGAAGTGCTCAACACCTAGGAAGTGGTCTCCTGCTTCTGGCCTTCTAAAACTAACCCACAGTTTTCCTTTCAGCTGCTGGATAGCTGAGCAGATTTCTAGTTCTGCAGAGGATCCATTGGCTCCCTCCTTTGGGAACTAATCAAGGCAGCTTTGTTTAGTCTCTGTTTGGCCATGCTCTCTTAGCTGCTCTCCTGGCTTGTCTCTGGCACTCACTCCAATTCACTAATTTGTAAGTTCTAAGATTATTTTAACCCTACTTGCCCCCAGATAAATCCTGAGCTTAATCTTAATTATTTTCTCAATCAGGCAAGTGAAAAAAAAAACCTCTTGGATTTCTTCCATTTGTAAAGCTGACAGTTTTGGTTTGGGGTGCAGAGGGAACTAGGGGTGTGAGACAGCTGTGTCCACTCCAGAGGGCTGGCTCCTCTAACTGTCCTGGGGACATCAGAGGGACCTTTCAATTCTGAAATGCTGCTGCCGGAAGACCCAAATACCTCTCTTGTTTCAGGGTTTTGTTTAAGGGAACTCATTTTCTGAGGCCAGCTGAGCAGAGTCACTGAACTCGTCACTGTCAGGGTGAGCCTGGCAGACACTCAGTCACAGGCCCAAATCAGGTGGTTAAAGCTGCAATGGGCAGTGGCAGCTTTGTCTGATGTCCCTGTGAATCAACTTCCAAACCACTCAGGTGTTCATCCAGGAGGAGAGGAGTAAACTGAAATCGGTTTGCCTGCCTTAGTACCACAAGGCTAAACCTGAACATTCATTCTGAACGTAATTCCCAGGTAGGTCAAACACCCCTGTCTCCAGTTCAACCAATTTTGTCACAGTCAGAATGAGAGCTGGGAACTGGGAGTCTCTGCTGTTTATTTATCTCTGTTGTGTGCGCTTTTTCAGAAGCTGAGAAGGAAACTCCCTTGACATTCAGGTTTAGGAGTTTCAGTCCTGTTTCCAGCTGCACTTTGTGGGGACCCAGGTACCATACTGAAGTTTCCCAGAGCAGGTAGCTCAGTGCACCAGGCTGCCCCAGGGTTAAATGCTGCTAAAACAGCATGGAATGAAAAATCTGGTGGTAAGGCAAGGAATAGGAGCGTGTGTTTTAATGTCTCCAGTGATAGTTTTCCAGTTTGGGGCCCTGTTTAATCACGTCTCCAGGCACAGCTGCAGGCACTCTGTCTGGTTAGTAAGTCTCAGTTCAGGTAGCTTCTCACAATCTGATAAGAATTGAGTGAGAGCCCTGAGTGCAAACGTTCTGCTGAGTAGGGCAGGTAGAGGGGAGACCTTTGCAAGAGATCCAAAGTAATCTTTCATTAATGTCTGTTTAGTAGGAACCTTGTTAAAAGAGAGAGGTCAGTGGAGGAACCTGTGCTGCCTGTGCCTGGAGCCTTTTCCATGCACTGCACAGAGGTTCAGGTTACAGCAATCCCAGCTGGAATGGCTTTTGCTGGTCATGGCTCTGACTGGAAAAAATGCTGTGTTCTGGCGTTCCACCCCTTGGAGTCACCCATTGCTTTGTTGCTGTATCTCACCCATTTCATTATCACATTTTTTTCTTTTTCCTCTTCCTTTTTGTAGAATGCTCTTGAGATCAAAGAACTCAAAAAGTACGGCCCCTTTGACCCATATATCAATGCCAAGGTGTGTACTTTGCTGTCAGCATTTCACTGCATCATCACTCCAAGCTGCACTCGCGTGTTTCCAGGTGCAATAATACCTGTTCACTTCGCAGCTGCTTGGGGGAAAAGGAAAATGGGACCATTTATTTACTGTGGGTTTCTCTCTTCAAAGCAGTTATAGAAACATAATTAAAGGGAAGCTTTTCCTTACTTTCCTGGGGGCTCCTTCCTTGCTTAGCCTTGTAGGAGTCGTGGTGATGGTCAGTTTGCTTGATTGGGCTGGATGACTTCCCAAAGGTAATGTTACTTCAATTTAATGTTTTTTTAGGTTTTGTTTCATGTGCTGATGTTGCTGATAAATGCAAAGAGAAGGAATTTTTTTTCCCTGCTTAACCATGGATGCATCTTCTCTGTGGGCTGTTTGGAGTGAATTTTGATGCCTTTTCTCCTACCAAATGCATAATGCTGTGTGTGTTATTTGAATGGACAGTTAATTCCTGTGGTGGTGGTGGGGAGAAGGGAAGGCAGTGATGTTTCTGCCTCTCTTCCCAAGTCCTCCATGTCCTGCTTAATGCGTCAGTCTCTCTATTTTGATGTGCAGTCTGTGGTGTCGTCTCACCCTTCAGCCCTGGTCTCCTGTTCCTGTTTTCTGGCCTGTTTTGCTCCTCTCTTGCTTTTAGTTGTTGAGCTACAAAAGGACAGCAATGGCTGGTGTGATGCACTGAGGCTGAGCTGTTGAGGAAACAGGTCAAATTTCTGGTGGTGTTTTCTCAGACACCATTTTTCAGTTTTATTTCTAGTGAAGCTGCAAGCCAGGGACGGCAAACAGTCTGCTGCTCTGTCCTGAGCCACTGTACCACAGCTGCTTCCAGCCACTGATTTTGGATCTAGCCACCCATGGCAGATTTCTGTCTCTCAAAGTTCAGTTAAAACTTTCCCTCTGTTTCATCTCTGCAGGACCTTAGAAACACACAGCCAGAGTTCCTATACTTGCAGGGAGTTGTGTAGTTTTGCAGAGCCCTGTTTCACGCAGCATCCAGTGCCCACCCTCTGAGCCCAAATGTGTTCCCATGAAGCTCATCTAATTTAGGGTTTGTTACAAAAATCCAGATGGAATTTTGCACCAACAAATGTCTTCTGTGGAAACATCATAGTTAGGCGGTTCAGTTGCCTGAAAGAAGCTTCCAGAAACATTGTCAATATAACCAAGTAAAATCTTACACCCTCTGGCACTGGGGATGTTGAGTGAAGGAATACCCAGTGAGCTCCCTTTCCTGTGGACTTTTGTTTACAAAGTAGTCTAATTTGGATTTTATACTGCGGGGAAGTGCATTATTTAAAGCCTCAGTTCAGTGTTGACAATGGCTGAGGTGCTTTCTACAGCCAGGCAAGATTTTGGGAATCTTTGCTTTGGATTTGAGGAGAGAGAGATGATCTACATGCAGTCATTGGGTTCATCACAAGTTCTGACCAGCTTTGCGCTAGTTCCTGAGCAGGTGAAGAGCGTGTGGAGTCACACCTGTCAGACAGACCTTGGTGTTTTCTCAGAAGCGCAGGAGCAGCCAAACAGCAGGTTGTCATTAGGGCAGGCCTTGGTTGAACTCGCAGACATGAACAAAAATCCTACAAAGGAATTATAGAAGTAGGTTGGGTGGGACCAAAGGGTTGTGCAGCCACTTTCCCCAGTCCTGGAGCAGGATCAAGTCCTCCATAACCATTCCTGGCCAGGGTTTCCCCAGCAGCTTCTCAGAAGCCTCAGAGAGGGACAGCTCTGTGGTCACTGGCAGTTGATTTGACCCTTCAGATCTTTGCAGGTCAGAAAACTCTCCCTTATTTGAGCCAAGTCTCCCATTGTTCAGTTGTAGCTGTCTGTGTTTGAGGTGGGGTGTGCAGGGTGGGAGGCGCAGGGTTGACACTTCAAGGGGCTCTGAATTCTCTATTTTAGCGTGTGAGGAGGGGCAGGAGGGCTGTGTGTGGTATCTCATTACCGGGGCTTGGAAACTGTGCTGGAGCCCATTTGGAAGCAGAGCCAGTCCTGCTTGTGTCCCATTTGTGGTCTGCAGATGGGCATCGTGTGTGCCCAGCTCCTTTCTCCTGGCTGTGAGCTGGGGGATGTGAGGATTCCTGCAGGAATGCAGCCCCTGGGTCCTCCTGAGTGCTTTATTTTTCTAAGTAGTTCTGAAATTTGAAGCCACGTGCCTTCTGGCTGCTGGAATGGAATTTTCCTTTTCCATCTCCAATGAATTTATGCATCTGAGCACTGCTGCTCGTTGCTCAGGCTCCACTCTGGTTTGTGCCTGGAGAGGTGATGCGAGAAGGGAACAAACACCCTTGCTAGGAAAGGCTCTGGTGTTTTTGGCTGCTCAAAACTCTCCCAAAATGGAGTTAATAAAGACTTGGGCAATAGTGGGAGTTTCCAGTGCACCATCAGACTGGGAGAGACCTGCTGTAATGGTTATAGGGAGTTTTACTGCCTGGTGATCTCCACTGCAGGAGGGAAGTCTGGGGATTTCACCTCGAGCATTGGAGCCCTGACCTGCTTAGGGAAAATTGGACTAAATCGCAGTGAAGATGAGGGAAGTCTCCAACAATTGTGTTATTAAAGGATGTGTTCCCATTTCTGAGCCCTCAGGCAGGTGTTTGGAGCTGCTGCATGCTTTAAAAGCATCCCCCTGCTGAACATAGTCCCTGTGCCAGGGAGGGAGGAGTGGGGGACAGTCCTAGCCAAGGAAATCCCCCGTAGCCAAGGCAGGCATGGCATGAGCAGCACGTGGCCCTGGGACAGGAATCCTCCTGCTCAGAGGGACTGTGATCATCCACTCTTTCTGCAAAGCCTGGCAGCGAGACCCCCTCATGCCACAGGGCAGGCTGAGGGTCTGGGCCTGGCTGTTGTGGGCTCCCTGATCCCTGCTCTCCCGGCCCTGTGAAACAGGAGTAATGGGATTTGCCAACCCTGTAAGTGCCCAAGAGCAGCAGCATGAGCTGATGGACAGGTGTGAGCCCTCATGTTCTCTACTCTGTCCCCTCTCGCTCCGTTTGTATATTTTATGTGCAGACTTCTGTATTCTGCAGTAACCCCTGTCCACGTGTATGTGCCTCTCCCTGGATAGAGCCTGTTTGACTTGGATCTTCTGTGCTTGCAGCGAGGCTTTGCCCTCTTTGCATGTGGCTGGTGCTGCTCCTGCCTCCTTCGCTTTGCTTTCGTACAAGCTGCAGCTGCCGGAGCCTCTCCCCAGCTCCTTCTTCCCTGGTCCTTTGCCGTGGCTGAGAAGTGATGCAAAAGCCTGACAGATATGAGCAGGGGGCTGGGCTGCAGGACTGCTGTGAGCCTGAGAGGGACCGAGCACCTCCACAGCATCCAAGTGCTCGTGCAGCTGCGCGAGTCTGTGACGTGGTGCCAAATACTCACCAAGCCATGTCCAGAGGCGTGTGTGTGCTCTTACAGCAGGAGGGTAGGGAGCAGATTCCTTTCTGCACTGGTGCTGCTGCCTCCAGCAGGACAAGCACATTCTGTTAATTTTAATGGGACTGTTCTTGAAAAGACAAATTCAACCACGGTTCTTTCAGCTGAAATGTATAACTGTTTGTACTGAACTCTTTTGGGTCAGATTGTCACACAGTTGTTTCCAAAGTGCTTAAACAGCAATTCCTCTGTGAGTAACACAGAGCAGTAAAACTAGAAACTTGAGGGGAATTTAATTTGAGAAAAAGCTCTTTTACAGCTGGCCGTGTTCCTGTTTTGCACCTGCACGTGCAGTGTGTTGCACTGCTCGTCTTTGGGCTTTGCATTGCTGGTTCTTTCTTGCGTTGCTGCACGTGCCGATGGGGTCTGGCTTCCAGCCTGGGGGTGCTCCCTTGTTGCTGGGCCATTGCTTCCCTCAGCTGACCAGAGCTCTGGCTTGTTCCTGGGGCGGTGGAATTGCACGGCTCTCTGGTTCACAGACCGCATGGAACTGGGTGCACCCTGTCCCTAAGCAGGAATTGCAGAGATGGAATGCCTGCTATAATCAGGATAAGTAGAATTTGAAGCAATTGAAGTTTAAATCTAAAACGATGACGATGAAGCTCCAGCAGATAGAGTTCACACAGCAGGTTGCCTGTCATATATTCAGCCTTTCATTTTTGTGGCACCTCGAAGTGTGGGATGCTGCCAATAGATACCAGACTGCCTTACCCAGGTAAATTAATGGGATTCCAGATGTAGCTTGACATCCCTTAAACTTTAGTGTGGCCCCTGGATTCTGACCCCAGTGCTTGTAGAGCAGGCTGGTCCAACTGTAGCCCCTCTTTCCCACAGCTTTAGCCCATTGTTCTGGACATGCCTGAAACTGTGGCAGGGTAGGCCAGTTGATGAGCTTGTGAGGGGATGTCTGTGCCTGATAAATGGCTACGGAGATGGTGAGACATTGCTCCAGGCTGATTCACACCAGGCTCTCTGCTTCCTCACTGCTTTTTTTGTCTTGTTTTTGCATTTAAACTTCAATGTTGGAGCGAAGTTTGGAGCAGCTGCTCCCCCCGCCTGATGTGCTGCTCTTTGTGACCCCCAGAACAACGACAACGAGACGGCTCTGCACTGTGCAGCCCAGCACGGCCACACCGAGGTGGTGAAGGTGCTGCTGGAGGAGCTCACTGACCCCACCATGCGCAACAACAAGTTTGAGACTCCCCTGGACCTGGCTGCGCTCTATGGGAGGCTGGAGGTCGTCAAGATGCTCTTAAACGCCCACCCAAACCTTTTAAGCTGCAACACTAAGAAACACACTCCCCTGCACTTGGCAGCCAGGAATGGTCACAAAGCCGTGGTCCATGTGCTCCTGGATGCTGGCATGGACAGCAACTACCAGGTATCTGCTGTGTGTGTGTGTGGGGTGGGACTGGTTGCTGGCGTCAGAGAGCCCCCAGAGTCATGATAGGGAGAGCTCCTTCGCAACTCTCCTCCCAGAGGGAGCACTCATGGAAGATATGGAGAGCTTTGTGTTCTGCTGGGCTGTCCGTGCAGCTCTTGGTTGCTCAGGGAGGCTGCCCGGAGGGCCTCGAGTGCTGTGCATGTCTCACACCTGCTCAGGGGCCAGGCAGAGTCCCAGGCACAGAGCGAGGGAGAGAAACCTCCTTTTGCCGAAGCTGTTCTGCCCTGCAGTGCTGGAGCTCTTGATAGTGTTTGAGGCAAGCGTGTCTCTTCCTATCAAGCCGCTTGCGAATGTGCTGTTTTCACAGCAATGGCTTGTATGTGGGTTTTGTCTTTTCTTGTCAGGATGTGACCTCTTGCCAAGCTGTAGAAGGGTCTTTGTTGGGCCCACAGGTCTCTGACAGGACCATCCCCATTTTCCATCCCACGTCCTCAGCGTTGTAATAACGTTGGTAGTCCGTCCTCGGCTGTAGGTAGTGCTGCCCACACTTTGTGTACAACACCGTGTATTTATTGCTTCTGTAACCCTCTAAGCCGTGCCTCCCTCACCATTCCCTGCTGTCTGGCTTCATGCTATGTTTCCATTTAATTTGCAGACTGAGAAAGGCAGTGCTTTGCACGAAGCTGCTTTGTTTGGCAAGACAGATGTGGTACAAATATTGCTGGCTGCAGGTGAGAGAATGTTCCCCCTTTGAAGCACTAATGTGGCAATCCCTTCACCCAGAGCTTGAGGAAATCCCTTTCCAGTGCAGCAGGTTTCTCCATCCAGCTGTCACAGCTCCTTGGAGCAGGTTATAACAGAGGTTTGGCTTTAGATATGCCTCTAGAGCGTTTTTAGCTCCCCCCAGTGATGATCACAAATGTGACTTGATGAAAGACGTGAACTTGCACACAGTTAGATAGTGTTCTTGCTTTTGCTCTCTCTGCGCTCGTTGCCACAGGTATTGATGTGAACATAAAGGATAACAGAGGTCTGACTGCTCTGGACATTGTGAGGGAGCTTCCTTCCCAGAAAAGCCAGCACATAGCAGCGCTGATCGAAGGTGGGTGATGCTGCTCTGCCTGTGGGTAGGAGAGAAAAGCTCGAGGTGCTGATTGTGCCAGGCCAGGTACAGGATGTGCCTCCCTCGACCTGGAAAGTGCTGAAAGCAAAGCAGCTTCAGGCTGTGTTGGAGGGAATGATGCTCAAATGCTGGCATGAGCTTCTCCAGACCAAATGTTTGGAGGAGGACTTGGGAGGAACTTTGGGGGATTAGCCCTTTGCTGAAGAACTGTGGTGTGACCTTTACAGTTCAAACGGGCTTAATTAAGCTTTGTTTAACTCACTTTAGAAGTTAATTAAAATTAAGGATATCCTAAATCTGCTTGCAGAATGCAAAGTAACAGCTTTAGAAATGGGTTTGTGTAATTCCCCTTTATGTGTCTGTGTAGACAAATAGTCAGCCACAGATTTCACATCCTGCTCCTCGCCTAGTTGTGAGGCTTGGGCGTGGAATTTGCAGATGAGATTCACAGAAAAGGCCTTGATTACTTCTAGTTTATAACAGAGCTTGTCCTATTGTGTCTATCCAAGTTAGGGAATGAAATGTGACATCTTGGCTAAATTCATACTTTGTAATTACACTGTCTGCATTTCCTCTCAGCTGTGGGGAGGATCAGAAGCATTTGGAGCTGGTGTGTGTTACTCATGCTGAGCATTTGGGAGCTTTGCAGGTTCAAAGCATTTTGCAGACTTTTAACTAAGCTTTGCCTGTGAGGCTGGTAGGTTTTCACTCTATTCTAAAGCTGAAGATAAAGATGGGCTTTAAAACTGAAGGTCTTGCAGGTAAAGGCTCTTAGTTTGCCCCAGGAGGGATCTGCTGTCAGATGTTACTCACATCAGCTGATTGTTTCTGGCTTTGCCTGGGATTGGGGGGCTGCGGCTGGAATTGGTTTCTCTGTCTTAGGACTCTGTTCAGTGGTTGAGCTTGTGTCTGCAACACCAATATGCTCCATGATGCTGTGTCCATACAGCAGCTTTGCAGCTTTCTGATTAAAGACTCTAAAAGTTCAAAGGACCATCCATACCCTTGTGCCTGTGATTAAAGAAGCCACCTGCTTCTCTTTTGGGATCTGAGCTGCAAGTTTTAATAATATACTTTGGTTACTCTTTGGAGGCT
The DNA here is from genome assembly GCA_013396755.1 of Sclerurus mexicanus. Lineage (NCBI taxonomy): Eukaryota > Metazoa > Chordata > Aves > Passeriformes > Furnariidae > Sclerurus > Sclerurus mexicanus. The sequence goes on from VWZF01005795.1 coordinate 1,590,131, forward strand.
TAATAAGCTTAGAGTTGGCCTTCCAGTCACATGGGAGGACGTGCCATGTGCTGAAGGGGACAGAAAACCAGATTGACGTGAGCTGACCCTGTCTTCCACCCCATTACAGATTACACAGTTGGGAAGAAAAGTGCCAAAGCTGCAGAGAAGTCTGCTCCAGCTCCCGCCGCCGATCCCACGGGCCGGACCTCTCAGGGTGGGCATCGCCAGCTTTCCTCTCCCTGCAAGCGCTGACGCCGAGGGCGGGAGCCCCGGTGACGAGCCTGTGTCTCTCTTCCTCCCACAGGAGATGTGGACAAAGCCGTGACAGAGCTGATCATCAATTTTGATGTGAACCCCGAAGAGGAGAGCCCGTATGAAGCTTTGTACAATGCGACATCCTGCCACTCCCTGGACAGCCTGGCCAGTGGGAGATCGTCCGACCGGGAGTCTGTGAACAGGGAAGCTGAACCGACCGGCCCCAAAGCAGCTGCAGTCAGGCCTGTACGTAGCCCTGTGTGCTCAGCCCAGAGGCACAGGGGACCGAGCTCCACTGTCAGGTTTTGCAGCAGGCTGCTGATTCCTCAGCTTGAGGAAATCTTTACATTCTTCCCTGACACTGATCAGAGTAAACAGGTACCTCTCCTTCTTCCCTGGCCTATTCACAGGGAATAACCCCATCTGTTGCCTACAAGCACCTGCATCTTCATGCCTGAGTTTTGCCTTGTGTTGCATTCTTCTGTTTTTTAGCAGCTGGATGCTGGTACCACTGAATCGTGTTCTGTCAGGAGATTGCAGTTTGCAGAAGGGCTGACTTCTTGTCCAGAGGAAAGTTCTGGAAACTTGTGTGGAGCGTTTTCATGTCTGTCTTGCTCTCTGCTTTGCCCAAGCAAGGGCTCTCAGGAAATTATCTGTAAGAATACCCTATTGGAGACTAGTTGTCAGTGGAAGGGTTTTTTGTGTAGTACTTGCAGAGATCTGCAGAGGGTACTCCAGGCTTTACGAGGCAACACAAAGCTCCTGGAAGTGTCCCCAGAGAAGTCTTCCTCACCTTCTGTCAGCTGCACCTGCTGCCCCGTTAGCAATCCCCAGGAAGGCTGCTGTGGGGCAGACAGGACACGGGCCCTGCAGTGCTGGGTCAGCTTCAGGGACTGGTTTTCCAAAGCCTGCCCCGTGGAGGCACTTATGGGCAAAAGGCAGAGAAGCAATGAACAGTTCAACTGCCGGGGGCACAGTAACCATACTTCCCCTCTCTGCAAAGAGGTGCAGCCCTTGGCCTGTGCTGAGAGCAAATAGAGTAGAAATGGGGCAAAAGCTTTAGCAGATGGATGTTTCAGCCAGGTCTCTCTCAGGTGTGCAGTACCATGTGCACTGTCCTGTTACTGACCCAATCTTGACATTGTCCTGTCCTAACAGTGTCTGGTGTGAAATAAGCCCCGCTCTGTTAGAGATAAAGAAAGGAGAGGCTGAACTGCAGGGAGAGGGGAGCAGGAAGAGGGATATGCTCCAGGAGCTCGCTGGAGTTTCTCCCCAGACCTGCTGTTTGAGCTCTGCCGCTTCCCTTTGCCGTTAGATGGAGCTGTGGCTGGGCAGGAGGTGGCTGGGAGGGGATGTGATCTGCTCTGTATCGGGACCAGGCAGCAGCTCTAGCTGCTCACTGGCAATCCTGGGATACTGGAGGAGTGCAGTGCAGCACTGTTTTTTGATCTCTAGAGTTTTCCACTATAAGAGGTGCCTCTGGCATCACTTATTCCTGTTACTGTTTCACTAAGACACGAGCCATGAGTCTTCCCTTTCTCCCCATCAGCTCATTCCTGACTTCCTTGGGTCAGGAGATGCTAGTCTGGGTCTGGAGTGAGACCTGTGTGAGCAGGAAGGACTCTGCCCAGATCAGTGTCCTGCAGGAGAGGAGGAGTAGGAGGAAAGGCAGCAGCTGTTGCCCAGCTCTGTGCTGTCAGGGCTGAACTACTCCTTTCAGATTATTCTGGGGAGGTCCTTGCTGCATGCACAGCAGTGGGGACATCGGGCTGGTGGGAGCAGAAGGGCCGAGCTGTACCAGCACAGCTGACAGTGCTTGTCTAACCCACAGAGGGAACGTCCCCCACCGCCGGCCAAGCCCCCACCCGATGAGGAGGAGGAGCAGCATGTGGAGAGGAAGATAGGCCACAGTGCTCCCTCTGAGGTACGTGGGGCTTGATCTGGGGTGTTTTATGGAAGAGTGGTTTAAAGGCCAGTTTAATAATTTGGGAGGAGCCAAGGATGCTGATACCTCCTGTGCTAGTTGGGCTGTGAATGTGAAGTATTCCCTCACTCAGCATTGCTGCTGTCCCTTGCCATGGGAACTTCCTTTGTCCGGTTCTTCCAGGGCACCTCAGTGTTGACCTTCAGCCTTACTTTCCTATTCTTGGCTGAGAATTCCCTTAGGAAGAGATTTTTCTGAACCACGATGTTGCGACGTGGACCATTGCCCACTTGTACTGATCCCACCACGTGCATCTCCACTTGGACCAAAACGCAGAGAGACCAGGAGTTCCTGCTTCCTCTGAGCTCCCAGCTGTGGAGGAGCTGCGTGGGCTTGTCAGTCCCACTGACATGATCGGGGCTTAAATTCAGTCAGGGGTCTGGCCCAGCACATCTTGAAGCTGCCTTCTGCAGGGGTCAGTGCATGGGAGCTGCTTTCTGATGGAACTAAAGCTCTCACACTCCGTATTGTTGCTCCTGGGCTTCCTGTTGCTCATCTTTATTCACCTGCCTGTGAACCTCAGATGTGAGAGCTCTCCAGGAGACATGGCTGTGGGAAACCACTAATGTGTCTTGGCAACTTTTGCTGACGTCCAGGAAAACCTTCAAAGCAAACCCAAATCCTGTGGATTTCCACACTTCCCCAAAGGCAGTGGGTTGTATGTGAAACCTGTGGAGTGTGTGCTGCCTCTGCTGTCAGAGCAGGCTCCTGTTCAGCATGTGCTTTCTTTGATTGTGCTGATCTGCTGGAGTTCCACAAGGCATAAATGGGGTCTGTTTTCTGGAGTGTGTCAAATCCACACACGACACAAGTGAACAAGGTCTGCTGTACTACAGCTGAGTTCAGAGAGAGAGTAAAGCTCCGAGCTGTGCATGAACAGGGGAACTGAGATGTGACATTGTGGACTGAGCTGCTGTTTGAATGCAGGGGCAGATGACACGTCCTGTGCCTGGATCTGGCAGAGGAGAGCTGGGCAGCAGGTTGTGGCGTAATTGGGAAGCAGAACTTGTTTATGACAATAAACACAAGGGAGGGACACGTGCCCTGACCTCTCCTGCTGAGATATCTTGCCATGTTTAATTATCAAACACCTGCTGTGTTGTCTTGCCGTTAATGGCTTTGGAAGCAGGATCCATTAAAGGGAATCTTGCTGGCAAGTGGCAGAGTGACTCACTGGAGGGACCTTGATCTGTGACCAACTTCGGTGATAAAACTTACAGGCAGCGTGTGGCTGCCTGGAAACGACCTTCTGGATGTACTGAGGAGGCAGTTTGGGGCTGATCCTTTTCCTCGCCTTGATCCTCCTGGCCTGCTCTGCTTTTCTGACTCTTGCCCATCTTTTATCACTTCAGTGCATGTTCCCTCTGGGTCAGGCAGGCATGAACAGGAATATGAATATGCTTCGGCAATGCTGTAAATGTCTCTCTGCAGCATCCCAATCTGCCATCCTCCAGCCCTGCTCTCCCTTTGGAGCCAGGACAGTTAGTCATTGAATATTCTGGGGTTGGGCCAAACTCTAGTTTCCAAAGTAGTCTTTTTATTCCTTGCCAAGATGGGGCTATCAGTTAAAACAGATGAGTGTAAACAAACTTTTCCCTGGCATCGTGGAAAAATGTTGGTACAAACAGGCAAAGAAGTTGATTGTGTGGAGGTGCTTGAGTGGTGCCTTTCACTATCTGCAGAAACCTTCTGGGTTTGGAGCTGAGTAAGAGTCTGTGTTGTCAAATTAAACTTCAGTTTCAGTTGTTTACTGCTCGTCTCCAGAAGGGAAGTGCAGATCAAGGACAAGGCGCCACAGTGGTTCCAGCAGTTTGGTCTGCAGCTCTGGGGAGGGAGGAGAGAGGAGGAGATGAGTTACCCTTCAGAAAGTCTTTCGGAGTCCTCTGCTGTGGATTAAGTACATCTTAAAGAGCATCCTCGTTAGTCACACACAGCATCTTATTTTTGGGCTTTGTTGGAAGTGAACATTTATATGTGCAAACAACATGTCTGAAGAACTGGAAGCTGAATTGGACGAAAGCTTTATTTCGTGTTGTTGCTCCTGTCACAGAGCCCACAGACCAAGCATGGTTCTCCAGCAATGGTCTTAATTTTGAGTGAATTTGAACCTGAAAAATTCACAAAGCAAAAGTTGAGAACCGTGTGCTGCTGGGGAGCTCCTGCCTTCAGTGCATTTAAAGAGGACAGCACGGGAATCATCATCCACAGGAGTGTCAGGAGAGCACAAGAGCCTGGCTGAAGGTCCAGGCTGCTGCTGTGCTGACAGGCTGCTGCTGGGCAGGATTTTTCCAAGATCGTGGATGAGAACCTGTTATGTGCTGTTCTGGTCTGATGGTTTTGTGCCACCATCTGGTCAGAATTTTTCCCTAATTTGCTCATTACAAGCCCCTTCACCTGGAAGGGAGCGGGTCTGCCCGGCAGCCCCTGCTCAGAGCAGGTTCAATAAACACTTCCCATGCCGGACATGGCCCGTTTCCTCCTATTGAGAAAGTCGCTTCAAAAGCCAGTTGGGCTCGTGCGGAACAGCACATGAATGTTGGAATCCTGTCTGTGCTACTGGCTCCTAGGTGTCTCTCCAAGACTCCCTAAGCTTCCAGAGCTCCCAGCTGGGTTGCAGTCAGGTAGGTACCCATTTGCCCTTGGAGCAGCTCTGGTGCTTTCACTTTGGGGCGAAGCAGGAGGTGGTGTGTGGTCTACTGGCGAGGCAGTGACAGGTCCAGGAGTCTGAGCATGAGGAGCCCTCCCTGGGGGGCATGTTTTGTTCAGATCTGTTCTTCCCTGTCCTGGCAGCAGGTAGAGATCGTTTGCTTTCTGACTTGGCTTGACTGTAGTCACAGTTGGGATCACAAAATGGCTTAGGTTTGAAGGGACCTTAAAGATTATCCACTTCTAACCCCTTGCCATGGGCAGAGATGCCTTCCACTAGACCAGGTTGCTCTAAGCCTTGTCCACCCTGGCCTTGAACACTTCTAGGGATGGGGCAGCCACAACGTGTATCAGTCCATGCCCCTCCCCAGCTTTCCTGGAGCCCCTTTAGGCTCTGTTGCTAGGACTTATTGCTGGGTTGTGTTGAGCTCCTGGGGCAGGCTTGCATCAGTCTGCCAGGATCTGACCAGGAGATGGTGCTGGAAGGCAGCTGACCATGCTGGCAGGGTGCCCTGAAGGCCAGCTTAGCCCCATCGGCACTGGGATGGCACACAGGGATATCCAGGGCCTCTCATCCTTGGCATTCGTGTAGGCCAACATGTGTGAGTCTGCAGCAAGATTCATCTGGCTCCCCTGCCAAAACGTTGTCCCTGCACATGGATGGTGGCTTTCCAGACCAGCTTGGGGAGGGTCTGCCAGGGTTACAAAGCAGCTCTAACTGGAGACTTTGGGGGATTTAAATGAGTACGGTCCCTGTTGCACGTCCTAGAGTTAAACTGAGTTCATACAGTACTGCCTGAGGACTCTTTAGTCCTGAAAATGCTATACATCCTGAGGTCAGAAATGCTGGATCTGAGAAGGTGGCAGGGATTTGGGCTTTTTTTCTTCTCAGCCCTGTCCTAATAGGGCCAGCAGCTAAGTAGTGAATGACGATGCAAATTCCAATAGCAACAGTGAGTCTGAGTTGGGATGAACAGGAATAACGGTCTCAGCTCTTTTCCCCCTCCAGGCTGTCTGCAGCCCTTGCACAGTGAGTCAGTTGGTCTGTGCTGGAAAGCTGTCAGCAGCCTAAGATACTGAAAGAGGATTTGGGTGGGAGTTTTTTTAAGGGGGTTAAAAATTAAAACAGGGGAGGGATGGGACTATTACATTTTGGCTCAGACTCTGCATCAGAGGTGTTCCCTCTGCCAATTCCTTACTTAACCTATGGCATAGAGGCCGTGGGCTTTATCCTGGAACAAAGTGTTGCTTTGCAGAGCACCACATTGTGCTGTTCTTCATTAGGCCTCTGCTGCCCAAGGGAAGAGCAGGGGAAGTGGAGCTGAGGAAGAGGAACACCCATACGAGCTGTTGCTTACAGCAGAAACTAAAAAGCCGGTCGCAGTGGACAGGAAAACAAAAGGTGAGTGACCATGCAAAGAGCAGAGCACTTCAGGCAGTTCCATGTGCTTCAGGAAAATGCAGAGGGCAGCTGGAACAATGAAAGTCTCTGCTGGGTGTGGGAGCTGGAGGGTGATTGTTTTGTTTCCTGGTAATCTTCCCTCTTGTACAGGAGAGCTCTGAGCGTTCCTGTACAGAGTGTATGCAAAGGAAGGGCAGCTCTGCTGTGGGACAGCTGAGAGATTCTGAGGACCTGCTTTGTGAACTCAGAAACACCCAAATCTTGTGCTCAACCAAGCAAGTGCAGAGAGTGGGAGGCTGAAGGCTGTTCTGGGGGAGATGACCAATGCGAGCGTTCCAGTGAGCCTTGTTCTGCATCCAGCTGGCGCTGCAGGTTTCTGCTATCCTGCTGTAAAATCAACATCCTGCTCTGTGTTAAAGTTAATTGGAGATGGAAACTAACAGAGGAGGAAAACAGAAGTGTGTAGAGCAAGAACCAGAATTGACACAGGTCCACGTGGTAGCCAGGTATATATTGAAGCAGTCTCTCCTCCCCTAGAGGGAATTTTGTGCTTCACAAAGGATCTGGGAACACCTTGTCTCTTGTGTTTGTCTGTTGTTGGATTTTTGGCTTGCTTTTAACAACAACATGAGAGGATTTGTTTAGAAGGAAAAGATTTCCAGCTTTATTCAAAAGTCTTGAGTGGGAATTTGGAAGGATTTAATTTGGACTCTCACACCAGAACCCTTTTCACTCTGAGGATGGACAAGGGATGCCTCACTGACTGCCCTGTCAGACCCACAGGTGTTTCTTCTCCTTGCAGCACTTCAGCTCTTGTTGCTCGAGTCCTGCTGCTCTCCGGGGTGGCACAGGAGGTCACTGTATTCCCACCACCACTTGCCAAAGTCCCCTCACTGCCGGAGGCAAAGTTTAGGAGCTTTTTGGGTTGGTGCTTTGTGGCGGGGGCAGGAACAGTCTTTGGGCAGCAGCCACTGAACCAGAGCTTTCAGGCTCTCGTCAGTGGGCAGCTATTGCTGGTTGTTCAAGCACCAGCTATTCCAGCTGCTTCACTCCTTCCTCTGGCTGCTGTGTCCAAGCTTGATTTCTATGAGTGGAGGTGTGTCCTAATTATGCGTCAGATTAAAATAAAACCTCAGAGTAATGCAGCTACATGTTCTTGATGCCAGTCTCTTCCCCTGAACACCTGAAGACGTCAGGAGAGGTTGCAGGAAGATCTTTAGCCTTATACAGATCCAGAGCAGAGCCCTGTCTTTTAATGTGCAGTTGGAAAGATAAAAGCTGTGACTTCAGGGTTTGCACTCTGTGAAAATGTTTGTGTGTTTGTAACAAGCGTGGAGCCCTTCCCACTGTTGTAGTGGGAGAAATCCAAGGATGCAGTTGAGTTTTTCCCATCTTTCAGGACTTGCCCATTCTTTAAATGCAGTCAGTGGCTGATGTGGGGAAGATGCATTTAGGGAGTAGCAGAATCATTTTGGCAAAGAGTTAAATGAGCATTGAGGCAGGGACTGAAGCCTTTGTTGGGGTGTTGGAGAATTTTCCCACCTCTGGATCAGAAGGGTCCTGGAGCATCAAAGACAGCAGCTCCATCCCAAGACATGGAGCAGGCTTTGAACTGCTTCTTGGCCCTTGATCTGAGGGCCTGGGCTTCTGGATGAGCCCTGAGAGAGTCTTTGGTCAGAAGAGAAGGACTCTGGTTCTTCTGGCTGTTGAGAGGGCATTTCAGGGCAGCGGAAAGGCTGAATTTCAGGCACACGGGTTTAATGGTGCCTTTCATCTGTGATAGCTGCCTTTGTTCCTCTGGCTGCCAGTTGTCCTGTGTCCAGCGAGCAGATGAATATGGCATTATCCACTGGCTTTGGTGGCCTTTGTGTGTGTTAGAGCAGCTTGCTGTCACATGCTGGAGCACTGGGAGAAGTTGGCCTCATGTTTTGGACAGGGTATCAGGAGTGGTTTTAAGCCAAATGCTCTCCCATCCCCTTCGGCGTGCAGTCACACGTGTGAGGTCAGGGCACTCAGACCTTGTAACAGGCTGTGGAAATAAGAGTGTGGAGTGACCAGGAGGAGACTTCTTAACTCCTGCTGCCTCCAAAGAGACCTGATGGAGGGTGAACATGGAAAAGACTTGAGTTTTGATGTGTCTGGCTTCTCAGGAATCGTGCCCACATGCTGTCAGCAGTGACCAGCTGCAGGTAGGACTTGACTGCCTTCTGATATTTATGCAAACTGATACTACTTGAGGTTGTTCTGTGCTGCTTCCATAGGAGGCCCAGCTTGACTTGTGGTCATACTGTTTCAACCAGGCATATGACTGTGCTCCAAACCAGAGGGCTGGAATGAGCCAGCGATACAAACAGAACACATTGCAGAGAGATGGAAAGAAACTTTTCTGAGTGCCAGCATATGGCTACAGAAACAGTGGGGTGGCCATCGCTGTAGGGGTTCTGTGGGGACACATGGCAGACAAAGATTTGGGGACAGAAACCTCTTGGTTTGCCATGAGATGAAGGACAGTGTAGACCCACAGCCTGTGTGCTCTCCCGTGGGGTTACCATTGCAGAGGACAGACCCTGTCCGTGTCCCAGGTTCAAGCCTGCATTTCTGCTGTCTTGGTGTATTTGGAAACTTCTGTGCAGAGTTGCATTAATGATCTCTCTAAGCAGGACAGTGTCTCATTGCCCTTTCTGAAGAGGGGAGGGAGTACACAAGAGCACAAGTTCAGGTGGAAAAACTCTGCCTGGAATGGCTGAGCGTGGTGAGACTAACACAGGAGTGTGCCATGCTCAGCTGGCTTCCACACGCAGTACAGGCTGTGGAATGAGTCTGTGGTGCAGTTCTACTGTAGGGGAGGGTTATTTTTGCTGGCTTCCTCCTCTGGCCTTCTGTGCCATGGGAGAGAGATTTGCCTGCTCCTCACTTGACAAATTCTGGCCTGATGTAGCACAGGGAGCCTCTTCCATGTGCAATTCAGAGGCTGCTATATGCCCTTGCTAGTTTTAAGGTTGGGGAGCTTGAGCAAACGGCAGCTGCAATAACAGCTTCATTCTCCTAATCCAGGGGCATGAGACAAATCCTGCTGTTGATATATACGGAAAGAAATCCGGTTGAGGCAGAGCAGTTGCAGCTTAGTGTGTAGTGCTTAGGGAAGTGCTTCGTATCTGGAGTCGTCAGGCTGCTGGCAGGGAAGCTCTTAATGGAATCGTCCCAGGGAAGCAGACAGTCTGTACCCAGGAAGGGACTCCTGATCCCAGGAATGGTTGGGAGCAGCCTCTCCTGTGGGTGAGAGCTGCAGCAGGCTGTGGCTGAAGAAGTCAGGATTAGTCAGATGATCTGTGCTGGGGTGGAAAATCAGCAAAGAGAGTTGGACCAAGCCACTGTGTTAAGGACCCTTTCTGAGTTAAAAGGTGTAACTGGAGGAGGATGATCCTTTCAGATTCCTTAAAAGGTGAGGCCTGGAGAGCAGTTCCTGCTGTGTGCATCTCAGTGATAAAAAGGAGTGAGATGACTCTTTCTACATTAGTTCTTCTGTCTGCAGCTTTCAGGGCAGGCTCTGAAATGTGTCCTTCAAGATGTTCCTCATATCTGAGCAAGTGGTGTTGTCCTCGCTCCATCCCTTCATTCCCTGGCAGCTGCCCTGTATTTTGGAGACCCTTCTTGGCTTGCAGATGAGTGGGTGGCTGTGATTCCTGTCCAACAGGAGCCCTTTGTGAGGTGCTGGAGCTGGATTTGGAGCACTTTGTTCTGGCTGGACTCAAGTGTTCCAGCACGTGGCACAAACTTTTGCCAACCCTCTCTCTGTCTTCAGCAGAAATGTCAGTAAAGGTTAATCTGGGGCATGGCAGAAATGGTTTCTAAGGAAGGGAAGAGTTTGGGAAGGAAGACTGCAAAAGTTTTTTCCTCTCCACGAGTTTAGGCGACTGTCCCTTTGCTGCTGTCCTGCTCACTAGTCGGTGGCTTTGCGTTTTAGTACCAGTCTGTCCAATGACTGCAGCATGTCTGATCTCTGAGGTTTCTCCTCTTGAGGTTTCTCTCCAGCATTGCAGCTCCAGAGCTTTATGCAAAGTAACTGAGCCTAGTCTGGCCTTGCCATCTGGGGGTGCTGCTGCTGCCCCCCCAGCCAGCACTGGGACCTACCTCTCCCTTGGCAGCTCCAGTCACAAAACTGGTGGTTTAATGTGCCCGTGCAAGAGAGTCAACAACTACTTCACTGTCCTGGAATCTCTAACTCACAGGATCCAGGATGAGATAATCCCTCACATCACTTGGTCCCAGTGAGCGGCGAGGCTGCGGCGCTGGCTGCTCCTGCCCTTCCCGTGCCTGCGAGAGGGACTCGCTGGGCTCCTTGGCCTGGGACCCCCACGCAAAGGAAAAGGATCATTCAGCCCTTTCCTCCCCCTTTCTGGTGCGAGGACAGACCACAAAACCTGATGGGTGTTGGTGTTTGAAAATCCCCTGGTCAGGCTTGGTGCTGGAAAGGTGCTGGGGGGAAGGAGTTGGGCTCACTGCTGCTGACAGGCTGGGTTGTTTTTTGGTTTTTTTTAAGTAGAATTCATTATTTTGCTCACAGAAAGGAGAGTTCCTTTGCCTTGGCTTCCCAGAGCTGCTGTCTGCAAAGCAAGCAATTTCCTCTTCACATCCAAACATCCTGCCTGTGTTTCAGAGCCTCATTATTGGGGTGCTCTTTGCTTTATTGTTCCTTTGCAGCATTGATTTTTGGTCCTCAGTGAAGAGTTTCTTCTGCTCTAAATGGAAATGGTTTAAATTCACAAGCAGTGCTAGGTGGGCAAAGGAATCGTGGGAAACCAAAGTTAGACTTGTTGGCTTGACAAAGTGTTGCTTTTGCAGTTGGGACACTTGCTCAGCTGTGACAGGTGAGTACAGTGTGCGTGTGCACGCTTGGCACTGGGGGTCAGTCAATTATTCATGCTTTATGCAGGACCCTGGTACCTGATAGTAAGGCTGTTGGGCAGAGCAGCAGGGCACCAGTGTCACGTTTCGGGGGCAGCTGGTGCTCTGCCAGCTCCGACTGTTCTGTGCTCAGTGGTTCATTGCAAGAGAGACTTTTTGCTCAAGTCTTTTTTATTGCATAAACTGTTTATTTCTCTCCCCTGAGCAGGGAGAAGAGGTTAAACTTGGAAACCACTAGGGAGGAAAACAGCGGGTTTTTTTGGGAGTGGATTTTGGAACTCACAGGTCAATTACAGTCCAGGCGTTTTCCCACCCTGCAGCCCATGCCAAGAGCCGGGTGTGCAGCTCCAAATAACGCTTTGGCCTTTATGGAAGCAGATCAGATGTTCCAGGAGCCTCCGTCCCTGCTGCTCCCACCTCACTTGCTCGCTCTACAGGATATAGTTAGCACTTCTCTTGGCCTTATATAGCAAGGCCTGATAGTTAGTGTTAACAGGAATAAAACAACACAGAGAGCTGCCAGATTGCGTAAATCGGGCCAGTGTTTGGAATTTCATAAATGCCATGACTTTGGGTACAAGTTGAGCACACAGAACAATACGGAACTGTTCTCTCTTTATCTCTCCCTCCCTCACTGAGGGAGGACGTGGGGAGAGCTGGGATTGCGCTGCTTCTTCAGTGTTTTTAATTTCCCCCTCCTCTCCGTTTTCATCCCCTTGAAGACCACAGGAGGAGCAGCGGCGGCCACAGCCAGGACTCTGCCGACAGCCAGGACATCCAGGTGCCAGAGCAGTTTTCAGGGTTGCTTCACGGTTCTTCTCCGATCTGTGAGATAAGTGAGGACCCTTTCAGGCTCCTTTCCTCTGCGGAGAAGGGGGGCACGGAAGCTACGAGCCACCCTGCTGCTATGCAGCTGGAGGATGCTGACTTACCTGCCCCGGGCTCAGTACAGACCAGCTCTCCGGACCAGGACCAGGCAGTGGTTTACGCCACGGTGCAGCACACGCACGTCAGCCGGGCGGATCCTGCAGCTGTAGTCACGCCCCACGTGCCGCAGCACCCCGGCGGTGCCGAGGAAGAGGGGGACAGAGCTGTGGGCAGGGCCCACCCGGGCAGCAAGCCCAAAGCAGAGCTCAAACTCAGCCGCAGCTTGTCAAAGTCGGACTCTGACCTGCTGACCTGCTCCCCGACAGAGGACGATGCCATGGGGAGCCGGAGTGAATCGCTCTCCAACTGCAGCACTGGGAAGAAGCGGCTGGAGAAGTCCCCGTCCTTTGCTTCGGAGTGGGACGAGGTAAGGCTGAGCTTGCTTAAGAGCCTCTGTGCTAGGAGTGACTGCTCAGCAGGAGCTCCCCTCCGCCACGCTGCCCTGGGGGGTCCTGGGTGGGTTCTGTTGCTCTCACTAACTCTCACATGGCATTAACAGACACATGCTCAGTTGGGAGTCAGTTAAGTGCCGAAAGATAGAGTTCATTGCAGTGGGGGAGAAGCAGAATTGAAGGAACTGAGGGGCTTTTCAAACTTGGAAAGTTTTTTGCTCAAATACCTGGCTTGCCTAAATTTACAGGGCTTGATTTCTTTTTCACATTTCCAAAATAAGGGAGACTTTATAACGCTGCCCCTTACCAATTTTTCCTCCTTCCAGTTCTTCCCTGCGGACTCTCCCAGCCTCTGGATATGTTGCGTTGCTGGGTCCCTGCTGCTGGGGGAGTGAGCAGTGTCCGGGGTTCATGGGGGTGGAAGGAAGAGACTAATTAGGTTGATTTGTGTAGTTAATATCTCCTGCTTTCCTCCTCACACACTTATTTCAGCGGCTGGTTAGCAGTCACTTTATTATCATATCGGACGCCCACGGATAGTTAAATATTTCATGCTCAGAAAGTTGGCCCTGGAGAGCCATTGGGGTGAGATTAAGTGTCCCTCTGAAATTCAGCACCGCAGCATTACTGAAACATTCTTTGGGGATGATTCTGTGCTAGGAGAGCAGCGGCTGCAGAAGCGATAAGCTGGGATGAACCTCTCTTTGTACTCTGAAAAGAACTAAACCCCCCGGCGTGGTGCTGGGGGTGTGGAGCCACGTGTGCCAGGCATGGAAACCTGTGGGAGGGTTGTGCCCCTGCTCTCCTGTTCCCCTCTGCACTGTCTGTTGCTCAGCTGCCTCTTCAACTCTGACTTGGAGAGAAAATCACCTTCTGTGAAAGAGGGGGTATTCAGAGATGCTGAAAGCAACGTGGGATTCTGTCCTCAGTGTGTGCACATCCCTCAGTCCGTTCTCTCCTTCCCCCTCACTCCCTGCCAGGTCTCAGGGCTGCCAAAAAGATGTTTTCCTCTGCAGCTTCTTGGGCTGGAGAGGCTTCACTGTTAATTGCCCAGGTCATTTGTACCATGGCTGAGGGAAAGACTCTGTGGCAGAAGGTTCTTTGGAAGGACTGGATAATTCTCTGTGCTTTTATCCGAGCTGTTTGCAGCAGACATGAAAAGGCAGAAGGCTCTGACTCGACAGCGCTGCAGGACTGCACTGGTAGCAGAGGTCAAGTGCTGGGCTGCCTGCCCCTGCCTGCACTGCCTCTGCTTCCTCTGCTCAGATGAACCCTCGGAGCTGCTTCCTCCTACTTGTAAACAAACCCCTCATTTCCGAGGCAGCCGGACAAACCATGGAGAAAAATCTGCTTTTGCTTCCCCTTGTGTTTAGGTGAGGAAATGAGAGAAAGAATGTGAAAAATTCACATCTGTCTGCAGTGAGGCAGGTCTCACTTAAAAGAAAAAAAGTACTGCTAAAACCTGATGGTTTTATATGTCTTCCTGATTTCTGGCATAATGGAAACATTTTATGGAATTGTTGTAGCCTGGCAGCAGCATCTTGTGGCCACAGCACTGGTGTGCCAGGGGGTGTCACGGAGCAGCACCTGTGGGAATGGCTGGGGGGTTGCAGGGTTTGTATGTGCAGAAAGGGGCTGGTCTAGCTGGTCATAGCAGCAGCAGGGAGATTTAAACATAAATGTAGTGTTGTCACTGGGAGTTGAATTAGTTCCCTGGATGGGATAATGCAGCTGCTGGGGATTGGATGCAACTTGCAAACTCTGAATTTACCAGGCTAATACAAACCATTTGAGCCACCTCTGTTAGAGATGGTTTGGCTTTTCCTCTGTGTTTAGGGGAAACAATGGCAGATTTATATTATTCTGTTAATTTTAATAGTCTTTATGCGGGTAACTAAGGAGGGAAGTAATCCGTGTGCAGCTCTGTGCGACTCCCAGCTGTAGCCAGCAAGCCAAGGGCTCTGCCCGCTGGCCTGGCCAGCAGTAGGTGTGCAGGGAGGGATCTGTGGTGTCCTGGGACAGGGGATCTGTGGCAGAGGCTGGACTGGCACTGCCCTGGGCCCTGCTGCCCATGCTCAGCCACTCTGGCTGACCAGGGACAGCAGAAAATGTTCTGTTTGGAAGTGAAGGGTCACGTCCCTGCCCCGGCTGAGCGCTGCCAATGCCCTTTGTTGGAAGTGGAAGGTGGTGCTGGCTTTGCCAGAAGGGTGGGATGGGGAAGGAATGATTCACTTGGCAAAGCTCGTTCCTGTTCCCAGTTGCAGCTCCCGTACTCCAAGGACCTGGCCTGGAGTGTTGCTTGGTGCCTTGTGCTGCCCAGGAGCCCGTTCAGCCATGTCCAGTCACCTCCTGGCCCCACTCTGCTCCTTCCTCGACCCCCGTGGTGGGAGCTCTGCGTGGGCAAGGCACTGAAACTCTCCCATCAAACAGAAATGTCTTTCCCAGGAGAAGGTGAGGACCAAAAATGCTTGGTCCCTCCTGGAGTGGGAAGCAGACTAGGGGCAAGGAAGCATGTGAGGGGTAGAGCTCACAGACAGTGTAAATATTTGAATACTTCCAAACCTAGCTGAGGAAGTGATAGATTTGGGTTTTGTCATTGGCTCATGAATATTGAGCAGACGGGGATGAGCTCGGCACTGCAAGAGGGGGGAATTTGTACACAACAACCTCTGTTTGCACCTCTGGAGGAGGGGGGGCTCTGCTGCCCGGCTCCACTCCAACCTCCCTTCCAGGGGGTTTAACCTGCATCTGCTCTGCCTTCCTCCTCTGCAGAGCAGCTCCAGCCCTGCACATCTGCCCAGCTGATGCCTCAGGCTCCAACCAGAGATCTCTGCAGTTGAGGCCTGGGGCTGCCCTTCTGCCTTGGAGGTGTCAGTAAGAAAAGTGATCTCTTAAGTGATCAGGGCAAGGAAGAGGCAGGCTGCTGGGAATTAGCCTCAGACCTGATCCCAGCATCCCTTAATCCTCCACTTCCAGCCGCCTATCAATTTGTAATGAACGTGGCACTCAGAGGTTCCAGCTTCAATCTCACAAAATGAGGTGGTTCTGTGTTCTGACTTCAGCTCTGCTGGGAAGAGATTAAACCCCCTTCGAAAGAAATTCAGGCAACTCGATAAAACATGCATGTTACTTTAGCTTTTTTTAGAAAAAAGGAGGTGCATGGTCCACCACTTCGATGAATTTTTTTCCCCCCCAAGTGAATTAGTTGAAGAACTAATGAATATTCTGTAGCTATTTATGGCACTGGCCATTCATCTCCGATGACTAACTGCAGTGGTGCTCCATGTCTTCTGTGAAAAGAATGCTTTCCATGAGTAGTAACCATGGATGTGGTGTTCCACCATTTACTCACCCATTTTGGGGGTCATAATGTCCCCTAAGTGTGGATCCCAGGAGCAGGTGGCACTGCCGTGGATGCCTTTAAACCTTGTTGGGACTGTTGGGTGCTGCAGTACTTGGTGGAATCAGTTCCTTAATTACAGGCTTACAGTGGTGGATTAACAACATTTGCATTAAAAGGTGAAACTTTCAGGAAAGCTTTTGGTGCAAAACCAGCCACTGCTTTAAAACACCCAGGAGTTGAAATTCAGAGCTGCCAGCCAGCACTGTTGAAAGAAAATGCAAATATTTCCCTTGTTCCTCAGGGAAAGCTGCTGATTCTGTGCCTGGTGAAATTGCATTATGAAAGCTCAGGGGTTTGTGTCCCAAGCTCCTGCTGCTCACCTGCCTGGAGGGGCTCCGAGTGGCCGGGGCTTGGCTCCTGTCACAGCCTGGCTCTCCCTGCCTGCTCCCAGGACATCCCTGCCGTGGGGGCACGAGGCTCACTCCTCACTTCCCAGCACCTCTGCCTCCCAAAATGTTTCTTTTATTCTCTTGGTTCAGGGCTTAAAATCTCACCACTCTGCTTGCCCCGGGTTTGGCTGGGCAGGGCCCCTTTCGGAGCACGGTGCCGTGATCTGTCCCCTGGTGTCCTCTGCCCCGAGCTGGCCTCAGCTCTCCTTCCAGCCACCCCTTTGCCTGGAATGGTTTATAATTAATGTTTGTCTAGGGGAAAAGCACTAATGGGGATCGGTATTTTTGGTCTGATTTCTGCTAAGTAAGCATGGCCATCAGGGTCTTAATCAACTTAATTATTGGGCTGATTATTCTCTTATCTCTGGATCCCAACATTTCCTCTTGTTTTTCCTGTGCTAAGGTCAGGAATTCTTACATCATCCCTCGTGTCCAACCTCCTCTCTTTGCCCCCAGTGGTGAGATTTCCTCCATCCTGATGAACTTTTTGAAGTGAAAGCTTTTGCATTGCCACCATTTTTATATTTGCTGCAAGTGGGCAGCCTGTGGGAATTGTACATCAATGCAGAACTAAGCCAGTCCAAGCCAATGTGAGACAAATTAATGGTTTTACACATGAAATTGGTTGGTGTGCTGGTCTGAAAGGCAAATGCATAAACCAGGCATGCTTTATTCCTGTGTTTAGCAGCAAGAGTTAGACACAACCGGGGTGATATTTGCCAGCTCTGGGAGTCATCTCAGTCCATCAGCATCAGATCAGGAGCGGGTGACTGTCCCTGGGGCAGGTCTGACAGGGCAGTGAGACGTGGCAGCTCATTGCTACCTGGGTGGGGGGAGCCCCCCATCCGCCCTGGGCAGGACTGTGGAAGTGCCCTCAGACAGAGCCAAATGCTTCCCGACGTCCTTCTCGGGGTGTGAAGCTCCATCAGCCGGGACCCGGGAACAACACAGCAGCTCCATCCACCCCTGTGTGTGCTGCTGGTAACTTCTCAAGGGAATGAACTCGGTATTTACAAATCAGAAGCTTTTGATTCCTCCGTGTGAATGATTCGAGCTCTGACGGATGTTTTGATTATGTAACAACCTTGTGATCGGTGGCGTTTTGGGGACGTTTTTGTGTTTTGGGAACAGAAGTGTCCGGCTGCAGTGTCCTTACTAAATCCAGCCCTTCATTATGTTTTCTTCCGCTTTGCGTTGCATGTTCCAGCACTTCAGAAGCTTTTATTTTAAAAGTCTTTGTCGCTCTCTCTCTCCAGCCTGCAAGTGGCTGAACCCTGTGCTGCTTTGTGTCCAGCAGGCCAGAGCCACCCTGCCCCAAGAGCATAGCGTTGGTTTGGGGGTTGTGTTAGGAGGTGGGAATATGGAGAGAGGGCGAGTTGGCTCAGTATTCTTTAGGGAGTTCTGCCTTTTTTATTGTGAGTCAGAGTAGCCGTTGTCAGCCCTCGCCCTGCTGTGGGCACGTGTCGCTGCATTTGACCATTTTCTTGTCAACGTTGGATTGTACTGGGTGTTTGTCAAAACAACACTGACATTTGGAGGGTTCTGAAACAGCAGATTCACCACACACTTGTGAAATTGAAGTTTACACCGTAAGTTCCTTTTGGTTTGTGTTTAGATTGGTAACTTTGGGATTTGTGCAAAAAAAAAAAAAAAGGCTGGAGAGTGTTATGAAGCAACAGGGCCTGGTCCTGATCCATAGGAGTTTCTCAGAGACCGTATTAAGCCAGAAAATGTGTTTGCCTTTACCACAGTTGCAGAATGATTTAAATAAGTCTGGAATTCAGCGAGTCCTCATGCTGTGTGCAAAGCACATGCTGCTGCAGGAGGATGGAGCATGGGAACACTGGAATTCAAGTGCTGAAATGTGCTGCGAACAACTGACTGGTGCAGTTTAGCTTTGAATTAATAGATTGAGCGTTATGTTTTCCAGGCCTTTGGTGTTTGTTATGCTCAGTTCATACAGGCTGGTGTCTCTTGGAGATGCAGAATATATTGAGCGATGAAATATGAGCCATGTGCTCCATGGGATGGTGATGGGAGAGCATAAGCTGAAACATCATAAACTGAACTAGAAGTGGTTTATGGGCTGTCACCAACCTAGAAATGAGATTCATGGTCCAGATCCAAATTTCCCAGGACTGCACTTGCACTAAGGAGTCATTAGGTATTGTCCCAGACCCTTTTTCTGCTCCATCCCTTCAGAGCTGCCGGTGGATGCTGTGATCCAGCCATTCCTCTGCTCAAGAACATATCCCAGTGGGGTCTGAGCAGCCTGGCTTCCTCCAGGGATGCAGTAACAGTCAGTGATGTGTTTGGGGTTTGCTGTATTTGGTATCGGTGCAGAGTGGAAATGTCAAGGTTCTGAGCTGCCCCAGCATTGTCCATCGACCTCACACATCTGTAGTTCCCCCCTGGGTTCGAGAGCTGACCCACTGGGCTGTGGTGGGGCTGGTCACGTCATCACTGGCGGGTTTGTTGTGCTCAAAGGGGTTGGAAACTTGTAGAAGAAGCTTGTTTGGGGTCTGGGTTTTTTTATAGTTTGAAACCAAATCTGCCTCATCTTCCAGTTGTTAAAGCTTAGAAATAATGAAGTCTTAATCCCTGACACTCTCATGGAATTGCAGAAATTTAAGAGACTGATGACCTTTCCACCCAACTTTGTAAGTAGCTTTCAAGACTGAAATCTGGTGCTGGAGCTGCTCTTGTCTGCAGAGCCTGAGCCCCAGGCAGGTTTGTACAATAGGCTATGAACCCTCAGTAATAAGGACTTATAATGGGAATCCTGCTATATTCTTAATTATACTCCTGCTGCAGGGTGTCATTACAGTGCACTAATGCCCTCCATATGGCAGATACCGTGCATTTGGTTCTGTGTGGCTCTATTTAATTACAGACCTTTATCTGAGTAACTTCACTCCTCCGGCCCATGCAGGTGTGCTGCAGCTCATCTCCCTGGTGCTCAGGCCCTGTGCTGGTGGTTTGTAATCTGCCAGTCTGGGAAGGGGTTGCAGAGAAAGCAGAAGGCATCAATCCCATGCAGGGTGGGCAGGCCCTGGCACAGGTTGCCCAGAGGAGCTGTGGCTGCCCCATCCCTGGAAGTGTTCAGGACTGGACAGAGCTTGGAGCCACCTGGTCTAGCGGAAGGTGTCCCTGCCCATGGCAGGGGATTGGAACGAGGTATCCTTTAAGTCCTTTCCAACCCAAAGCTCTCAAGGATTTTATGATTTTTCTCTTCTCTCAGGATGACCTTGCTCTCAGGATGTCCTTGGCAGTCCCTGATGCTGCACGCAGATACTGAGAACAAACTTGTATTGATGGTGACTGTAAGGGATTTTTAGCTGTAGGTGAGGTTTTATGAAGCCCCTTCCAGAAAGCTCCAGGAGTGTTGAAATGCCACCAAGGCTGGGTGAGTGTCACCCTGATGGGGTGCTGCTCGATCTAGTGATCTCCTTGAGGCTCCTTCCCTGCATGAGTGGGTGGCTGCAGACAGCCTGTGTTGTGTGAAACTCTTTATTCTGGGGATAAAAGCCCCCAAGGCTGGTTTAATCACCCTCAGTCTCTCTCAATGGACTTGCTGGCTCCAGACTTCAGTGATGGCTCTGGGGAAGAGAAGCTGGAGAGATGAATATGGGCACCACAGCTTGACATGCATCAGGGCAGGTGGTGACATGGAGTGTGCCAGGGGCAGCTGCAGAGCGAGATGCCTGCAGGGCCCTGTGTGCCCTTGGGGAGAGGGGTCCCAGAGCTTCACTGCCCTCTGCACAGGTGTGGCACCTGTTCACCTCTGTGTTCCTGCTGCTCCTGCAGGCTGGGATCAGAGGAGAGGAGACATCCTGCATCCTGCTCACGTAGAAAGCCACTGACTGCTTCTGCTGTGAGTGCTGTGAGGTGGGGAGTCACTGTGCAGGACTCCGGTGTGGAGGTGTCCCCTGTCCTGCAGCAGCACAGACCTTGGCATGCCACGTGTCCTCCAGGCTGGCTTGGCCTCGTGGGCCTTCTACAAACAAATGTCTCCTCTTCCATTAACAGACCTCTGCTCAGGATAGTTTGTTTTGAGTAAAGCTCTGTTTTGGAGTCACTGGCCAGTTGCTATGTTTTTGTGGCCGCCTGCCTGTGTGGAAGAGCTCACCCCTTCCCGGCCCCGGGGGACTCTTGGCCGCACCCAGCTCCTTTTTGCAGAGCATTTTTATTTTTCAGCTAAACGTAGGCAAATGTGAAAATAGATCTGAGAGCTTCAGTTGTAGTAACTGCTCCACAGCTCCTTCCTGTTGCATCCCTGGTTTGGGGTTAACGATTCCCTCTCCTTGCAGGCTTTCATTCTCCCAGAACACTTCAGCTCTGCAGGACTTTGTCTCCTCTTCTGGTGGGGCTTCAGGCCTCACTGGCCGAAACACCTTTCCAGTATGGAGCCAGCTGCCCCTCTGCATTAGGGATAGCAGATGTGGTTGTATTAATTTAGGAGGCAAAAGCATTTTGCAGTTTTATTTCTGTGAGTGTAAAACAGATAAATAATAAAATCCCCACCCCAAATTCACCCCACACAACCAGGGACAGGCACTTGGTGCTTCAGTGGAAAAACACAGGTTAAGCCAAAACAAATCGGAACTGAGTGTTCAGTCTACAACTAAGTCTGAACTGCAGTGCTATATTTAAACATGGTATTTTTCTATTTTAATAATTAACCAGTGGGAAAGAACAGCCTAAAAACTGTAGCATAGGCTCTTTTCAAGGTGTCTTCTCTTCAGCCCCATCTGAGTGCTGGAGTGCAACTGAGGAAAGGCTGCAGGGAACAGGGATGCTCTAAAGCGTTGTTCCCTCTCTAGGTTTGTCCTTCCCCTCATTCTTCTCTTTGCAGCCTCCTAACAGTTAAATCAAGCTGTTCAGCCATACACCTGTGCTTGAAGTGGTGTGTGACTGTGTTTGAGGTGTTTGGTTCTCGTGGAGAGCTGAGGGCATGAGGCAGGATTTCCCTCTGCATTAATGGTAATAGTTGTGACTGTGCGTAACCGTGACTGATGCTTGGCAAAGGAGGGCTGTGCAAGGTAATCCTCTGCCACGTGATTATTTAATTTCCATTCAGTTTTATTATAGCACAAGGCAATTCCCTGCTTTTGAGGAAAAGGTCATGGGTGTTTCAGTGCTGCAGAAGCACCTGCAAGTCCTCATGGTGGTGTTGGGACCGACAGTGCCAGGGGCTGAGCCTGGGCAGCATCAAGTCTCTCTTGAATTAGGAAAGGAGAGCACAAAGTAAACGAGGGAGCTCGGCCTGGCACTCAGAGTTAATTTGCAATTTGAATCCAGCTGGAGATTCCTAGATGAGGTACAAGAGCAGCTCCAGCTCGGAAATGAACCTTGTCCTGAAGCTGATGGACACCAATCTGCAAAGCTTAATGTCCTTAAACTTCTGGAGCTTGAACTGAATTGACCTCCAGACCCAAATTGTGCAGCAAGTGCTCAGGGTTGCGGCAGTGTCCCAGAAATCCTCTGCAGCCTGTTCAGTGTCTGTCCATGGAGAGGAATAGAACAGCCAGTACCAGAGCCCTGGGTGTTACCTGGGAATGGGGCTGGTTCTGCACCATCCCTTTATTTCCCTGCAGTCCTGCATGGCCACAATGCCCTGATGGTACCTGAGGGCACCGTGAAATTTGAAGGTTTGGCTGGGGAGCATTTGCTGCTTCAGGGAGGCAAAACCTTCTGCTTTGGTGGTTGTTGCTGAAATAAGCCCAGTGGGGCTCAGGTGTCTCCCAGCAAGGTGTTCAGGGTACCTCTTCTGGTTCAGAGGTACCTTAACATCCTTCCCTGAATTTCTGTCTTTGCCTTTTTCTGCAGCTTTATGAATAGTGCAGCGTGTATTTTTTTTGTTTGTTTCCAGATTGAGAAGATCATGAGCTCCATTGGCGAAGGCATTGACTTTTCCCAGGAGCAGCAGAGGATCTCAGGTGTGTATCCAGCAGGTGTCCATCTGTCCTGGCAGTGCTCTGCACACAAACAAGGTGCTGATCTCTTTTAACCTGCTTTGGCTCTGTGAGGGAGAGGAACGCTCTGGCACAGGAGGAGCAGACCTGGGCTTCTCACGTGATGCTCAATGCTGCTGCCAACAATTTTAATTTAACACTCTCCAGGAAGATTCATTTAATTTTAGAGAATGCAGCTGCAGGATTGTCCTCCCAGCTCCTTCCACGAGGGCAGCAGCTGGGCTGAGCAGGGCTGGGTGCTGCCAGTGGTGGGTCAGTGCGTGTGCCATGGTGGCCATGCCCTTCAGATGTGGTTATTCTGCCAAGTGCCTCAATGAGGGTGATCCCGGGGCATTTCTGAATGCACCTGCAGGTATCAATACACACTGAACAAGGCTCTTGCAGGACACATGCTTCCCTCCCATACTTAAAATGTGAATTCTTTTCTCTGCCTTTAAATCCTAAGCAAAAGCAGAACTCGAGTTTGCTGGAGAGCTGCCACCACAAGGGATTCTGTCCTTTTAAATCCTTCACCTCCAGATTGCTGCTGCAGAACGGCTCTGGGTGGGCAGCAGCTCCTCCTGATGAGATGCTAATGCGGATCTGCACTCACAGCTCACACGGGCTGTGACAGAGCTCACCTCACATCCATTTGTCACTTAGGTTTTTGCTTAGGTGAGGAAGAATCCACTGTGTGTTCCCAGTGGGAGATTAGCCTGATTTGGGCTCTGTGCTGCAGGGTCAGGTGGCTTTGCAGAGGAGTCGAAGTGCCGTGTGGGTTTGGGCTCAGGCGTCCTGCTCTGACAGCCCTCCTTGTGGTCCAGGCTGTGATGGATCGATAGCACCAGGGGAGGGTCTGACATGGAGGGGAGAGGAGGAGCCAGCACTCCCACAGATCTGCTCTTGGCAGCGTGGACACCCTAGAGCTGCTGTGTCCTGGAGAAATTGGAATTTCTTCAGAATTTTTGAAATTTTGATGGGGCTTTTGCTGGGGAGCACAGGGACTGGGATTCTTTTGCACTCCTGTCATCCTTGTAACACACAAACACCAGATGTATTTGGGGCTTCTTTATTTTCAGCCTGGGATGCTTTGGGTACCTGTTATCACCTTTTTAAAGGAAACCCCTTCATTCTTCCCTCTAAATATCCCCCCCTTCATTCTCTCGTGACTTTTATAAGCAGAAAACCTGCACTTGGTGTCACTGTAGATTTCCCTTTTAAAAGCAGAAATACATTTATGAGTGCATGAAAGGCTGAACAGAGTAAATAATTTTAAAAATTAAATTCAGGAGCTCAGGGGAAGGAGCTGCTGTGGTTTCATTCCCTGCCAATACCCTGACTGCTCCCAGGAATGCTGTGGTAGGCAGCAGGCAGTTCCTCACCTCTCTCTTGATAAATTAATTCTGAGCCAGCCACAAATCACTTGGAACTGTCAGAGCAGACCTGTGACATCATTTTTTGAAAAGCCCAAGCCATGTCGTCCATCATCCAGTAAATATTGAAGGGTCAGTGATTTCCACTGGAGAGTTACGGAGCTGCTGCCTCGCTCCCGGCTGGTGTGGCGGGTGGGAGCGCTGGGAGGGGTGAGAGGATGAGGAGAAGGGAGGGCCGGGCAGCGTGGAGCGCAGGGCTCGCTGGCTCAGACAAAGCCGCTGCCGCAGCCGCTGGCAGAGCAGGGACTGGCGGAGGGGAGAATGGAGCCTGGGTGAGCGGGGGCTCGTGGAACGTGGTCCGAGTGTAGCTGCTGTCCCGGTGCACAGGCTGGGTCACGGGAGCGGGGCAGGAGCCTTTTGTGATCTCGGCGTTGCTCGTGCTGCAGCGCACGCTGGAAGGAGCGGCCGGCACTGCCCAACAGCTCACCGGGCAGAGGAGCAGTTCTGTGGAGCAGGCGTCAGGGATTACCCCAAGAATCTGCAGAGGACACCGTGAGCTCTGTGTGCAGCCATTGCAGCGGAGTGGGGAGGGATGGCTGGAAGGTACCAAACCACTTCAGCTGACCTGAAGGTTCAAAGGATCATCCTTTTCTTTGCATCCATGCTGGAAACAGATGTGCCAGGGAGCCTGAAAATCTGCCTGTCTTGCATAGCAAATTCCCTGATGAAAAGGAGATCTCTGAACTTTTTTTGTCATATTTAAGGTCTCGAGCTTTTCTAGAGGAGAATAATAAGTCACTGGACTCATCCCAAGGGTGAAGGGAGAGCTCGTCCGTACGGCTTCCGTAGGTGTTGGAAGGAATCTCCTTTATCAGAGGCTGAGGGGAGGTGCCAGGGCATGGCTTGGACTTGAGCTGCTGCAGGAAGAGGAGAGGGTGTGTTTGCATTTGCTTTCTTTTTGTTTTGATGTGGTTTGGAAGCAGGGAATCGCAATGCCTCCTCCTGCACAGTTGCTCCCTGTCTGAGCAAGGGACTCGATGCGGTGGCTGCGCTCAGCTGAAGAAAATGAAGGAAGGTCAAATCCAGGTGTGCACCAAACGCCTGGCAGGACCGGCAGTGGCGGGTGAGAACGGTCCCAGCTCTGCTGCCGCGTGGTGCAGCTGTGGGGCCGGGCTCTCCAGGGCAGCCAGCCTGGCCCAGGCAGGGTGCTGGAATGCCAGGTGGCCGGATCGCTGGTAGAATGACAGTGCCAGGGCTCCCAAACTCGTGCTCAGGGTCCCCGTGACACAGTAACGGCGAGACGAAGCCTATGCCGTGGTTTGCCTCTTTCAGCACCGCTGGGAAGGAAAAGCACAAGCCCTTCCTCTCCACTGCTGCAGTCTGTGCTTCCTTTGTCTTGTGTGTCTTCCCGTGGACAGCCTGGGCTCCTGCTGCTTCTCCGAGCGTCCGCCGTGTCCGTGCTGGCTCGGCTGCCTGAAGGTGTTTTCTCTCGGGCTGCTCTGTGCTCTCCGCTGAGCCAGCGGCACGCCTGGAGGTGCATGGATGAGAGGACTGGCACAGCTCTGTGCATTCGGGAGCGGCTCCGCTCCCTTCCCTCACACCTGCAACTGCATGGGAATGCCTCGGGTGGAAGTTTGCTGCTCTCCTCCCGCCCCCTTCTGCTGAGCCAAGGAGTGGATCTGCATTCTCGTGGGGTTGGGCTTCATGTGTTTGCCTGGTGAGGAACTCACGAGCCCTGACAGCACTGCCTGTGATCTCGGCGCCCCAGCAGCGCTTCTGAACCTCTGCCTGGGCATGGAGTTTCTGTTCTGAGTGTGAATTGCGGTATAGGTTGCACCTGGAGCCCACGGAGGCACTGGAAGCTTGTTTTCCATGGTCTGTGCACACAAGAGCAATTGTCTGCCAGCTGATTTGTTGTACTCTGAGCATAATTTTTTGAGTTTCTTTATGGTAATGACTATGATGTGGCAATGCCATCTGTCCTCCTCAGAGTGCCGCTGCTACCGCCTGAACGGATTCTCCCTGTTCAAGCGGCTGCCGATTCCTCTCTCGTCAGGTTCGCGGATGCTGGAGCAGAGCGTCGGGGAGTGGCTGGAGTCCATCGGCCTGCAGCAGTACGAGAGCAAGCTGCTCCTCAACGGCTTCGACGATGTCCGCTTCCTGGTGAGTGCCCCGCGGGGACCCCGGGCTCTGGCGAGCGCGTTGGCCGAAGCTCCCCGTGGCAGCCGTGCTCCGTGTCGGCACCGAGCAGAGCCGGGTCTGCTGCCTGGCACAGCGGTCTTGGGGCTGTAGAGGCTTTGACAGAAGGAGTTAGATGAGGGTTGTGGTGGGTCCTCACATTTAATTCAAGTGTTAATGTTTTTTCGCTATAGTTTTCTTAGAAAACTTTACTTAATCTGTCCCCTACATTGTTACTATTCAATTTGCTCCAGAAATGGGAACTCAAATTCACTGTTGTTTTGAAGGAGTCCCTGAGCAGTCTGTGCCCTGGGCTGTGAAGGAGGCAACAGACCTCTTGCTGGAACTGTACTTGCTCTGAGCATGCAGGCAGGATGTTAATGAACTGTACCTAATTGCACTGACTGTGTTGGCTCTGAAACCTAATGATGACAACACAGTAATGCTCCATGATGAGGGTTTTTAATAACCAGGGTCTGTAAACTTAAAGCCACATGGTGTAAAAATCTGAGAATTCGTGTGGAATGCTGAACTGAGAAGGTGGAAGATCTTGGTGCTGCAGGAGGGTTCTCCTTGCATGGCTTAAAGAAATGCTTTTGATGTGGACTCCCAAGTTTGGCAAATAACAAAAAATGGATGTAAACCTTTGGAAAAGTCATTTTGGTTAATGTAGCATCCTGCCTTGGAATGAGAGCCAGGGCATCTCTGGTACTGGGGATGATGTGGAAAGGTGACACCAGGAGGATGTGAGCTTTGGGATG
The DNA here is from genome assembly GCA_013396755.1 of Sclerurus mexicanus. Taxonomy (NCBI): domain Eukaryota; kingdom Metazoa; phylum Chordata; class Aves; order Passeriformes; family Furnariidae; genus Sclerurus; species Sclerurus mexicanus. The sequence continues at coordinate 1,616,682 of VWZF01005795.1, forward strand.
AAGGGCTTTGGGAACACACGGTCGCCACTGACAGTGGGGAAGGACATGGCTTGGGGTGCAAGGAAGCACACACCTGAGCAGTGTCTGTTGGGCTACTTCAGAGCAGGGTGTAACTGAGCTTTAAAAAATGACCCACCCAGCAGGATAAATGTTGTGGGATCCAGCCAGCCGTATCTCCAGCAAGTAGCTCGTCCCTTCGTCTGGCTTGGTCAGTGTTCCCCTTAGAGCTGTGGTTTGCTCTGGTTTTTCCCCAGTGTCCCACCAGGCTGGTCTCAACACCCAGTGCACTTCCAGCTTCGCTGGCTTTGTGCAGGACATTCAGCTCCATGCAGGGAGCTGGGGCAGTCTGACCTGACTTCTAGGGTGCTCTAGAGATGGTACAACAAATTTAAATTAAATAACCCTGTAGATCTTTTTGGAATCACCTGCTGATGGATCTGTGACCATTGTGGGGTCGGTGGCAGCTCTCACCCAGCAGTTGCCGATAAAATGCCGTTCCCCTACCTGGTCAGGGGTGATGGATCTCACTCAGCTCGGAACTTCAGTAGCAAAGGTTCCAGTGTGTGTCTCGCTGGGTGGAGGTGTTGGGTACGTGGTAGGATTTGCTTTTATCATGGCTGGATGTCTTTCTTCCCTGTCCAGTGCTGAGTGGCTGCTTCCAGTGCAGCAATCAGCTGCTGCTGGGTTCAGGGAATGGGACACTCCTTGCTCGTTCCTCTCAAATTTAAAAGGTCAAATAATTTCACAAAGATTTCCTGCAAACCCCAGCTGATTTCCATTTTCCTTATCCCTTTTCCTAGGGAGTTGACTCTAGCACCCGTGCCAAGCCTGACTTTAAATCCACTCATCCCAGCCCTGGGAACTACAGGCTAATACATCAACCCAGTAGGAAAGTAGAATTACTTAGAATTTTTTCCCCTGTGGTGTTCTTTCCCTTCAGTTTCTGGTGTTGGGGAAGTAAAACCCTCAGATACAGCACAAGTGAGGAACAAGTAGTTAATTTGCTTCTAGTGGTGATTTTTATGTTCTTGGATTAATTATTAAAATTGCTGTGAACACGAAACTGGGCAGAGCAGGAGTACTGGCTGCCCAGGGTGCTGGATGCCCATGGGGCTGCCTAGTCCTCCTCTTCACACAAGCATTTCTTTATTAACTTCCCCTTCCAGTTGCTAACAAAGAATATTCCAAATGAAGTGGCATTACTTTCCTGGAGTTAAACAGTTTCTGCAGAAGAATTCGTCCTTCGTAGGGTGTCATTGTACTCAATATTTCAAGTTCCAAAGAATGCCAGGTAATGGTTTGCAAATCACCAGATGGGCTGTGAGGCTAATTAAGTTTTAGTAGCCAAAATTAGGAAGTTGGAGTCCTTTGATACAAAAACACTTGTTTTCTGTGCAGGATTTTGCTTTCGCAGTGTGTTCCAGGTGCCAGCATGCTCCTTTTGCTCCAGGGTCCCCAGGTGCCGTTTGGGGGCAAACAATAAGCTTTGCAGGAGCAAAGTCTTCTATGTGCAGAGATCGTGTGGCTGCAGAGCAGGCTGGTGTCCTAAAAGAACCCTTTAATGTTCTCAGGAAGATACTCAGCCTGTAGTAGGTTGCAACTCAGAGGAGGATTAAGAACAGTCTAATGAGGAGTGTGTCCTGTCACTGCAGCAGGAACAGTGAGAGCCAGTGTGTGCCAGCACTTGGGTAAATGGTGCTGGTTTTCACTGGAGAAATAGGTGTTTAAGGTGCCCTGTCTGCCCCAGGACTGGGACAGGCTTGTAAGAGACACAGACTGGTGCCAGCCTTGCTGGTGCTGTTCAGTGCTCTGGTTGTCTGTACTTCAGCCGGTTCTGGTTTCAGGGATTCCCAAATCCCTGGGTATTTTCAGCTGGCTCCTGTGTTAATTTGCACCCTGTGTCATAAGAGTCTTTACCACCAGGTAGGGAAATGATTCATGAACGCACCGTGTGTAAAGGGAGTTTGAAAAATGCTCTGTAAATATATTGGATGTCTTAATTAGATATTAACGGAGGAAGGCAGAAACATGCATTGTTTCCAAGAATAATAATTTCGTTATTTTCAGAACTCCAGGGACTGGGGATTAGGGGATTAGCTGTGCTCTGGCCGTGCGCCGGCCGTCTTGCTGCTGATGACTCTGGGCAGGATACACCTCAGGTGGGCAGCAGGGAGGGGGTGAGGGTCCTGCTCCTCTCAGGGTCTGCTGTGCATCAACAGCTGAGGGGGACTCTGTTCCTGCAGCTCCTGCAGGTCTGCGGTCACAATGGGAGCCGTGGTGGGAGCCGAGAGCGTCTCCCAGGCTGTGCTGTGAACAGGGAAGGTGCAGTGTCTTAGAGCTGGGGTAGGCTGGCAAGGTCCAGTGGAGGCCTTTCTGCTCCTGGGAGTTCCAGCTCTGCATCTGGGACAAAGTTGTTCTTGATCTAGAATTAGCTTCACTCAGGGGTGGGTATTGCTTGCACAAATCAGGACTATTTAGACATCAGTGTGACATGATGCCCTCACCTATGTACGTGTTTCTGGGAAGGGACCATGGTCTACATGAATCTCAGATTGTGGAATCTTTCAGCCTGGTTGAGAGAAGAAAGGGACGATAAAATATGGATTTAGGTAGCTTAGTTATAAGACTTGAGTTCTCTTTCCACATCTGCATGTTGGACTACGTCTCTGTGTCTGCAGAAATTCTACTCCCTTCAAGTTGTCTGCAGTAGCTTTGCTGTGTTTATGGACAGGGCAGGGAAGAGGCTTTCCTTGTTATTCTCTTGCTCTCAAGCAACTCCACAGTCCAAGGCAGCAGCTTCTTGCCCTCTCCATTGCCACCAAGTGACCTTCACAGACAGCACCACTGCCACGGGGCAGCCGCACTGGGACACTCAGCTGCTGCTTTTCATATGGAGCTGGAATTGGGCAGCAGCTGCACAGGCAGTTGGGGTCAGGAACAGCTCAAGTGGAGATAGCGCTTCCAATTCTTCTTCTCTGCTCTACAGTCTACTGGGATTCCTTCATTAGAGGGGAAAGTTTATTTGTGCAGTGGGTGAACACAACTGAGCTGAAGCTGCTGCCAGTGGTCATGCTGTCTTTGACTTAGCAAAAATACAGCTCTGCAAGTCGGATAAAATCCTCAGCAGAGCTGCCTGCCAAATGTGAACAGCTCCAATGAACCAGGAATACCCATCTCACCACCCAGGAAGAGCAACACCACTGCCTCCCACGTGGAGGAACGCGGCCCCGGAGCGTGTGCCAAGTTCCAGGAGCCCCATTGCCTCATCCCTACCAGAGGAGGGAAATGAAAGGTCAGAGCTCAAAACTGCAGCAATGAGTGAGAGGTGTCATCCAGAAAAGTGCACAATAAATGGACTTCATTGTCCTTGTCAGGTAATGAGCCAGGGAGGTGGGAGAGCAGAAAAAATATTACAGGAATACGGACCAAGAGGGATTCTGCTGCTCCTGGAGCTTGGCCCCGTTGTGCCTGCTGTGGTCAACAGAGCATCTGCTGCAGATACTCCCTGTAGGAAGTCCATGGGGAATGGGCTTTGAGATGCCCAGCCCATTCCTGGTCCCTGCAGCAAACAGGGAGTGACCCCAGGAAAGCCCAGGCTGGACTCTGGGGGAGGGAAGGGACCAGGCCACTCTAACGAGAAGGAATTTCAGTAATTGGTGGCAGAATTTCCCCACAGAAATGGGCAGGGGAATGCCATTACCTGCTCCCTCACACAGTGTTTTCTGATCCCACAGATCCCATAAATGTGTCTCAGAGGCTTGTAAAAGCTTTTCCCTTCCCTTGGAGGGCAGGATACTTGCTGCTGCCCCCGACAGTTTCCGGGCTGACATCTGAGAAGGGCAAACCCCACGTGCTCTGGCAGTTGTACCAGTGTTCTGGAGTTGAACTTTTTATTCAGTCCAAAGATACTTTGATTCACAAATGGGCAGGTATAAACCACTTTTTATGACTTTTTTTTATTGTTCAGGCCTGGATTCCCATGGAGTGTGTGGAAAGCAGCTAATGCTGATTCAATGAGACAGCGTCAGAAAGGGAAATCTGTTCTCTGCGTGTAGTGCCCTGGGCTCCTCTGGTGGGGGTTATTTATTTTTTTATAACTGGGGAGAAGTGGTGGAAAAATGGTGTTGGAAGAAGGGGGTGTCCACAAATAATTTAGAGTACTGACATTAATTTGATCAAAAACCAATTCAGTGCCATGTTAGATTAGCCTGCAGTGGTGTTCGCTAACGGAAGAGCCTTTCCCTTCGCCCCTCTGTGTGTGCAGGAAAATGAAGATAAACGTGGAGCTGAGGCCTTTGCTCAGGTTGACTCCCCCTGGCTGGGTGTGTGAGCAGATCTCAGGGCCACTCATGTCTGCCGAGGCTGAGGACATTCCCTGCTGCTGAGGGACAGGGTGCGCATGGAGCCACGTCTCCTCTGCTCTGCAGATCCCTGGGGTTTGGGTGTGGGCTGATGTCTGCACGATCTTCATTCTCACCTGGTACCTGCCCTGCCAGAGCATGCAATGTCTCCCGTGTCCTCAGTCGCTCAGCTTTGCCTCATCCACTCCCCAACAGCCCAGCTTGGCGCGCAGCTGCTGGTCCCCTGGGCAGCAGCCAGGCTTTGGGCATGCTCTGGGAATGTGTCTGCCCCAGAGCTTTTTTCTATTTTCATATAGAACTTGTCATTTTATAGTAGCCATCCAGGGAAAACTGAACTGACGTATTCCAGTAGCTGCTTGCACCCAGGAACAATCTGTGAGGAACAGGGACCTACCAGAGACCCCCAACAGGGTTTTACTGTGTCTGCTCGTGGTGAAATGCAGGGAGAACATGGCCTGGCTGTAGCTGGTGAGGAGGTTTTAGTGCAGAGCCAGGTGAGCTCCGTGCACCTCGTGCCTGGGCTGGTGTCAGGCTCTGCTCAGCCAGGCAGAGGCTCTTGGATGGCTGGTTCTGGGTTTGGTCCTCCCAAACCTGTGCACGGCTCTGCCCTGAGCTCGGGCATTGGGGTGTGCAGAGCTGCCAGCAGGGAAGGAGGGCCTGCCCTGCCAGTTCCTGGCCGTGCCACCCCACGGGGATCGTGGTCAATCCCAGGAGCACCCAGCCTGGTTCATACCAGCTGCAGATTCACCACCAAAATGGCTTTTATTTGTTTTTATGGCATAGGGCAATAGTGCAGCAGCCACGTTACACGGTATTGTCTGTGTGTCACTGCTGCAGCCCCTGGGAATGCGTGTCTGGGTCCCCAGACTGATTGTGCCGCCCTGGACAAGCCTGTAGGAGTGGAGCTGGAGCCTTGGGTGAGAGCCTCTGCCAAGCCCTGAGTGGGAATCACTTCTACAAGGAAATGAATGTTGTTTGACAGCTCCCCGGTGGGTTCCAGCTGGTCCTTGGGAGGTTCCCAAGGACTAAGCTTTATCCACCGCGGTGTGGGTGTTTGGGGTGTCTCTGGAAGAGAATGGTGAGAGCAGAGACGTGCAGGGATCTGGGGCTTGAGGAGGTTTGAAGATCTGGGGAAACGTGGCAGAGTTGTGCCAAAGCTCCCCACATGATGGGAATGGACTCTACGGGGAACAGCAAGGTTGGAGTGGATTTTGAGGAGCAAAGTGGGTGGACCAGAACTGGCAATTTAGAGGATACTTATTTTTGATTTATTAGTAGCTCCAGGCCCCATAAACATTAAAAAAGCCATTAAAGTAGCAGTTAATTTTTTTTCTCTCAATAAAATTGCCTGAACTTGACAACCATGACCGATTCTCTCCGTTGCCATTGTCACGCTGCCAGTCTGCATGGGGAAGAAAATTAAATAAAAATGAAATGGCTGTGTGCTAATCTCGGATTTATTGTGAGGTTTTGTGTATGAGCCCCTTCCCCAGTCAGTGCTCTGTGGAGAGCTGAGGCTGCATTGTCATGCCCGTGGCTAAACAGATCTTTTCCCCCGGTTTCCACTGAACTCCCCCAGACTACAGGTGCTGTTAAGGGAAGGCACCACATGCAGATTCGTGTGACCAAGTGGGATCCCCCGGCTCCCAGAGGAGATCGGAGTGTGGGGCCTGGCTGTGGGGTTGTCAGCCCAGGCCTGTGCTGAGCTGAACGTGTCTCCATCTCCGTTATTCCAGGCTTTGGGTTGCCAAAAGTGGAGCAATAGCAGTGGCAGCAGAATCCTCAACTAGATGCAAATTGTCTCGAACGCACTGAGGGGGAAAAAGAAAAAGAGCTTTGTACGCACTTTGTATGCACAGAGAGCCTTCAGCTGGAGCTCTGCTCAGGATGTTTGCAGGAGCCTTTGGAGCCTTGGAAAGCTGTGTTTGGGTTTTGCATCTGCTGCTTTTAGTAGTGGACACGTCCTGGTCCCCGTCCTCCCAGTCGTCGCCCAAGCAGGGTCTGCTCCCAGCAGCACCGGCATGAGCTGCGCGAGACGTCGGGGGCCATCGCGCTGCTGGCCCAGCCACACATCCTGCACGGAACAGGCTGTGCCTCGGGCCCTTCCTTAGCTGAACGAGAGCGTGGACAGACGCCAGGCTCTGGGGAAGAAGCAGCATCTGAAAATTGGGTAGTTAAGTGCCTGCAGAGTGTCCTGCTGGAGGAAGAATCTGGCAGATTTCGACAGCGCTGCCTTTGGCACGCTTGCTTTGGGGTCACCTCAGTAGCAGGAGGGGACGCTGCCTCCTGCCAGGTAACCTCTGACTGTGCTTTTTTCCTTTAATGACAAACTTGGAGCCTCACTGGCTGTTTAATTACAGTGCAAGAGGTGAAGCGTGACCAAAGTGGACCCTTTCTCCAAGAACTCACGTCTCTGTGGGTGGGTCAGATGCCCCAGTCTCCTGCAACGTTCCTGGGGAAGACCAAGGGAGGACACAGGTCACTGGCAGATCCCTGCCCTCTCTCGGGGCGACGCAGAGGGCAGAGATCCGTCCTCATGGTGGTGTGTATTTGTGCCTCTCCACAGAGGGGGCTGTGTTTGGCTCAGAGAAAGCTGGAGGCCAGGTTGGGGGTTGAAAGCCCCCTCCGACTGCCCAGCAACCAATCTGTGCCAGCTGGGAGCCAGGGTGGGACTCACCTTACCTGGTTTCAGATGTCTGACTGAGCTGATTGTTCAGCTTTCTGGGTTGCCAGTGGGAGCAGAGAAGTTCTGTCCTGGGTGGTGTGTTTTGCTCCTTGTGTCCCTTCACCGGCCAAGTGCACGTGAGGGCAGATGAGTCTCAGGGAGGAAACTGTCCTCCTGTGTCTATTGCAAAGAAAAAAATTCAGCCTCTGCTTCCTGGTGGATGTTTTTAGAGAACATCCCAGTTCTTCTGGGAATAAAAAATTGCCAGAGAATTTTCTACCAAGACTGATGGATGTGTGCACATGGTGCTGCACTTAAACCTGGGTTAGTGCAGGGATGTGTGGTCCAGGGACAAACCCTGCACGAGCCGCCTGCAGTGCAGGAGTGCCAAGGGCTGGTTCCTGGCAGAGCACACAGTGGGGTTGGGGTGACGGGGCTGTCGGGTGCCCCTCACTCCCCTGCCATGGGTGAAAGCGAGAGCTCTCCAGGTCAGCCCTGAGCCGCCCTCGCTCCGCTCACCCTGCGGAGCTGGGGCAGTCGGGATGAATGTGCAAGGTACTTGTCACTAGGAATAAAGTTGGAAACACGTCTTGGGAAAGTCTTATTGATTCTAATTGGCATTTCTGAGGCTGCTGCTGAAGGCTCCTGGACCGGGCTGATGGCAGAGCAATCCCAGAGCCCTGCTCTCTCCACTGAGCCCGTCCTCAGAGGACCCAGAGAGGGGCTGGTCTGTGCCCACAGCAGGGCACTGGGAGGTGGAATCTGCTGACCCGTGGCAGCACCAACAGGGACTTTTGGGTAAAACCAAAAAGCAGCAGTGGTCCAAGCAGAGTATCTCTGCCCCTTGGTACTTGTCTGAGGGTGCATTGGGTGCCGACAGGCTTAAAATCTGGTTTAAGCAGGTCCTCCGTATGGCTGGCAAAGGTTAAAAGATCTCCAGTGCCTTTGCATTTAATTATCTCTTTTAGTGGCAGATTATTGTTTTTCATGGGAGATGAAATCTGGATGGGTTTGAAGGACATTTCTCCTACACCAGGGGCTGGAATGATTTGTTTGGAGCTGCTACGCTTCGTCTATCCTTGTTAAGTACCCAGGGAATACGGACTGGCACAGAGGGAATTTAATGTGACATATAAAAATAAGGAGTGTTGGAGAAAGCTGTAGGCTTCACAGTATTTAACTGCTTTGTATCCTTGCTATATAGCCAGCAGTTTTCCTTGAATTTGAGATGCCAAAGGTGGGACAACACCTACTGCCTTGCTGTGGGGCTGGCACTGGCACCCTGGGAGAGCAGGAGCCGCCAGCCCAGTGCTGCTCATGTGGGAGCATGGCTGTGCTAAAGGGGATTAGCACCAACAGGGCTCAGCGTTGGAAAGTAAAGCATGAGGGAAAATGTAAATAGACTCAGCAAGCTTTATTAGTTTTTATACATGAAAATTACGCATCACCATTGTCACAGCTCATTTGGTTGCCAACCATTCCTGCTGTCCGGGTGGCACAAAGGGAAGGGCTGGCTGTGAGCTCTGCCCTTGCCAGCATTGTCTCTGCCTCTCCTGCTCCAGACCCCGGCTCTATACAGAGGGATGGAGCTGCAGGGCACCAAGATGGGCAGGTTGGGAGAGAGAGCAGGCCCAGGCATCAGGAACTGCATGTTTCGGGTACCCAAGGTGTGATGATAACCTGCTGTGGGGACTTCAGTCCCTCCCCTTGCCTCCTCCCCAGACAGGGAAGTAATGTTTTGCTCTCCAGACTCAGGAGAAAACCCATCACTTGCTCTGGCCCTCTTTCTCCATTTCAAAAAGCCCTTTCGAAGCCTCTCCCTCTGGGAGATTAATTCCTATGCTGCCTCCAAGGACCTTCTGGCAACCCCTACAGCAATGCTGCAGCATCAACAGTGCCAGGTGAGGTGCTTGTCAAGGGAGTTAATCCCCTTTAATCCCTTCCCTCCTCCCCTGAGCCAAGCATACAATCTCCCGCTGTTACAGGAATGTACATAAAATGTGGCTCTTTGGCTTAAAATTTGTGAACAAGAAAGGGGAGGGATGTTTCCCTCTTTCTGGTGGGATACTGCTGCCCACCAGCCAGAGGTCACTGCCCTGGCAGCACCAGCCCCTCACATTACTCAGAGGGGGTTTGTTCACAATCCAACAGAGCTGCTGCTCGTGCACCAAAATGGGCACCTTGGAGCCTTCAGCATCAATCTGCCTCTTACTGATTTTGTGCAGTTGGGGGGTGCACAGAACAGCTCCGCCCCACAACCACCTTTAATTGGGTGTCTCTTTAAAAATCAAAATGTGGAACAGCAAAGTGCTGTCAGCACAGACCTTCCGCTGGGACTCTGGGGAGCAGAGGGAGGCAGGGCCGGAGAGGGCGTTCGAGCTGGAGCCGAAGCCTTCGGTCACACAGCGGCGTGGCTCTGTCAGCTGTGAGGAGACGTGCCCAGGCTTCCCACTGAGCTCTGCCCAGGTACGAGGGCAGGGAAGCAGGTTGTGATGGATGGAGGGTCTTAAATGGGGGCAGAGTCTGTGTGCTCCTGCTCTGCAGGGGGAAAGGGGACAGAAAATGGGCTTTAACAGCACAGAATGCGGCGACTGGAGCATCTCTGGCAGAGTGGGCAGCTGGCTCCTGCCTGGGGCTGGAGGAGACACCTGACCTTCCCTTGCTTCCAGGGAAAGCAATGCAGGTTTCTCTGTGGCTGTGGAGGGAGGTTGAGCAGAGCCAAGGGCCCCTGTGTGGGCGTGGAGGGGACTGAGGTTTGTCTGGATGTTTTACATGGCGATAAACACATCTGTGCATCTCACGGGAGGTGGCTGCAAGCTGTGGCCCAGGGCTAAGGGCTGGAAGTGGAACCCAGAGCAGGTTGTGGCTGGGAGGGGAGGGCAGTGCTCCGTGTGCCATAGCCCTGCTCACGTCAGTCCTCTTGGTGCCCAAGATTAGGCCAGTACTTGGGGCAGAGCTCCCAGCCTTGGGTGCCTTCCTCCTGCTGCCAGGACACACTGGGAGGGGAGGTCAGGAGGGTGCTGTAACCGCATCTTTACTGCACCTGATGTTGCTCCTGTTGTCTTCTGCTCCCATGTCACTCCCTCCTGTTCCCCCCACAGGGCTGTAATGTCATGGAAGACCAGGACCTTCGTGACATTGGGATCGGTGACCCGCAGCATCGCCGGAAGCTGCTCCAGGCTGCTCGTTCCCTCCCTAAGGTCAGCACCGACCCCCTCCTGTGGAGCAGGGACAGGACGTTGCCTAGCACAGCTGTGAACACAGCGGAAACAAAAGCTAGTCCCTGTATCTTTGGCCACAGAGGAGTCTCAGGGGCTGTGGGAAGGGTTTTGGGAATAGCAGGGAGGAGGAGGAGTATACTGGTCCACCAGGCTATGCAGATGGTGGTGGCTCCAGGCTGGGGAGAGGGTGGCTATTTCTCCTGCCAATCCTGATCCCAAGCGAATTCCTTGTTTATACAGTGATTTTGTTACTGTAAATTGCTAGTGGAGATGGTGATGGGTTGTAAACTGATTTTCATTGACCCCATATCCCTCAGGATCCCTGCAGCTTTTAACCCCTTTCTTGTGCTTTCACAGTTGAAACCCTTGGGCTGTGATGGGAACAGCCAGCCATCAGTTCCCGCGTGGCTTGACTCCCTGGGGCTGCAGGATTACATCCAGTCCTTCCTCTCGAGTGGCTACAGCTCTATTGACACTGTGAAAAACCTCTGGGAGCTTGAGATAGTAAACGTGAGTGTTGCCTCTCTCTGGCTGGGGCAGTGAGGTCCTGTCCCATTCCCTAGGGCTGAGACTCACCATGAGTCATCCCATAAAGCCACTTGTTGCCAAGGGCAGGAGAGCCCATGGTGACCGTGGTCTCTCCCTGCAGGTGCTGAAAGTGAACCTGCTGGGCCATCGGAAGAGGATCATTGCCTCTCTGGCAGACAGACCGTACGAGGAGCCGCCAGCCAAGCCGCCGCGGTTCTCACAGCTGAGAGTGAGTCCCTGCTCGTGGTCCCTGCTTGGCTCACATGTCTTTGTGGGCAGACGTGTCTTGGCGTGTCCAGTGTGTCTGTTCAGCTCCTCGCTTCATTCTCTCCAGCCACCCAGGCAGCAAATATTCGTGCAGGCCTGACCCTGCCATTGCAGTGAGTGGGGGAAGATCACATCCAGCCCGTGCAGGTCAGCTTCTGGATGGCAGCCCCATGGGAAATGTCAGGGATCAGGTGCCTGCACTGAAGGGGTGCAGGGTGCCACCCCCACCTCTGCCCTGCACCAAGGGGAATGCTGAGCACACTTCCTCACCCTTGTTCCCTGGCCAGACGTGCAGCAGCCCTTGGCAGGCAGGAGTGACCCAGCCCAGCTGGAGAGGGGCTACAGCTGGGGCCTGGTGTTTGATTGCACTGTTGGGAACCAGAGCCCGTCTCCCTGGCCCGCCTGGGCTGCTGAGAGCTCACACTGTCACTGCCAAATGGCACTCGATGAGATGTGTGGATGTTGATTTTTGCTGCAAGAGTGGCAGCATTTGGATGTCAGGCCCTTGTTATGGGGGTTGTCTGGGAGGGAGCTGTCACGTTCCCATTCTTCCTGAAAACTGATGTTTGAGAGCTGAGTTTGGCAAAAGCTGTGGGGCTTGCAGCAGCCCTGAGAGCTCAGGAGTGTGTGGCGGTGTCCTGCTGCCTCCTCCCAGTGATTACAAATGAGCTTTCTAGAGCAGGAATTGATTAGAGTTTTCCCATCCCAAGCATCTGATACTTGCTCTGCTGCAGAGCTCTTTGTCCTCTTGCCTTGCATTCCCAAGGCTTTCCAACCCAAACAGCCTTAGCTGAAGCAGGTTGGGCTGCTGTGCCCTGCTTGCTCTCATGGGATTTTTTAGGAGCTGGGTTCAGGTGTGAGAACAGAGAGGGTTCACACCAGTGCTGCACCGGGAGGATGCCACCAGGTACAGACCCTGCACCTTTGCCCGCTACTCAACCCCTGAAACATCCCTGTGAGATGGATGAGGCTGAAGGCAGCAGGGCTGGCGGGGAAGAGGGGTCCTTTGGTTCGGCTCAGCTGATTGAGATGCTTCCCGGGGAGGCTGGGTGAGAGAATGGGCCATTTGCAGCATTTCCTGGCGCTGCAGCTGGTGCGATCCAGCGCTGGCTCCGGTGCGGGGGGCGGAGGGACGTCAATGGCAAATCAGGCGAGTGAGTTGAATAGGACTGATGCGGCTGCAGCTGTGCCGAGGCTCCGGCCGTGCCTGCAGGCGCCGCGCTGACCTCGTGCTGGGCTCCGGGGGCTCTGCTCCGGGGCTGGCTGATCATCAGCGCCCTCGGGTGCTTTGCTCGGTGCTTTAGGGGAGCCCATTCCTCCATAAGCACTCTGCCCTCAGCCCGGTGAATCCCCTGCCCCTGGGATGAGCTCGTGGAGGTGGAGTTGCGCTGGGCAGAAGGGGCAGCACACCTGGCTGAAGCCATCCTCGAGCAAATTATGGGTTTTGTGCGGAAGATAAAGGGTGGGATTGTTAGCACTGAGGCAGGAGCCCCCAGAGCAGGAGCTGACCCCATTAGCTCCACTCACTGCACCCTGTGTTGGGCAATGTAGAGTGGAGTGATGTGGGGCACAGCCCAGGCTGACTGAGAGCCTTTGTGGTGTCTTCTCATTTCAGTGCCAGGACTTGACGTCCCAGACCTCATCGCCCCTGAGCCAGAATGACTCCTGCACAGGCAGATCTGCTGATCTGCTGCTGTCCTACGGGGACACCGGCAAGAGGCAACACGACCATGGCACTGAGGTTGCTCCCTACTCCAGAGCTGAGCGCTACAAAGCACAGGTCAGTGGGTGCTTTTTTTGTGTCCTGGGAGCCCTCTGTGCAGGCTCCCTGCTCTCTGGAGCCAGGGAGGAGCTAGGATGATGCAGAGAGCTGGTCGGACTCAGCTTCCCTCAGGCAATAGAGTGAGCAGCTCCTTTATGCCTCAGTTGCACCTCAAAAATGAGCAGCTCATGCTTCCATCAGAGCTGGCACCTTCACCTGCCACATGTTGCCTCTGCCTGGCCCCTGGGGGACTTGGCCATTGCCAACTTCAGTCATCCCAGCCCAAAGAGCCCTCCTGAGAGCTGTTCCAACCTAGGTTGGACCTGTTGTGGTGGCTTCCCGTCCATGCTTCTTCCCTTCCAGGAGGACCGTCGGGAATCCAAGCTGACCCTGCGCCCCCCCAGCCTGGCTGCCCCATATGCCCCAGTCCAAAACTGGCAGCACCAGCCCGAGAAGCTTATCTTTGAGTCCTGCGGGTACGAGGCCAACGTAAGTGGCTTTTGCTTGTGGGGGTGGCAAGGATGAGGAGGCTCTGGGGGTCAGGCCAGTGCATTGCCTCGCGATTGGCAGGGTTTAACATCTCCCCCTCCTCCAAACAGTACTTGGGCTCCATGTTGATCAAAGACCTCCGAGGGACAGAGTCTACACAGGATGCCTGTGCCAAGATGAGGGTATGGAGGCCCCAGGGCCAAGAGCTTTGCTCACAGCTTGTGGTGGATGTTGGGGGATGGGGGTCTCAGTGAAGCTGTGGATTCCCAAACCCTGCAGGGGCCCAGACCACCAAACAGGTGGTGCCGCTGTCACTGCTGAACTGCCCCCTCCCCAGCACTGTTCCCCGTAGCTGGAAGGTCTGTGCAGTGAGAAAATGGGTATTTTCACTGGGGAAGGGGTGGCTGGATTCACTTCAGGTCCCCATCCCTTCCTCTCTGTTTCCACCAGGAGCTTACTTTCTTCCATCTAGTCCAAGACCCCCAAAACCTGCCTGTATGTGTCTGGGGGTCTCTGGGGTGGACTGGGGCAGGGCTGAAGAAGGGAGCATCCATTCATAGCTGGTCACTTGAATGTTCTTCTTTCTGAAGAAATCCACAGAGCACATGAAGAAGATCCCAACCATAATCCTGTCCATCACATACAAAGGGGTGAAGTTCATCGATGCCTCCAACAAGGTGAGCTGCAGATACATCGAAGATGGTGTCTGGAGGGACAAGACCTGCAGTCCCCAGGCAGGTGGGACTTTTTGTGGCTCCAGAAGCCACAGCTGGTCCTGGAGGAACTCTTCAGGCTGTGGGAGGTGATGGTTATCTGAGTGTCAAAGGCTTGGCAGACTGTACCATGTTGCTGTTTATTCCTGTCATGGGAGGGAGCTGGGACTGGTCTGGCTGGGAGACTCTCCCTGCGCCCAGGACACACTCCACAGCCACCGTTTGCTGGGTGTATTTGCCATCCCCAGAAGGGTGATGGGTGCCTGTGGTTGACCCCGGCAGAATGTCATTGCTGAGCACGAGATCCGGAACATCTCCTGTGCTGCCCAGGACCCCGAGGATCTCTGCACGTTTGCCTACATCACCAAGGACCTGCAGACCAGCCACCACTACTGCCACGTTTTCAGCACTGTGGATGTGGTGAGTGGGTTACTGTGTCACATCTCCCGGTCCTTTATGGTCCACTTGTTTCATCTCTCAACTTTGTTGGTGAGTCATAGACCAGGATCTAGTCCCTTTTAGGATTCCTTCACCCATTTCTTCTGTAAAATAGTCCTGGCTCCAAATGTCTTTACTTTGAACCTCTGCGGGCACTATTTGTCTGGCTTTGTTCCTGTAGTCTCTGGCACTGAATAAAGCAGGGCAGAAGCTTTCCCTTCTGGGGAATGTGCCATGCACAAATCCCTCACATGCTCTCAATTATGTTGAGCATAATGGGCTGATTTAACCACCTTTTAACTCACTGAGAGGGTGGAAGTATGATTTGCTTTTATACTTGGGCAAAATCAACTGCATGAAGTGTTTGGGCTTTTCTTCTTTACACTGCTGTGGTGCTGGTGGGGCTTTACAGGCAGGCAGGAGGTCCTGGGGGAGGCGCAGGGACTGTGCACAGGGTGACCTGACAGCTTTCTGCTCTGTGTTCTCTCGAAGAACCTGACGTACGAGATCATCCTCACGTTGGGGCAGGCGTTCGAGGTCGCCTACCAGCTGGCACTCCAAGCCCAGAGAGCAAAGCCTCTCAGTGCTGGAGCAGGAGAAATGATTGAAACAAAATCTTCCAAACCAGTGCCTAAACCGCGAGCTGGCATGAGGAAATCTGCGGTACGTGTGTGCAGATGGGAGCGACCTGCTGGTCTGAGCTGGGCTTTCTCCTGGGCACCACACGCTTACACCTCACCTGGGTGGTGGGGGGAGCCCAGGTGTGGCTGAGGTGCCTGTCAGTGCAGGTGCTGCTGACACTGCAGGTCTCTGCCTCCACCAGTCCTGCTGCAGGGTAGGGGGAGGGCAGGCAGAGGTGGAAATAGCCTGAGTGGTATGAGGCTTTAGTGCCCTGGAGCTGCTGAGGAGCAGGGACTGCTGCCATAAGCCACTGCCTTCCTTTAATGTCTCCTTTTGTCTGTGTTCTGCTTGCTCCCCCTGCTCAGGTGCCGCTCCCTCCCGACACCCGCTGTTGTCACTGTCACACCTGTACAACACACCGCCCCTCCTACCTGCCGCTGCAGTCTGTTAGTCCTGGAGCGAAGGTCTTTACCCCTCTTCCTGCCATCCTCCCTTCCGAACCGACCCGGGCTGCCTCCCCGCTTCCCGTGTCTCCTGCTGTGCTCCCGTGTCCTGCCTTGCTGCTGTCCTCCCCCTGCTTGTTCCAGCCCGTGCAGTGGGTTCAGACAAGCCCCGGGGACACGCTGCTCCCACCCGCCCCCACTGACGCAGTGTGGCAGCTCTCAGCTAACCCTGCTGCTCTTGGTGGTGGTGGTGGTAACTTCTCTGTGGCACCCTGATTTAGGAGGACAAGAGGAAAGAGCCATGCTTGGTCAGGAGAGTAAATCACATGGGAGCTCACCTGCCAGGAGCTGTCTCCCTCTCTCCTGCTTTTGTAGCGTTCCATTTTTCATGTGTGTTTGAGATGAGTGAAGCTGTCACTGATGGTGACAGGGACTCGCAGCCTAATACAGAAAGTCATCTCGGGGTGCTGGGTTGAGACTGACGAGGCCAGACACGTTTTAGCTGTGAAGGACTCAAATGCCTCCCTAGCAAGAGCTGCGTCCTTGCCCACGTGCACGTTTCTGGGATGGGCAGTAGGCAGAGCAGCAGTTGCTTTGTGCTTTGAATCCTCACTCACTCTGTCCCAGAAGCACAGGTGACCTAACATGCCCTTTCTCTCCTTATTTTCTAGCTGGATCCCCCTGAAGTGGACCAAGACTCCCAGTCTCATGCCAGTGTTTCCTGGGTTGTGGACCCCAAGCAGGATTCCAAGCGGACCCTCAGCACTAAGTATGAGACCACTATCTTCTAAAGCCAACACCCGCGTCCGCCCCGTCTAACCGTGCCTTTGCGATCTGATCTGTCTGCTCTTCTAAACTCCCTCTTCCTCCAGCTGCTCGCCCTGAGCCCACGTAGGCACTGCGTCCAAGGCAGCAGCACTTAGGAGACTGTAGACTTAAACAGCTTTTGTACCTGATCGCTGCTGAACACTGTGAATCTCCTTACTCGGAAACAAGGGTAATGCGCTGTAGCTGAATGTGAGGCAGGAGGAGCAGAGGGCAGGCTGGGAGTCGGAGATGTGGATCCAGGAAAGCTGCCTGCCGTTTTCACGTCTTCCCCCTCGCTCTGGCACTGTGAATCCCTGGGGCAATGTGACACTCCCCAGGCCTTTTTTTCTATCTCACCTTGTCCTTGAACTGATGGAGACCTCTTGTCTCTGCGGTGCACACACTCCCTCCTAGATCCTCCTCTTCCCAACTGAGCCACGGCTGTGTACTGTTCAGTGAACTCACCTCTCCTTCCCTGCCAGTCAAGTCGACACTAACCACTGTGATGCTCTCTGCAAATAACACGCAGGCACTCCATTTCTCACGGTGCCCCTTGCCTGCAGTCTCGCTCCTCAAAGCCCGGCACAGAACCTGCTTCTGGGGGAGCACTGGTTTGGGCCGGGTGTGATCGTTCCCACTGTGAGCTCTGTCCCCTCACCCGTGAGGGGGTGGTTGGTTGCATGCATTTCAGTCCCATCTAGGTTTTTCTTCACCCCATAGTCCTTCTGTTTACACTCACCAGACTACTCGTGAGCTCTGGGCATAGTTCTCACGTGGCAGCCTGTGGTTAAGCTTCCAAAGGCACATGTTGCTGTTAGCCCCGGCCTGGGGAGGGCAGGTGTCAGCTGGACACTGCAAACAGCAGTTGGCATCAGCAGGGGAGAGGTCAGGGAGCAGCCCTGGGTTATGTGCCCCTCGTGTTAGGGGCAGCAGCAACTTGTCCTAGCTTTGCTGGGGCTTTGAAGCTGCTGCCTGAAAGCTTCCATTTCCCCAGACTTGCAGTCAAATCTGATATTTCAAAGTCTTTATTTAGCTCTTTCTCAGGAATAAGTTTGATGTCCCAAGTCATTTGTGACTTTAATGGCACTGAGCAGCAAACTGACTTCAGACTGAGGGCCGAGCTAGTGAGGATCCAAGCAAGAGGACTAAAAGTAAAAGGATTGTCTTAAAAAAAAAAAGGAAAGCTCAGTCTAGTACATTCATTTCATGTGCCATGGAGTCCCCTGATACAGAGTCAGCACTGCCCAGGTGCTGCAGTGCCACCCTGCCAGCCCAGGCCTTGTGGACAGAACACTGCTGTGCCTGAGATGCTCCCTGATGCTGGGTTTGGGTTCCATTAACAAAATTCCGAGCTGTAAGAGTGCCCTAAGATTTGTGTATCCCTCAAAAAGAAGCCGACTCACTGGTGGGGGTGGCAGTGCAGTGTAGGCACTCACCGTGCAGCGGCCACACGTCCGCCCGACTTCAGAGGGTCTGAGCTCTTCATCTCCCCCTGCTCTCAGCTGGGAAGGGCAGGTTCCTCCACACCTCCTAAATCTGGGTCACTGGAGCTTGTGCCTTTCTAAGGGTGACCAAACCCAGCAGGGATCACAGGCAGCCCTGCCCAAGCCACGACACTGCCAGTGTGTGTCCGTAGCCCTCGCACTCGTGTCCCATCTCTGGGCCGTTCGCCTCGTCTCTCCCAGCACGTGTTGTTGTATGACTTGGAAATTCATTCCATTATCTCCCTTTCTGTTTGCCTCTGCGAAGCTGAGCTCCGGGCAGCCGTCTCCTACCATGGAATGTAGTAACGGTGCCGAGACCTGGGACACAGTGGCTGCTGACATGAAGATCATCTCCCTCTGGCACGGGCGGCTGCCTTGGAGCGGGTGCATGGCTGCTTGGTGAGGGCTCCCAGAGCAGAGGGGGAAGGGATCCCCGCGGAGGAAAACTGCTCTCTCCTTTTCTAGTGAAGGAAACTTGAGACTTGGAGCAGAGCGATGTCTTCTTTTCTAGGTTGAGACAAACGTCT
Organism: Sclerurus mexicanus; assembly: GCA_013396755.1. Classification (NCBI taxonomy): domain Eukaryota; kingdom Metazoa; phylum Chordata; class Aves; order Passeriformes; family Furnariidae; genus Sclerurus; species Sclerurus mexicanus. The sequence continues at coordinate 1,635,008 of VWZF01005795.1, forward strand.
TTTGATCTGTTTCTTTTTTAATGTGTGAAATGACACAGAGCAAATCCAGTTCATGGTTTCAATGTAGCACCGCAGCTTTTTGGTGAGGAAAGAAAAGAAATATTTACTGAGAATCCCACGGTCCGGCGAGGAGTATGCTAGAAAGGGGCGTGGTGTGCACATCTCTGATGGTACTTACTCTGCTTCAGCTCTGGGTGACCAGGAGAGAACATCAAATTCTTGGAAATGCTTCCTCCCGTGTGAGAACCTTGTGGGGTGAGTCTGCATCCTGTTTTCCGAGCCACTCCACGCTTTTGTAGCAAATGGGAGTACCTTGAGGAAGAGAGTCTGCAAAGGATCTTTCCCCCCAGAGCGGTTGTGGCCAATATCCCCAATGGTACAAAGCTTCCTTATCCCCTGAACTGTCGCGCTGCAATACTTGACATTTCTCTGGCAAGGACCCCATTTTTCCTGTTTCCGCACTGAATTTCTGGGGCCGACTCCCTCCTCCAGCCTCTGTGCACCTGTCTTGTTTTTAAATGCAGTTATGCCCTGAAGGGTTGGGGGTTTTTAAGTATATTCAATTGTGATTTAGCACTTTTTTGATACTAGCTCATTATTTAATTCGTGCAACAGTTTCAGAAGATGAAAAAATAAGGAGTTAAATTTGGGGCATTACACTTGAACAGTCCATTCCCGAGGATAACCCACGTCAGCCGGAGAGCGGCTCGGCCCCGTCCAAGCCCGGTGTCCCCAGAGACACAGGCTCGAAGGTGCTGTGCGCTCGCTTTTCTTTCAAATTATAGAGCGTATAGCAGCGGTTTGGGCCGTGACTGACGTGTTTTCAGACTGTTCCCCTTAGGGGAGAACATTAAAATAGTTGTGATTTGAATTCTTCAGATGCGAAATGTAGCGCAGCGCGTCCGTGATGATCTTGTCAGGACTGTGGGACCCGTGCGGGGAACGCTGTGCCCGGTAACTCCGGTTTGACTCCAGTTGCTGCTGTTTGTCAGATTTCCTTTACTCGCTCTCACCAGTGAGGCTGCGAGAGAAGCGAACCGTAATCCTGAGCGCTCGGACCTGTAAAGGATCGGGAGGGGGAAGTGAAGATTTTGGGTTGAGTTGATGAATTTAGGAAACCTAACATTCCTTGTTATGCACATGTTGCAATTCATACCGGTGTAAGTGTAAATATTTGGTGTGTTGGCAAACAAGTGTTTGGTGAGATTGCAAATTGAACCTCTGCTTGGGAGGTTTCTTTTCTGACTCGTGAGCTTTTCGGAGGTTGGCTTGGAGGTGATGTGGTGATGAAGACTCCAATCTTCAGGGACTGGGCTCGATGACCCTGGTGGTCCGTTCCAGCCCCATGTGCGACCCTCTGGTTGTCTTTAGTGATCCAGCCATTCTTTAGCCAGATACCCCCTTTCTCACCTGACGGACAGAGCAGTTGTTTCGCAGTTCGGTGTGGTGGGGTCTCTCAAGGGAGTCGGTGCTGGAGACTGACCCTGGGCTGTGCCAGCCGCTGCCTCCCGGCCACATCAGCCCACCCACTGCACAGTATTCGTGCTCTTCCTCCCTGCAGGGTTCTGTGGCATCTGGAGGAAGGTGCCCCACGTTTCTGGTGCTGAATATGACTTTGCATCAAACTGCGCACCTGCTGTATTTACCTGCCTGGGAGAAGGTGGGGCTGCCCTGGGCCTTGTTCCCCTCTTTGAGGCCGGGTTGTGTTTCACAGGCTTTGGTTTGTGGGCTGAGCCCTCACTCACGGCCGGCAAACAGAGATGCCGAGTTTTGTCTTTTTTTATATAGGAGGGGATGATTTTTTTTTTTTCAAATTGAAGATGCTTTATCCTTTTTTATTTTGTGTTTACAAAGAAAAAAGCTGCGCTAATCTTAGCTGTGCAGCTGACTTTAAACTTGCTTTGGGATTGTTTTTTTAGCAGAAATTATGCAACCTTTTTGGGGTACACGCCTGTCCCCCTCCCAGGGGGAAGACATGGCACCCGGCAGGTTGTACCTGTAGTGAATTTTTTACCTTCAGGAGGCTGCTGAGACAAAGAGCAGATGCCAAATAGCCTCAGAACACGTCCCGTTCTGTGTGCAGCTGAGGTGGAGCCAATGCTTTAATGCTCCTTCCACCCACCTCAGAAGTTTCCAGCAGCAGCATTTCCCCAGCTCTGCTCACATCAGTTCCGTGCCATCAGATCCGTGTTTTGGAGCTGGCACAGTGCTCACAATGCTGTCTTGTTGCAAAGGTCTTCCTTTTAGGTCTTGCATTGGTATTACTTAACTGCATTTTTTTTCCCAAAAGAAGGTACCTGTGCTGCTCTCACTAAGTCAACCAGCTCAGACATTTTTCTTACTCACAGAAGAATAACCTGGGATCCCCTGACAGGGCAGAGACAGTCAGGTTCAGTTTGCAATGTGGACATTTTTGCTAATTGTGATGTATGGCAGTGGGGCTGATTTGTATACAAATGTTATTTAATCTGTCTGTATTTTGATACTTGAATTTCCTTTTATTTCCTGTATATACAGTTGTTAATCTGTTCAAATTTGTCTGAATTTTAAACACCTTGTGGTACCAAACGTAACCAATCTGTGCAACAACATAGACTGACCTCACTACAACAAGGCGAGATTGTAAATATTCCTGGGCTTCCAGCAGTCGTTTTGTTGTTTTCATAATTGTACAACTTAGACCAGACCGAATTAATAAACAACCTTAGACACATGTTTGTGCTGTTGTCTGTGGCCTCGGTGCTGCACCCGGGTCTGTCAGAGCAGTCCTTGTCCTGCGGGCACCGTCCCTCGGGGGGTTTGGGCCGTGCAGGGGGGGCAGCGCTGGGGGCAGAGCAGTCGCTGTAGTCGAAGCTGCTCTTTTTGCAGTGAGTCATAATGACCCGAATATGGAATATTATTATTTTGAAACAAACTAATTTATGCATAAAATTGCGCCCACGTGTTCTGTTGAAGACAGCACAAGGGTGTGCAGCCACTGTGAGTGTGTTCTTCATGTGATGGAGGGTGAGAAAAGCTGATTTTTACCCCCACTAATGTACGTCTGCAAGGACCACGCTCTTGGGGTCTGTCAAGACCCAAATCTACTTAGGATAACCACTGAGATCCCTTTTGCAGCGTGGCAGCGAGTGGTTCCAGGGGCCCATTTCGGCAGCCACTGCTTGTAGCGTTTACCCAGAAAAGACCTGGGGCTTGCCAGGAACTAGGACATTTCATTATGTAAAATTAGAGCGAGAAATCCAGACATTTAAATACAGGTTAAAGTTCAGATTTTCATGTCAAGTAAAATCTGGCTGATGTAAAATACTAAATACACCGGGGATTGCTAAATTTATACCGTATGTTCCATTTCTAATAAGCTGGCAAGTCAGGTTTTCAGGCTGACACTGAAATACACTGAGCTGGTTTAATGGTTTGAAAGACTGTGTGGTTTTATCCTCAGCCACAGCCCTGGCTGGGACCGACGCCTGAGCAGAGGTTACGGGCCCAGGGCAGAATTAACACCTTGAATTAAAAAGGCCTGAGCTGCACTCCAATGAGCTCCACAGCCCCTTGCCTTCCCTCCCAAACCGTGCTGGCAGGTTTTTCGAGGAAAGGCCACTACTTCTTGTAGTTTGGAGGTTTATCCAGATCCTGAAATGCCAAGGGGCACCTCTTGCTGGCCCCAGTGGAGTTCTTGGGTGGACTTTTACAGGCTGAGGCAGGGTCTGAGAATCTGGAGAGTGGGTTCCACTCCTGCACAGAATCTCGTGTGAGAGAGGGTTCCTCGGGCAGCCCGGAGCAGACGGGCGACAGCCGCGTTACGGGAGGATGCTGTGGACCAGGAACACGCTGGGTGGATGCAGATAAACCAACATCCACACGGGGACCCAGGTGGCACCGGGTGGCACAGAAGAGCACTCTCTGAAAAAGCTGTGAAGGTATCTGAGCACTTCTCCTCCCTCAAGGGGTGCCCTTTGCCAGGCTGCCAGCAGAGCAGAGCCGCGTGTCCTTGGTTTAGCCGGTCTCCTCTGTGCTGCTCGGCCTCTCGGGGTGATCCAGGCTCCCTGAATGGGCTCACGCTTTTCAGGGAAACTCTCCAAGCCCTCCGAGAGGAACAACAATGTTTTTATAGCTAGGGCTTGTTTTTGCAGAGGGTGTCAGTGACTGAAACAGTTCCACACCTCGGAGGGAGCTCCTCTGCAGAGCGAGCTTTGTGCTTGTCATGGTCACAGCTCACACAGCTGGAGCCTCTGAGTCTTTCCGTATTCGTGAGTCAGACCTGACACTCGGCAGATTTAAGGACATCTTTGTACATCATGGAGCAATGAAGAAATAAAACAGGCTCCAACTTTTACTGACTTCAGGAGCTATCTTATCTTGTTATTTCTGCAGTCATAGCAAAGCACCTCCTTCCCCGTTCCCCCAGGTTTTCCATTATGTGACAGAGAGGAGCCAAGCCTGACTGTCCGGACGTGGGTGCACAGCCAGGGCAGAGCCCGGGCAGAGAACGCCCCGGGACGCTCCCATTGCAGGCGGGGGGGGCGAGGGGGCGGCGGCCCCGGTGCGACCCGCGGGGAGCGAGGGGTCCCGTCTCTGCCGTCCCGTCCTTGCCATCGCGTCCCTGCCATCCTGTCCTTGCCAGCCCTTCCATCCCGGCCGTGCCACCGCAGCCGCTCCGTCCCGGAGCTGCGCGGGAGCAGCGGCGGCTGCAGGGAGCGCTGCCGCCCGTGGAGCGCCGCATCCTCATCCCTCCTCCCCCATCCCCTTTGTCCTCTTTCCTTTCTGGTGGACCCAGGAGGAAAGCCCTGGCTCTGCCGCCTGCTGGAACCTCCCCTGGACTTTGCTGGGGTTGGGATTAAATCTTCCCAGTGGCAAACCCACAAAACCTGGGCTGCGGCTCCTTGCGTGCCAGTAAACAATTTGCTTTCCTTCTCCCTCCCGGCTCATCTTTCCCCTCTTAACTTATTTCCTCAGCACCTGTGCAGCCGGCGGGTGCTGGTGGGTCACGGAGCCCCTGGGGCCACAGGGCAGGGCATGGGACGGCTCGTGAGTGGGGAAGCAACTGGTCATGAGAAACAAAACCAGTAATGCTCATCACGGGACCAGTCTGGTCCAAATCCTGAGCGGGAATTTCCCCCAGTGCTCCTTGCTCAGCTTTGTGCAGAGCCAGACCCAACTTCTGCCCTTTTCTGATCCTTAGCTTTGCATGAGGAAGGTGAAGGTGGGCAAATAGCATTTATAGAGAAAAGCAGCACAGCTCTTCGGGGGACTTCTGTTTGCTCTTGTCTCTGTTTCAGAGCAGGGCCCACTGCTCCCAGCCTATAAATCCTGATCCCAGAGGAGGCAATTGTAAGTATTTAAATATACATGCATTTTCCCTGCATTAATTTCCTCTCCCAAGTGACTGGTGACATGAAGAATTGTAATAGCAGAATGTATTTTTAATGCATTTCCTGCAGATTTCTGCAAAGCAATCTAATTCCTGAGTGACTTTAACTTTCCAGAAAGGCAGAAGACCTCAGGAGCACTGGTAATAGGCAGGGTGGGTTCTTCTAATCTACTGTGTTAATGAGCTCCATCTATCTCTCTGATTAGATTAATCTCATTTATTTTAGCCAAGCCATCTAACTGAAATCCCAACAGAGGAAATTGGGATTTTGAGGCTTTCAGGGTGAGCACTCGAGTGTCAGACAGCAAACTCCATAGGGAGATTCCCAATCTGCCCTTTTATCACCTCAGAAATTTGTAACCCTGATGATCACATTGGAAAAGGACCTTTTGAGTTGCGAATCTGCACCATGAACAACATCCACGAGGAGCCGTGGAGAGCCCGTGCAAATCCTCTGTCCTGTTTGAAACGATTTCCCTAAGAAATCAAACCCAGCCTGGTGCAGAGGGCTCAGCTTTCCTAGAAGGCTCCCATTTTCCCATGGAGCAGAGAGAGCTCCATGGCTGGAGCATCCTCACCAGTGGAACAGCCGCACTTTTGCAACCCCACTGGCAGGACCGTGCTGGGCACAGCAGCAGGGAAGGGCCTGCCAGTGCAAACAGAAACACCTTCCCCGTGGAAGGGGAAATGAATTTTTTGTTTAAAAGATGGTGATGTTTTTCCAAGCCTGACAAATATGAAAGTCCCCATTTAAAGGAGTTGAACCAGCAGTGAAATTGGTCCCTGTTTGCACACCCACGCACCAACAGAGGCAGCCAAAAGCAAACTTCCTGGTGTATCCCAACCCAAATCACCTGGGAGTGAAGCACAGTGGCCCGAGCTGTGAGCTACCGTGCTGAGCAGCTGCAGGAGGTGCTCTGCAAAACAGCAACCCCAGTCCCAACAGGAGAGCCCAGGTGGTGTCACAGTCCCCCACTTCCAAAATGGGAGGAAATTTGGAGCCTCCAAGCTACAGCTGTGGCTGTTAGAGATTGGCCTTATAGGAGGAAGGTGGGAGTGAAAGGTGGAAAGTGTTAGCAGGTGTTTTGGGAGCATGTGGAGAGGAGAGCAAGGAAAGCCAGGAGTTTTCCTCTGCCCCATCAGCCAGGAAAGCTATTTTTGCAGAAGTTCCTGGGGCACCAAGACAGGGTTTGGATTGTTTCTGTGCTGGATGCTGATGCAAGTATGAGGGCAGACAGCTGGATCCTGAGGAGCTCCCAGCAGGCATGTGAAGGGGTGTTGTCCACCTTGTCCAGGTGAGAGGATGTCTTGGGTCTGCTGTAGTCCCTGATTCTGGTTGGGAGTCCTTTGGAGAAGGGAGTGTCTGCTGCCCTGATGGCTCTGGCATGGGTATGTGAAGCGTGTATGTGCCCATAACGCAGCACATACTTTACCAACAGCTATTAATTTCCATTAATTCCCTGCTCCTGAACTGGTGTGTGACCTTTTCCATGAGCTGGCTGTTGCCCCCTCAGTCACAGCACACGAGTCTGAGCTGTGGGGACGAACTCTTTGAAGTGAGCCATCACCTATCCTGCCCAGCCTCCTGGGCAGTGCCCAGTCTCAGGGCACTTCAGACCAATCTGTCGTCTGCGTATTTAGGAGGTGGGTCAGTGCTGGGTAAACTGAGGCTTGGAGGGGTTTGGCTCATGGTCATGTAGGCAGGCTGGCCAGAGCCCAGGCACGGTGGCCAGGAGACGTGTGTGGAGCCAGGGAGGTGATTCTCATGCCATCCCACCCCCTCGGATGCTCCTGGACCCAGAACTGGTTTTGGGCTCCACGTGCAAAGCACTGAGTTGCTGCCGGTGCCACTGGCTCGGGTGATCTTTGTATTTTCTGTCTTCGTTTTGGGTCGGTGGAGAGCTTGCTCTGGGGAAGCTGAGGTATGGAGAGGCTTGTGGGGGGATTGTGATCCAAAAGGAAAAAAAGTTCAAAGGTGTTTTTGGCTTAATGACAGAAACATTATCTAAATTGCTTTATGTTCATTAATCTGGATTAACACAAATTTTCTTGGAATGGCTGGCTGGGGAAGGGTTTGTTCAGCTATTCAGATAAGGACAGACTTTTCCAAAAGTGAAAAGTCTGAGCTGGGGGGAAAAAAAAGGAAAAAAAAAAAAAAGGCAGGTCCTGTCTGGTGTGAGCCCTGTGAGAAGAGCAAGGCTGTTTCAATCCTGCTACCTGTATCCTAGGGCCCTTTTGAGGGGTGTTGGGACACCCCAAAACTGACCAGCCCTCCCTCCACTGCGGTGGGCACTAATCCCCCCATTTTTCCTGGGGTGCTGTGAACCCCTTTCTCAGCTGATGGCACAATTCGTGAACTTCAAGGTAAACTGGAGGTCAAGCCCAGATTTGAAGGTGGTGGTGGTGTGAGCATGACCATGTGATGTGGGTGACGTCCTGGAGAGGCAGGTGACCTCCCCGTCCTCTCCCTTCCCCAGGGCTGGGATTAGGAGAGATTTTACAGCTGAGTGGTCGGCCTCATGGTAAGGTTTGGTTCACAGTGGCTCAGCCCCCCAGCCCCTTGTCAAAGAAACTTTTAGGTGTATTATGGCCAATATGCACGTCAGCAGGACAGTGTGTGCCTGCTGGGGGCCTGTCACTGGGAGGGACCATCCCTTTGCGTCCGTAGGGACTTCCCGTCTTGAGAACAGGCAGAGAAACACCCCGTGTGGAAACTGGAGAAGGATCACAAAGCCCAGCCCTTTGGAGAGGGTTGTCTTATGCCTGAGCACTGGCCTGGGATCTGGGCACACTTTCTTGCCTTGCTAAGCTTCTTGTGCATCCTCAGGCAGGTCCTTGCACCAGCTGCCCGTGGTCAGGGATGCTCAGGTGCCACAGGGAGGGGACTGGAGCTCCATGAAGGACCCAGCTGCGGCTCTCAGCAGCCAGAAGCAGCAGCAGGCAAGCAAAGCGCTCCTGCCGAGCTGGGATGGGAGCTGCAAGCAGGATCTGGGCCGTGCCCCAAACCCATGGGACTCCCTCCTCCCCCTGCAAACACCAGATTAACAATTTATTTGACGTGTTGCGGCTGGTTAGTTTCTTTGCCTGCTCCCCTGATCAGAGGGAATAAGTGTTGCAGTGTGCAATAATGTTCATTTCAGGTGAGGGTAAATATAGAAAGGAAAACCTGCTGAGAGCAAGCCATTTATTCCTGTGTTTGGAAGCCTCTGCTCATAAACAGTCAGTCATGCCCATTTGGAAAATCCCAGTGTGGTTTTCTTGGCCATCCTAGAAGAACGTTTACTTTCCTGTAGGTTAAGAAGTTCGTTTTAAATAAAAAAAAAATAATGTCATCTGACTTCCAGCTGCCCTCGGGTGTTTAGGGCTTGTTGACACACTAAGGCTGCTCTGTTCTCGTGCAAAAGTGGTCTAATGCAGGATCACAGAGGAGATCCTGCAGGGCTTCCCCAGCTGCCTGGGCTGCCGGAACCTTGTTCTTTGGGTTCCCCTTGTTCTCCTGCTTGTGCTGGCCTTGGGATTCTGGCAGATGTTTTAGCCATGAGTGGGGTTAAAGCCCCCAGCTTTTGTGGGTGCCAGTGGGTGTGGATTGAGGGAGGTGCTGGGGATGCCTTGGGAGCCTCATGGCTCAAGCGCTCGCGAGGCCGGGGCAGAGGGACGAACCCACCGTGCTGAGCTTGAGCTCATGCTGGACCAGAAAATCTCTGAGGGTTTTTGGGAGAACGTGCCAAAGGCAACAGGACGGTGCAGGCTGCAGGAGCATCCATCAAACAGGGCAGCAGCCACGGTCAGCCTGGGACCTGCGGCACCACAGGGAGGACACCCCAAAACAGTGTCACGGAAGAGGCTGAGGAAGGCGGGGAGCCCCCAACACGGCCGAGCTCTGCCTCCCTCCTCTCTTCAGAGGTGGCACGGGGAGCACTGTGGGAGAGCCAAGCAGCCGCGCGGAGCCAGCTCCCACCTCTCAAGTGTTCCTGCAGTCAATAAGGGTCTCTCCATGTTTTCCGACGGGCTTTGGATTTGGCTCGGGTTCGCCTTGGTTTCCGAAGGCAAGAGGCAGTTAAGTCTCTTGGAAGAATGAATTAATTAGCAAATGCCTTTGGTCAGGTCAGCGCCCTGAGCGCTGTGCTCGCGCTTTGAGCGACATCTCTGCGCCGGGTACCCGCTCAGAGAGGCTGCTGTTCCCCTCCGTGCTTCCAGAGCTGTATGTGCATCATCCTGGAGGAACCGTTTTCCAAAAAAAGAGAGGGAAAAAGCCTCCCCCAGAACGTGGTATTCACTCCAATGGTGGCGTTTGTGTAAGCAACAAAATATTGATGCAGTTGGCTGGGGTCTGGCCGAGGCTTCTGGAAATAAACTGCTGCCTTGTTAAATTGTAGATGGAAATGCAAGTGGGAAAATGACTGACATCTTACACAAGGCGGGCAAATAAAACCACTGCTTTACTACGGTGTGAAAAAACTCAGGAATTAATAGGTCTCCTTCTGCTCCAGGGTGTTGGATTTATCCCCGAATAAGATTCATAAACTATTTTAAGTAGAGAAGTGCTACTTTTAAACACGTGCGTCTGGGTCCTGGAGTTGCCGTGGTGTCCCAGTTAACCCCTGCCTTGTCACAGAGCAGCACCACGGGCACAGCAACACCTGCGAATGCCGAGCTCACTTCCGAAGGGACTTCACGTATAATGCGACCCTTCAGCTTATTTCAGAAATGTGTTTCAGGCCTTGACCAGGACTCAGAGCTTGATTTTACTGATGTGGGACATAAAATGTATTTAAAATAAGACACCTGCTCCAAAACTGTGTCTGGGATGGACTTAAAGCAGATGCACAGAGCATTGCTGATTCCATCTGGGGCGTGATCTAGTGCACCCCAAAGGACTCCTCTGGACTTCAGTAACTGAAGACCTTTTATCATGTTATCTTCCATGGGAAACGCAGTTAACAGAGCTTTAGAGAGTGATACATCACTCTCCTTTCTACCCAAAGCCCATTCCTTCTCCACCCACATCCTGACATTCTCTCGGCTGACGTACACGCACCCATGGAAAAGCAGGATGAGATAAAAGCTGTGGGGATCACGCAGCAAGTGTCCCAGTGGCACAGGGTCTGAGCTGCTGGCAGCAGTGACACTGCTGTAATTATACACACTCCAGTCCAATCTCCCAGTAATTATTCTGGAATAAAAGTCTGCCTATTTCTGTAAGACCTTATGTCACTTGGAAAGCTGTTAGAAATTCAGCTGGAAAAAGGGACCCTTATTCTGGGATAAGTGTGGTTAGTGGTTAACTGGGAATGGGGCTATTCCTGGTGCTGCCATTGACCTTCCTGGTGACGCTGGGTAAGTCACCTCACCTCAGCGTGTGTCACCTTCTCCTGCTGCAAACGGGGAATTACAAACAAGAACTTTTGCATACAGAGTTTTAGGAAACTCTGCGATACTGGAAAAAAGGTGTCATAAGGTGCCAGGCACTCATTTAGTGGGACTCGGTGCTTTTTTACCCACCCTGGAGGCATCTTGATCAAACCATAGGGAAAATGAGGGATGTAGCATTGGGAGCTGGCTGAGTTGCATGAGCCTGGGCTGTTGGCGTGTTTCTGAGCATACTGTGTTTTCCTCTGTTTTTAAAAATAGTCTATTCTGTTCCAAGTTGTAGACCACATCCCTCGCTGGGGCATTGAAATGCCTGGGCTGCTGTTTTCTGGAGCCAGCACCTTCCAGTGTGCAGGGCTGGGACGCGGTGCAGCATCCAAGCCCCCAGATGCGTCCACCCCCTGGGTGCAGCGAAGAGTGGGGTCTTCCTCGTGGACCGGAGGGGAAGGGAAATCTCCTGGTTCACTCTCCTGCCTGTAGTGTCCGTGCCTAATTCAATCACTGCTTCTGCAAGCCCTAAGGGCCTTGGGGAGTTTTGCTTCTCAGCAGCTTCTTGTCCAGCCTCAGAAACACCTTTTGGCTCAGCATCATTCAAGCACGCGCAGTCCGAGCTGGAGATGTGGCTCGTTCCTCGCACGTGGCATTAAACCCATGCTGGAGATGGGGAGGTGAGTTTCTGAGGGCTTTTTCCTTTGCACAGACAGTGCTCACAGCCGGAATTTGTCCACTTGCCAAAGCGGGTGCTGCCCACGGAGCAGCGGGACCAACGTGCCGATGCCGAGGGGTGAAGGCAGAGCCTGCCCTGGCACGTTCCCACGGCCCCCGTCCCTGCACAAGCACGGGAGTGGGGCTCACTGCTGCTTGGAATTGGGCCCGAGCCAAGGAGGCAGAGGGGAAAAAGCTTTTACAGTCCATTAGTGCTCCCCAGAGCCATTCAGTCCCTCTCGTCGTAAAAGTGGTGGAAGCCACAGAAACATTATGGCCGGTCTGCAGAAGATGCTAGCCCGACTCCTGGCTCCGTGTCCCTTCCCAGGGCGTTTGCCAGAGCCGCTGGCTCTCCCGGCAGCTCCGACTGCTGGAATTCCCTCTGGGAACAAGACGACGAGGGCTGGTCCCCTGTCCATCCTGAGTTCCCCCAGCAAAATGTACATGGGAGGGCTCCAAGACCAAATGTGTGTGTGCTAATGGGAACTGAATTGCCTCTTGCCCCGAAGCCTTGCAGCTTGAGGAAAACAAGACAGGGGCTAGGAATGACCTCATATCGCCTCCCGGGGAATGTTTTGCCAGATGAAGGGGGGAGAGGCAGCATCAAGACAGCACAATGTATGTATCTCTCTCCCTGTGTAAACATCTCTGTAGCTGCAGAAACCTCTTAAAACCCCAAATGAGAGGAGAACAGCTGCTTTGATCTGTGGATGTGGTTGTTGTTTTCTGAGTGCGGATCCGCTCTTTTTTTAATTTTGCTTCAAATTAAAAAAATGCCTGTTGTGATCTTTTGCTTTTATTTCTTGGCGAGGGACCGGAGCGCGGTGCAGTAAATTTTCCTGACTCCCCATGTAACCGTTTCAGCATGGCTGACAATTCCTCGCTGCCTCTTCAGTGCCGCAGCACAATGGGCCGAATCTTCTGGCCCTACATGAAGTCAAAGCAGATGGATTTTGCCCAGAAGTGCACAACGGGGAGTGGAGGCAGCGCGGAGGAGAGTCCTGCCACCTCCTTCATTGCCACACATGCACACACAGAGTCCCAAGGCTCAGGCTGGCAGGGCTGTCCCAGAGCCTGGGAAGGCACTTGGAGAAGGCGCCCTGGCACAGACCCGTGCCAGCCCCACAGTGGCAGCAGGTGAGGAGCTGTCGGGGCCAACGTGCCGGGCTGTGCTGCAGGTGATTTCAGTGTGATTCACGACCCTCTGGGTGAGCTCAGGAATCTCCACCTGCCTGACTTCTGTGCATGGGGCAATGGGACAGCTACCTTGCCGTTTGCAACCCTATTGAGGAGCGAGGTGTGGGGCTCAGCCCCTTGGCTCCCATGGCACGAGCAGGGCTGCTACTGGCAGAGGATCTGCCTTCCCCAGTTCAAGACACTGGTTTAACTGGGAGCACTTGGCTGGAGACCTGTCTCCCCTGAGGGATCCTGGGTGTGAGCGAAGAGGTTTGCTCGTCCCCCCCGTGCTGTCACGTGGCTGCCCAGTGTTTTGGCGTTTTAATTACACACGATCCTGTGTATTTAAGGCTGGTTTATGGGTGTTTATACTAATGCATAAATCTGCAATTTAAAAGCTCAGTTGTAAATCAACATTGCTGAAGGTCTTGTTCCTCCTGCCATGAGATTGGTGTCCAGATTTAGAGGACAAGTTAGAGGGAAAAAAAGGAGGACTGTTTAATTTTCCTCTGCCTATGATGATAAAGGATCACAGGATGGGGTGTGAGGTGCGGTGGTGGGCACAGGGATCTGCCAACAACCCAGTGCAGTTTCCATTTTGACCCTGCTCTTACAGCAGCCAGAAGAGAGTGGTGTTGAGGCAGCAAATCCTGGCCCAGAAAGAGAAGCGGTGCCACAGTGGCTGATAGGATGCTCACGGGAGAGTAGTGGCACCCCTGCAGTGATGGTCTCAGCTTGTGCCAGGATCTGGGATGCAAGGACCGGGGTCCCTTCCTGCTTGGCACCTTGTGGGAGGAGCTGTTGTCCCCAGGAGCTCCTGTCATAGACTGGGGCTCGCTTCCTCCAGCAGTTGTGCCAAGCAGGATAACACATCTCCACTGCTGGGTCATGGTCCTCTCCCAACACATCCTAAGCATTCACATTTTTATGTATAAAATTCTTTTACAGCTTTAACAATCATTTCCACACCTTTGCCCTTTCCCGGCCACCCTGGAGCCTGGCTGTGCCAGAGATGGGTTTGTGTTGCTGGTGTGGCTCAGGGGAGCAGACCTGCTCCTGCAAACCCCCTCCCAAAGGAAAGGTCCCTGTCCCACAAGGGCAGGGCTGCTTTTCTAGGGCAAGAATGGCTGGATCCAGGGACTCCTCAGCATGATCCTGTCCAGCTGCTGTCCCCCCTCTCTGCAGCAGGTGCCTTGGCTTAGCTGTACGTTTTCCATTGCCTTCAGCCCCCTTTGTTGTACCTTTGGGGGTTATTAGAGCAGAGCTTCTGCTAGGAGGGTGCAGGGGCAGCACGGTAGGCTGGGAGGAGCCCATGGGCAGGATGATCCTGTGGGCATGGTAACTGCTGGGGCCATGGGACCCCGTGTCCCTGGACAGGTGGGCTCACTGCACACCTTCCCTCTGGTCCCGCTCCTGGCTCCCAGCCGTATCTCCTGCTGCAGGTTCCTGGCTGGCAGTGTCTCTCCTGGCTCAGGAACACCCTGGAAGAGAGACGGTGCCAGCAGCTCCCGGTGCAGGGACGGTCACAGTGTGGGGCAGGGTTAGGGTCCCCCTGCCTGCCTGGGGTGCCTCCACCAGCAGAGGTCAAACTGTGAGAAAGTCCCGCGAGCAAACAGAACCCTCTGAATATTTCAGAAAGGTCTTTTTCTCCCCCCTCCACCCTTACTTCCAGTCTCTCCTCCCACCTTTCCCTGCGGCCAGCAGAGCTGCTCTCCTGCCCTGCTTTCCCCTGGCCCACCACCCCAAGATGCTCCCGCAGCTGCCAAGCCCAGCCGGGTCGTGCCATCTGCAGACTCTTGGGCTTTTTTTCTTACATGTATATTTTTCCTTCGCCTTTTCTTTTCTACCCCTTGCCTTTTCTGGTGCCATAAGCCTCCCACTGGCCCCCCTCCCCTTGCCACCACCTCAAGCCCTCGGCTGGCCCAGGGGCTGCGAGGTGCGGGGTGGGTCTGGGGGTTGCGGGGGGCTTTGCATTGATGCATTGATCGCCCATGGTCTCTGCCTGACCTCCCTGCTCCCAGGGAAGCAGTCTCCATGGCTACTGGCCCTTCTCCTTCAGCGCAGACTGTAAATTCCTGCAGGCAAAGCCCAGCCTTGGGGGTGCGAGGGGGGGAGCTGGGAAGGAGTAACCAAAGCCAAATAGAAAGAAAGAAAGAAAGGCTGGGAGAGAGAAAAAGGGCGTTGCTTGGATGGGGCTCTCCTTTCCACTCCCCTTTCCCAGGTCCCCAGCACCAGGGCAAGGCGCCTGCTTCCCCCCTCCAGCGCTGCTGCTGCTGCTGCTGCTTCTGCTGCTGCTCTTGCAAAACTGGAATTGGCTGGGATTATTTAAGGGAAAAAAAAAAAGGAGAAGGGATCAGAGCAGCCGCCAGAGAGAGGGCGTTAGAGTCCACTTTCCTCCAACTGCCCTGGGTCTCCCTCCCTCTCTCTCTTCTCTTCAGCAACACCAAGAGCCCCAAACTGAACCCAAAGCAGCTTTTTCCATCAGTTCAGTTCCCTTCCCTCCCTCTGTCTCACACACGGCAAGGAGAGAGCCCCTTCCTCCCCTTGATTTTCCTTCGCATGCTCAGCCCCTTGTTTCCTTTAAAGCACTAGAAATCCCCCTTCTTGACCCCGCTCCTCCCTGCAGACTGGGATTGCAATGGGAGCTTTGCAGATTGCTGGATTTTCCATCCTTTTCTTTCTCCTCTACTCTGGAAACACTCTGGCAAATAAAGCCAGTCAAGGTAAGAGAAAATCTTCCCTGCTCAAAGGTTTGCTGTTTGATGTGTGGATTGGGCAGCCGGATCTCCTCCTTGGAGCTGGGGTTTAAGTGCAGGCTGGAGAAGGCAGCAGCAGTAGCAACAAACAGTGGAGGGGATTTTAAATGTCGCTCGCAGATATTCTCTCCTACTGCCTTGGACTGGGTTGGGTTTGTAAACTCTTCCACGAGTTGCGTTTCTTAGATTTTAGGGGTTTTTTTTTGTTTGGACTCTTTATCTCAACGCAGGGTTTGCAGAGGCAGAAAATCAGGGTGGGCAAACAAGTCTGCACCCATCACAGGGAAAATATGGCTGTTTGGAGGGGCTTGGGGGGCTCTGCTGGTTTGGGTGTCTGTGAGACGGGGCTGGCGCGGTGGCGGTGCGGGTGAGGAGGCTGCTCCGGGCTGGGCTGGAGGGCAGGGATGGCGGAGTGGGCATCGATAAAGCTGGGAGGCTGCATCTGTGCTCAGGGGCTCTGCATCGGCGTGGGGGGACCTCAGATGTTGGCTCCAGGGGTGTGGGCAGCAGAAAACTTCAGATAGCCAAGCACAGCAAAGCCTGAAAAATAAGGGAGCTCTCTCCCTATCTCTTGGAAAGAGAGGTACGTCCCATCCTTATCAACTTCTGGCTTTTCTGTCTCACCACTCCCGTATTGAGCCAGAGCCACCCCTTCACAGACACACACACGGAGCTTTATGTATGGTCTATCTATACCTTCGCTTTTCTATAGCACCTCTATATTTAGCTCAGTTTTTTCTATACACACGCGTGGGAGTGTTCGCGCACACACGAGCACACACAGCCCTATACATGATCCTGTTGGCTGTCTCAAAGGGGTTTTTCTCCTTAATTCCCCACTATCTGTACAATCTGTTGGGTTTTCTCTTTTTCTCTCCGTAGCACTTGCAGTATGTACGACTTCTCCAGCCCAGCTCTGGCTGTGCTGTTGTGGCAGCTGCGTGTTTGTGCACACGGCGAGATTAAATAGCGTGTGAATGAAATCTCGGAGCGCAGGATATAACGAAAGATCTCTTGTAGGCGGATTCCAGCCACGCGCATGGTCACCCGAGCCCTGTCACCGACAAAGTTAGAAGGAATTTCAAGGCTATTGTCTTATCTGGCTCAAAGTGTTACTAAAACAATAGGCGACTTTTCAGAAGGGCAGCCTGGGCAAGCAGGAAAGATTTTCCAGGGCAAAGGTTTGGTAAGAAGGCATCCAGCTTCATGAAAGGCTTTATGATTTAGGCACAGAAAGGAATGCTTAGTTTTTTATCCCCCCTCAAATTATCTTGAGTGTATGCATTGCTTTCATTTCTTATCATAATATTTATTTATTAAGGCCTTTTGGTTTCCAGTTCTATTTAAGCCTGAGCCAGAATTGCATTAAAATAGCAAAGTGAAATTCCATCGTGCAGAGACTTGACAGATCCCTTCAGGGAAGGAGAGGAGTGGAGTGGGGGTGGAGAGAGGTGAGCTCAATCCTGTGCCGGGGTATATGGCTGGTGAACGCCTGGGACAGCGCTGGCTCCTCCCGGCCCCACACAGGCACCGAGCAGCCCTGGCCCCTTGGCAGGCGGGGAGGGGTTGCACGGGGAATTAATCCCCAAGGCTGTGGCTGGGGGGTTCGGAGGGCTGGGGAGGGGGAGGCGGCTGCAGAGGGGAGAAGGTTGGTGCCTGCGGAGGTGCAAGGACTCTGGGCAGGGGTGGACCTGGTCCTGGTCCTTTTTGGATGAGACTGAACTCATGGGCATCATTAGGGCATCACCGATGCAGGTACAACCCGTGCCCTTCCTCGGAACCCACTGTCCTCTGGTTTCCTGCCAGTGTCACTGAGCTCCTCAAAGCCGCCCTGTGCGTCTGGGATGTGTCTCAGCAGAATATTTCTGAAAAGCATCAGCTCCCACCCTGTATGTGCTGGGCACTGCCCCAAGGATGGGGCACGCATCGCCCCAAAGGCTTTGCCCTTTCAGGGACAGCCACCCTACCAGGTGACTGTCATGGGCTGGGAAGGGCTCCTCTTCCATCAGATGGACTTGTCTTCCTGGGATAATGTCGTGCTGTGGGTCAGGCTTGCTGACTCATTTCTTGCACTGAATTACCCCAGAAAGTTTAGTCTGTGGGGAAGGAAGGATTTAGAGAACCAGCTGCAGGGTCTGGAG
The DNA here is from genome assembly GCA_013396755.1 of Sclerurus mexicanus. NCBI lineage: Eukaryota > Metazoa > Chordata > Aves > Passeriformes > Furnariidae > Sclerurus > Sclerurus mexicanus. The sequence goes on from VWZF01005795.1 coordinate 1,652,527, forward strand.
GGTGTCTGCCAGCAGACCTGTCTCACTGCAGGGTCAGCTTAGGGCTAGGAAAGCTTTCAAGAGGAGAACTGGCAATATAAATCTAAATAATCATGGGGAGGCTCCTTACATGCATTCACAGCAGGGATGGACTCTCTCTTAGTCCTTGATCCAAGCTGCCCAAGCACTGCCATGCCCGCTGCTCACTTGGGTTTTGGACAGATAATGTCACCCCCAGTCTCAACCCATCAGTCCATTGTCCATCAGTCCGTCTCACAGCCTGCCAGGCAGAGGAGCTTGCCCTGAGCTCCTCCTCTCAGTGGAGCAGTGCCCTTGCCCACCATCTTCCACCTTTGGTCCCTCCCTGTGCCCTGGGATGACCAAGCCCAGCGACTGGTAGCTCTGCAGCCTCCTCTTGTCCCAGGCAGTGCTGGCCCTTTAGGCAGCACCCCCGTCACTGGGAACACATACCAGGATCTGACACTTCCCTGCAACTAATTGCACATCCCCTCAGAGGATGCCAAGGTACGGGGCTGTGAGGGAGATGCAGCATCTCCCTGGCAGACCCCAGCACTTCAGTTTGCAGCCCCTGGCACTCCCACAGACACAGTGCAGGGTCCTGGGTGGGACTGGGACCCCAGCCCAGCCCGCTGGTCACTCAGTGGTCACCCATGGGTAACACCAGCCCTTGTGGTGCTGGTGGATGGAGCCACCATCCTGTGTGAGGGGCCACTGTCAGTGGGATGCACCTGCAGAGCCTACGCCGCCAGGGATTATATTTTTATGTTTTTTTAAGGAGTCTAAAATTTTCCAATTGCAGCGTGAAGATGCTGTTTGATTGCCCTCCCATCGCCGCCAAACCTCCTCCCCCTTGGCCTCTGCCTTCCTCCCTCTCCAGCATTCACAGTGTGTGACTGTTGTGCCTGTCCCCTCCACCCCACTGAAATATGAAATGTAAAACTGTAAACATTTCACATACACAGTTCAAAGGAGATCTTTGACTGAGGGTGTCTAACGTGCCTGTACTGAGATTAAAAAGGGGAGGGGGTGGGTAGGAAGGAGGGAGGAAGAGTTTTTTTATAACTGCCAACTGGAGTATAAATATTCAGACACCTTGAGTCTTCCAGTGCCTGTGTATTGCTGTTTCCAAACTGCTCAGGAGCTGGGGTTTCTTTTCTTTTATTTTAATATAGATTTTTCCTTTGCAGACAGTCACAGCAGAGTAGTCCATTTAGGAAAAAAATATGCGTGAATGACCTTAACCTTCACTTCCAAATTTGTAAGTCCCCCATGAAGCTTTAGGAGAAGCCTGGGATGGCAAATAAGGTTTGCTCTGTCTGGCAGCACTGGAGGATGCCCGGCCACGTTCCGGGGAGGCCATCTCCCTGCTGGAGATCTCGTGATTGCTGCTCCCAGAGCAAAAACCAAACAAACACATTTTTTTAAGGCAAGGCTTGATCAGTCTGATAAGCCAAAGGAACAACAACAGCAGTGACAATTCCCCAGGGAAATGAACACGCTGCTGGCGTGGAGCATTAAACCCTCTGTGGGGAAATGGTGACAGAATCGGGCAACAGGGTTGGCACAAGGAGGTGGATGGAGATGCAGGGAGCATTTCCAACTCAAGGGATGGTGGTAGAGCTCAGATCCATCAGGATGACCTAAACTGGTGCAGGGGATGGGGAGCTAAACCCAGTTCTGCCGTCGTGGGAGTGCGAAGCATCAATGAGAGGGGGAAAAAAGCCCCTTTGGGGGCACTGCCAGCTTTGGGGAAACAAAACCCATGGCAAGGGGTACAGAGCAAGGTCTGGGCATGGGGCAATGGGGTGACCAGTCTGGGAATTCCCCCAGGTCCTCAGTGTGACTTGTCTTTCATCCATGCTCCATCATTCTGCAGGGTCAAGAGCTGGGACAGCATCTTCTGTGTCCCACATGCTTTCGGGAGAGCTGGGGGGGTGTGTGGGGCACGGGGCTGGCGTGGGCTCTCCATCACATGGTGAGATGCAGATCCCCTCTGACCTGAGAGGTACCAGCCCAGGGACTGCTGGCACAGTGCTCCCATCCTGGCAGGAAGACATTGTCCAGCACCTGAGTCAGGATCTCTGAGTTCAGATAACACATCTTAGGCCAATTTACAGAAAGCTGCCCTGCAGGGCATCCTCCTCCCCTCTCCTGGCCCCCAGCCCCTCCCGGGGACTGCTGCTGCCTGTGGCTGTGCCCCACTCCCCTCCTGCTGTGGCGCAGCACGAGTCACCCTTGTGAGCTCCCCGGACGAACAAATGATTAATAAACTGCACCACAGTGTCTGAGGTGGTTATTAATACCCTGGTAAAAAGAGCTACTGAAGTTATAAAGCTTTAATTTGGCATTAAGGCTGAGTGGAAACTCCTCATGTCTGCCAACAGCTACACACACATCCCCATACAGGCAGGCTGTTAATATATATGCCTATATAAAAACAAAGAATAAAATTAATTTGAAGAAAAAGCTGAAGTGCTTGCAGAAGAGGGAAAAAGGACGGTGGGTTTGTTTGTTTAGGGGTTTTCAGGTGGGTTTTTGCTGCCCTGTTTCACCGCCCTCCTCAAATTTATTGGGACTTTCAGCCATCTTTTTTTTTTTTTTTTAAACACAAAAAGGAAGCGAGGAAAAGACTCAATCCAGGCTCTAAAAATATACGAGCTGTTGCTTTGTCCCCCTGCTCGCTGTCGGGTGCCGCTGGCTGCGTGACATCGCAGGGTGCAGACGTGGGACCCGGTGCCCGTGGGCTTTGCCATCCCCTGCCCTGGGGGTGCCCGGTGGGTGCGCGCCCGTCCCGGGGACGTGGCGGTCCCTCCGCTTTTGGCACGCTCGAAATGGCAGTGGCGTTGGAACCGTCTGCCTGCGCTGCCTTTGAAATGGAGAATAAAGCTGCAGCTGGAGCGGAACGGGGCCCAACAGCCAGAGCTGGAAAATCCCACCCACAACGGAATAAAAAACATGGCCCAAGGCGCGGGGCGAGCGCCGCAACCCCCTGCCCTTCACCACAGCCCCTGGCGACGGCTGTGCCAGGGATGCTCTTGCCCTCTGAGGAGCCCTAATGACTCCGGCGGGGTGGGACGGGGAGGTGCGGCCACCGTGGGCGAGACCTGCGGTCCCCAGTGAGACTCAACATCTTCATCCGAACCGAATTCCCCTCTGGGTGCAAAATTCCCCAGTGCTGGGGATTTGAGGCGTGATGTGCCCATCTGTGCTGCCCAGTCTGGGCTCATTTCAGGCAGCTCAGGGTCAAAACAGGGGGTTTGGTTATTCACGGAAGGGAGGAATTGAGGGGCTATAGGGACACAGATCTGCAGGGGGCCTGGCAAACCCTCCAAAAACCCCACCTGAGTCTGGGATCTGGACTGGACCAGGTCCCCTGGAGCAGGGGTACGAGCAGGGCACACCCCAGCAAGGACCTTGTGGGAGCAAATAGGGACAGGAACATCAAGAAGGACTTTTTTGTTAAAAAAAAATCTTCACTTGGCTTGCAGATGAAGCCCCTTGCATGGCGGCAGCAGCTCAGAGCACCTGCAGTGAGGCCACAGGCAGCTTTTTGGATGCAGAAAATTCTCCTGCAGGAAAAGCAGGCTGTTCTGACAACAATCCTCCACTTTCATGGGAAAATGTTGCTTGCGTTGACAAAAACGCTAAAAAATGAGTTTTTCAGAGGGTTTTATTTTAATTCACTACATCATTTCTGAAGGATACTTAGGAGCCAAAACTTCAGCATTCTAAAACTGGGATCTTTGCCAATCTCGGGATGGCTTCTGGGGTGCCGAGGAGGGTATTTATTCACTCTTCCCACTCACACACTTTTTTTCCTTTTTTTTTTTTTTTTACAATCCTATAACCTTTCAGAATGTCGCCAACTTTGGAAAAATTACAGAGTGGAAAATTGATAATGTTTTCTTTCGTACCTTTGCTTCTGTGTAATCCTTCCCAAGTAAGAGAAGTTTTGAATGGGAAAAAAAAAGTTAGGAAAAAAAGTACCATACACGTGTGAGTGGGAAAGGCCCAGCAGTGTGTTCAGTGCCATGTGGATGGATGTTGTTCCTGGTCTTGAGTTTGAGGGTGCAGGAGGAAAAAGAAATAGGGAATAAAACCCCCCAGAAAGTGAGATTCCTGGCAGAAGGGTGGGAAAGTTTTAAATGATGTCATATCAAGCGGATGCTTCATGTTTTGCCTGGTTTTAGGGCAAGGAGATGGGGCTGATGGTTGGTCTGCACTGTTTGGGTGCTGGTTCCCACTCACGTGCCAGGGTGGGTGTCTGGGGTGCTGGACCCAGCAGCTCTCACCTTGGGACTGTGACTTGAAACATCAACATGCGATTTATCACTTTGGGGGAAGACCTGAAGGAGGGTTCCTAAGCACACCGGGCCGGGACCAGGATTTGCAGGTTCAGTAGCTCTCCGGGTCAGCATTGGCTTTCTTGCTGTTGAGTCCCTGCACACATCACGGCCAGTGCTTGATGTCCCCTCACATCCCCTTGCCACAACCTGCCACCATCCCGCCGGGAGCCTGGTGAGGATGCTGGAGGCGGAGTTGCTGTCGGTGCTGGACAGCCACAATCAGGTCCTCGGAGGGAGAGCAGCCCAGCGGAGCGGCGGCACGGGGCGGGCTGGGAGCGGGGATGCCGCGGGGATGCCGCGGGGATGCCGCGGGTGCGGCAGCGCCGGCCGGGAGCGGGGACCGGCCCCGCGCCACCGCCTCGTGGTCCCCGCCGCGGTGGGTCAGCCTCCAGCCGGTGATTAATGGCCCGAGGGAGGCCGTGGTGGCCGCGGGCCATGGCTAATGTCAAACAACAAATATGAATGCGGGCTGTAAATATTTATACAATGCGCAGGCACGTGCCGCCCCCCGGTGCGGAGACAAAGCCGCGCTCCCCCGGCCGGGTGAGTCACATCTGCCGGCCCGGCGCGGCCACCGGGCTCTGGCCGGCGCCGCTGCTGGCCCGCCCGCCGCTTGCAGCCGTGGTTTGCGTCTTTGGGGAGCTCCTGGAGCTCCTCTTGGGGCTGCCGAAAAGCAGTTTTCTAAAGGAAGCTTTGCAGCCTCACGCTCCTCCTGACGGGGGGCTCTCAGGGCGCCTTCCCTGCCGAGACGCTCCCCGTCCCCGTGGAAGGAGGGGGAGGCAAAACCCCAGGAGCAGCGCTGGGGCTCCCCGTACGCCAGGGGAGCTGGAGCTGGGAGCCTGGGCTGCCCTGGGAGCCCTGCCCACACCCGAGGGGTCAGGAGGATGCCCCCCAGCAGCCTGACCCCCACCCCGGGCACTGGCAGTCAGTGAGGGGACAGGGGACATGCCCGCTTCAGAGCACCACATCTCCCTTGGTGCCTCACCTGAGCAGCCTCTTTCTCACAAATCTCCACCCTGTACACTCAAGGCTTCTCCTTTTTCCAAATACCATTAAAACCTCCACTCCCGCAGCCTCCTGCCACAGCAAACCCTTGGGCATCACTGCTTGAGACCGTTGCCAGCATGTGGAGCTGTGGATGTGGTGTCCTGGGTACCACGGCACTGCTTCCCAGAGAAGGGGGTTGAGGGTCACAGAGGGGTGGAGGAGATGTGCATTTTTGTCTGTGTCCCCAGGAAAGCTTTAATGTTTTTCCCAGTTCTCCCTCCTGCTTCTTGGTCCTGGCTCCCAGGTTTATTTAGTGTGGTCCCTGCTAATTTGTTACATTTCTTGGTGCCTAAGAATAGATAGCAATGACAATTATTTGGGTGACTGGTTGGCTCAGGGAACAGCTAATTGGAGACAGAGACTTTCACCTCTGCCTGGACTAAGCACACCAGAACACATTTCCTATCATAAGACACATGAAAGAGCTGGGTAGTCTCAGGGTGATGTGTAAGAGAGGGGCCACAGGTCATGCTGTTTGGGAGCAGACCCAGTGACTCAGTGTGTCCCAGAAAGAGCCCATCACCCACTCAGGGCTGTGTGCAATGAAGCCACTAAGGAGCCAAGCAGCAGCATTGCTCCCTCAAGCCTCTCTGGTCCATGGGCTGGCTGAGGAGCTGGAGGCTGCTGGGATCCATCACCTTGGGCGGTGGCTCCCATGGGGACAGAGGGTACAGGTCCCTGGCTCTCCCCATCACTCCCTCTGCCTGTCCTCTTGCAGATGTTGATGAATGTGTGGAGGGCACTGACAACTGCCACATTGATGCCATCTGCCAGAACACCCCCAAGTCCTACAAGTGCATCTGCAAGTCCGGCTACACTGGCGATGGGAAGCACTGCAAAGGTAGGGACATGCCACTGCCACTGGAGCCGGAGTCAGAGCCAGAGCTCTGCTGAGTAGTGACAGTGCCACCAGGTCAGAGACAGTCGCTGGCTCATCAGCACTGGCCCTTGCCCTTGCAGAAAGGCTGCTTGTTTACCCCAGTCCATTGCAAACCTTTTACTCCCTTTTTCTGCCCCAAATTCCTGTCCTGTTGACTCTGCAGTGCATGGGGACTGTGAGGACTGTGACTGTCCTTGATGGTGGTGATGACAGCCATTGTGTTTCATGGCTGGGGCTGCCCAGTCCCAGGAGAGTCACCTGGGGCTTGTTTTAAACAAAGCTGGGCTTATTTTCTGGCAGGACTTTCAAGTCTAAAGCTGCAGAACTGTGCTAGCAGCTAAAACATGACAAACTTAAAAATAAGATAGAGAAATACAGATATAGATGGTGTAGACATCAACATAGCTGTAGATATAGATGTAAACATAGATATTTATATAGGTATAGATATAGGTATATATCTATATATAGATGCAGTTTAGTGGGGAATAGAAAGAAAATGGGCTCCTCGAAGGAGCAGCAGCAGGAAAGCAGGAATGGCACAGGGGGATAAGTTCCCAGCTCTGCTAGAAGCAGGGTACAGGTCAGGATGGGCCGAGTACAAACAGCAGAGGGATTAAAGATTTTCAGGCACTGTTGGGCTTCGCCGTGGAGATGGGCTGTGCTGCCACCACCCTGGGAAATCCCATGTGGTTCCCAGCACACACCGCACTGTGCCAAAGCTGTAAGACAGGGGGTTAGCTGGGCGTCCGGGGTCTAGGCTGGAGAGAATGGGGATGTTTTTGCAGTTTTGAGGGGTTCTGCAGGTGATAACAGATCTGAGAGCCTGCTCGAATAGGGAGAGAGAGCAGCCCCATGCGTCAGGTTAGCCACCTGCAGCCGGGGCAGCCCTGCAGCTCTCCTGCCCTGCTTCTCCCCAGACGTCGACGAGTGCGAGCGGGAAGACAACGCGGGCTGCGTCCACGAGTGTGTGAACATCCCCGGCAACTACCGCTGCACCTGCTACGACGGCTTCCGCCTGGCACACGATGGCCACAACTGCTTAGGTGAGGGATGTCAGCTTCTCCCAGCCCCTCGGCAGCTTTGGCACCTTGGGACCAGCCTGCTGACTTTCTCTGCTGGGCGACCCCTGAGCCCTGACACCCCCAGAGCTGCTGCGGAGCCAGGGAACGGTGGAGGCACTCACAGGGCAGCAAGCGAGCTGCATACGTGTCCTGTACTGCAATGGCTCGCTGGGGACAGGATTGCTCCCCATTACATGGGGATGATGCCGAGGGAGGATGCTCCATGCTGGGAGAAAAATTTGCTCCCTGGGTCCATCCTAGACTGGAAGGGTTGGGGTAAGGCAAGACTGGGAGAGTTGGGCTTGGGGATACCGCGTACAAGCCACAGCCTCCTCACAGCCTCATTCTGCTGTGGTGAGCATCCAGGCTGGCAGCTCTGCACCACTGCCAAAGGCAGGACCAGCCAGCAGGGCTCACCCTGGCCCTGCTGATCACTCCACTCATGCTTGAGGTCAGCCCTGCACCTGCCAAAATAGATGAGTTAATAGCAAATATGGTGGGGATGGGAACCAGCAAAGGGCCTGGGTAAATAATACCTGGGCCAAGACAAACGCAGCATCTGCCCACGGAGCGGCTGTGCATCCTCCCTGCCACTTCCCACTGTCCCAAAGCCCATCCGGCCGCAGCGGAGCCAAAGATCCCGTCAGAGCCCTGGGGTCCATTGGGCTGCCTGTGCCCGTCACCCACTTCCTCCTGCAGCATCCGTGGTGGAATTGCCAGGGCAGGGGGCCGCCCACCTTCCCTCTGCCTGGAGCTCATACTATTTTCTAATTAGTGTCTGCAGAGGGGTCATTAATGAGCTCATCACTGGGAGGAGGAGGAGGGGGGAGGGATTATGGACACATACGCTTTGCATTAACCATCATCACCGGGATCTTTGCAGCCTCCTCGGGGAGGAGGGAGATTTACACAGCTGGGAGGAGGTGCGGGCGAGCGGCTCTGCCTTCCTTTCCCAGGGGAGGATGAGCCTGAGGAGAAGAAAGGAAAGCCGGACTCAGTGAGCCACAGATGTCATATGTTTACAGAGTTGGGTGGGAGAGGATGGAGATGGCTGGGGAGCAGTCTGGGAAGTGGGGATTGGGGGTGGGCAGCCTAGCTCCCACCTTGAGCCTTTCCTCAGCTCATCCCAGCATCTCATCCATGATCCTGACATGCTTTGCCCAACCTGCCTGCATCCCCTTAGCTGAAAGAAAGAGAAACAAAGCAAAGTGGAGTATTGTGCCCAGGCTTTGTTGGTGCCGTGGGCAGGGACTGAATGGAGAGGGGTCGGGGTGCATGCCCACTGGATCCCACTGGCCCCTCAGTTTCCCACCCTGGGTGACCTTTTGAACTAGGGCAGGAATTCGAGCTGCTGTCCTGACATGGGCCCTGCTGGCTTCTGCCCATCTCCGTTGCTTTTAATAAAAGAGGTATTAGAGCGGCGGAGTCTCATTTCAGCCATTGGGTTTGAACGGCTGCCTCTTCATTTTTGTGCATAGCTGGAAACAGGAGGTTGTGAGATGTGAAGCCGTTGTTCTAAGCAGAGGGATTTGAGGAGGGTTATTGGCATCTGCAGGACATAGCTTGGCTGGGACAAGCCTCAGAGGAAGCTGCAAGCCTCCTGCCACCACAGAGGATGTCCTTTTGTGCCTGGCTGCAGTACCTCCTTTCCAAGACAGCGGGTTTGTGGGTGCTCCTGGGTTCTGCTCCCTGACAGTTTCCAGCTGGAGCTGCAGCCCTGCTTCAATTTCTGAGCATCCCCCCAGGGCTTGCCTGGGGCTGGGACACAGTGCGAGGCACCCACACTGCTCGGACATCCATCTGTCCATCCCTCTCTTTGCCCAAAAGCGAGGGGGTTTGGTGCATGCCGTGCTGCCTGGGGAGGGGGCTGGTGCTGGGAGCCCCCCGGTGTGTGTTGTCACCAAGCCACTATTCCAACCCTTCCCGTGGGTGATGCTGGTGAGGCTCAGCTTTCCCCTCAGCCGCGGCTCTGAAATGCTTGAGTTCACAGGACGTTTTCCTTGGCACAGGGCCCCTTGCTCCCTGGCCTGACACCATCACCCGGCCCTGGGACTGCGGGCAGAGAGGGCAAGGGGTGGCCACAGCAGAGGTTGGTCTCTGCCTGAGCCCGGTGTCTGGTTGCTCTGGCACCTCAGGGCACTGTCGAGTTCAGCTCAGACCACTGTCCCCAAAATCCCTCTGGAGAGAGCCATAGGCTGTTGCTCTTCATTAAATGTGGGATTTGAAAGGCTGGAGCAGCGGTAGCCCGGGGCGTGGGCATTGCTGCTGCCATGGGGCCACATCTCCAGCCCCTTCCAGCCCTGGTTTGTTAAACCAAAACAGGTGTTAGGGCAGCCAAGCGACTGGGGATGCGAGTCTCCTTACAAGTAATTATCCCTGCTCTGGGCTAAGGTTTCCCAGCTCACCCTAATGAAGTGCAGGCAGCCCCAGCTGGTGACGGGCTCCGAGAGGCTGGGAACAGGGGGCGGCTGCAGCCAGCAACCCAGATAACCATCCATTGTGTTTTGGGGGTCCCGGGATGAGGAAAAACCCTTTCTCTGTGTTTCCTTCTGTAAAACAGGGCCAGATCTTTTATGCCCATCCATCAGGGAAACCGTATGGCCCCCATGCCCACTCCTTGCTGTGCTTTGCCTTTGTCCCCTGCAGCCCTCAAGCATCCCCCTTTCTCCTAGCTGGGGGATCACAGATGTAAGGCAAAAGGAGTTTACTACCCAGGAGATCTGTCCCACCTTGTCCCCGTTGCCTCACTGTGCCACGGAGCCGTGCTCACCCCCTGCCACCTTGCCTCTGCAGACCTGGACGAGTGCTCGGAGGGCAATGGTGGGTGCCAGCAGACCTGTGTCAACATGATGGGCAGCTACGAGTGCTTCTGCCGGGAGGGCTTCTTTCTCAGCGACAACCAGCACACCTGCATCCAGCGCCCCGAAGGTCAGTGCACAGTGGCTCCATGCCCCAGGGCACCCTCCATCCCTGCATTTATCGGGAAGGTCTGTCCCCCATCACCTTTGGCCACCCCTGCACAGTGCCCGGGTTTAGGTGCTGCTGCTGGGTCATGACCCTTCTTGGTGTGGCAGATTTGAAAGCGAATCTATTACAAGCACGTTAGGAGGAGAGGCCACAGGGCGATAAACATCCTGCTGCAAAACCCTTGCAGGCCCCTTGGTCAGGCACAGCAATACTGAAGGGAGGACAATATCCTATACTGAGAGCAGTTTATTAGTAAAGGGAACCTAGAGGTCCTCACACCACCCTGTGAAATGCATCTTCTGGCAGGTCTTGTACAGCACCAAGACCTTCATCTCGGTATCAGCTCTAAATTGCTGCCGTCTGGAGCAATCTCTTAGCCAAAATAGGAGGAAATGAGAGATTTTTGTGTCTCTGCTGATTTTTATCTCTGCTGTTTGGCAAAGCAAGCTGAATGTTTTTGCTTTCCTCCTTCCCCCTTCCCAGTTGTGTGGGTCACTCCAGCTCCCTGGGAATCTCACCCAGCCCAGGATGGCTCAGCAGCTGCAGTGGCATCTCCCATGTCCCCATCCCTGTGTGTCCACGAGAGATGAGCCGGCTGCTCCTTCCTCCCGGTGCTGCAGTGGGTGGTCCCTGCTGGGAAAAGGGATGCAGGTGCTGGGTTTTGGGTCGATGGGGTTTAAAGCCATCTCAAAGTGTGGGAGCGAGGACTCACCCAGGCTGGGAGGGAATCAAGGCTGAAGGCTCCTAGGTGGTTTTGTCCACCTTCCCAAGCAGTTCTGTCTCAGGAGGAGCTGCCCATTGAGGCTGCCCAGGGTTATCCTGTTCCCCCAAGGTTCTCACTGTCAAGGTTTTCCCCACATTGCCCCCATCGCCCCATCCTACCCCACCTCAGATATACTTCTGCCACCACTGACCAGTGCCAGCAGCTTTTGGAGCATTTCTTTGCTTCCTTTTCTCTTTTAGAAGGAATGAACTGCATGAACAAGAACCACGGCTGTGCCCACATCTGCCGGGAGACCCCCAAGGGGGGCATCGCCTGCGAGTGCCGCCCTGGCTTTGAGCTCACCAAGAACCAGCGTGACTGCAAATGTAAGGAGCCCTCTGGGGCCAGGAATACAGCACCCTGGGAACCCCTAACCCTGTCCCCATGATACAAACACCTCCTGGCCCTCCAGCAAACCCTGGCCCTCCAGCAAACCCTGGCCCCCTGATAGCAATTGGCTCATCAAACCTGAAGCCCAACATGCCCAGCTCTGCCTCTGAGATGTTCTGTCCTTACATGACCAGGCTGAAACGGCAGTTAAAGGTGTCTCAGAGGCACAGTGGCCCCTGTGCCAGTGTTTCCCTTTCCAAAGGGAAGGTGAACAGGGAGAGTGAAATTGGCTTGTGAGGAGTGCAGGAATCCTCTTCCTGGGGGTCGCAGTGCTCTCAGCCTGTCTGATCTCCTGCCAGCATCCTGCTGGCACTGCCAGGGTTATTAAATAGATATATGTGTGTTTATGCAATTATTTTTATTTTGTTTCTCATTTGCTGTCTGCAGCAAACGTGTAAAATCGCTGATGAAATGGAGTTTTAATCCTTGGAGCCTATTTTCTCTCTAATCTAAAGGAACAGCACGCCTTGCCCCCCGGGGAGGGCTGGCAGGGATTCCCAGAAGATCCTGAGTCATTCCAGAGCTCAGAAGAGTCTCACCCTTCCCCTGTAATGCCAGATTCAGGGTCAGGGACAACCAGCCCACTGGTACCCTTTGCTCAGTCTCCACCGGTGACATTTAGCAGATATGCAAAGGGAAGACAAGAGAGACCGTGTAACAGTTTGCATCGGCCAAGATCCTGCAGGGAAAGTGAAGGGCTTTAGGAATTATCTGGGAGGGAGGGAGGGAAGTCTCTGAGTGTACAGATGAGGTGCTTGCAAGCCAGCTTTATGCACCGCCTGGGGATGCCAGGCAGGGAAGGAGGAGCTGGGACCGTGGTGACAGCCAGTGCTTTGCTCCCGCAGTGACCTGCAACTATGGGAATGGGGGCTGCCAGCACACCTGTGACGACACCGACCAGGGGCCCAAGTGTGGCTGCCACGTCAAGTTCCTGCTCCACTCCGACGGGGTGACGTGCATAGGTAGGTCAGGCCATTGCCCAGCCACAGGGACGTGGGTCGGGATGTGGGATGGCTCATCCTCCCCCCTGGGTGATTTGTTCTTGGCCTGGTGAAGGGTTTATCCCAAGCTTTGGGAATGCGGTGTTTCCTTTTGCTGAGATCGGGGAAGCTCAGTGCATGTGTGAGGGATGCTGTGGTACCCACAGGGCACAGGGATGTGCTGCTGCTCAAGCACAGGCAGCAGAAGTGACCACGGGGGCGCTTGAAGGGACATCTGGGGATGGGTCGCTGTCCTGGGGTGTGGGCAGGAGTCCCTGCCTGTGTCCATGCTGCTGGAGGGAGAGCAGTGGGGATGTCCCCATGCCAGAAATCGTTACTGTCACTGTCACCAGCAGCTTTTGAGGAGGGACATGGAGGGGACAAGTTGGCCATAGCGATCTGTTCCAATTTGGCACTGTCTGGCCTTGGGCCTTGACTCAGAAGCAATTGTCTTGAAAAAAAAGACAAACCAAAAAATCAACCAACCAACCAAACAAAAAACAAAAAAAACAAAAAAAAACCAAAAAAACCAAAAAAACCAAAACCCCAACAACCTGACAACTCAACCACTCCAGAATTGTCCTTTTCCTGTGTGTGTGTTTTCAAATTGTAGAACATCAAACAGAGATAGAAGTTTTACTGGTTTCATATGCTTGTGCTGTTTAACAGCTGCTTTGATTTAAAAAATGTTATATTTGGGGAGTGATTAAGTCCACAAATTGCTTCAGACGTTTGAGTTCTTACTGCAAAATGAAAAAGCAAGAGCGGTTTTGTCTTTCCGTGTCTCTGCTGTGCCTGAACAGAAAACCCTCTGCGCTTTCCACAGATGACTCTGTCCTCGGGGAGCAGCAGAGGAGCCCCCGAGCCCCGGCTGCTCCCTGCGGGCTCAAGGGGTGTTTGGGGCTGAGTCCCAGCAAAGCCCTCCTGCCCATCAGCTCGCTGCTGCCTTAATGCCACCCGGATCCCCCAGCCTGCTCCCAGGATGGATCCCAGTCCCTCCTGGCTGCTGGCAGGCGCTCACAGCCCCCCGTCCCCGCCGTCCTCGTGTTTGCGTCCTGCCCTCAGAGGGTTGTTGCTGTGCCCAGGTGGGGAGTGCTCCTCTGACGGGGACCTTGGGACCCTGGAGTGCATCAGCTGGTGTGTTCCTCCTGGATGGAGGGTGCTGCATGTGGTGTCTGTTGGCGTGAAGACTTGGGCAGGGTTGGGGCCAAGGATGCTCCTGAATTGCTGGGCATGGCTGGGGGAAGCAGCTCGTCAAAGCATCCTGTGATTTGGGGGATGCTCTAGAGTGGTCTGTTCACTGGGAGGTCTCTGTACTCAGACCCCAGATACCACAGGTGTGAGGGTGGGATTTGGGGTTTTCCAAAATCACGCATCCTCATGGCATTGACCGGAACCTCCCTCTTCGTTCCCACACTCTGCACCATATCTGCTGGGGAGGCATCTCCCACCAGAGCCAGCCCAGCCCTGTGAGCCCTCCCCTTGTCCACCTTCCTAGGGGAAATCAAACACCACACAGAAGGATTTTAGGAGCAGCACCAGCCCAAAGCCCACCACCACGCCTGTCTCATCCCTTTAGGGTCTGCAGTCCCCTCTCACAGGAAGGGACCTGCCCATCTCCTGCCTTCCCTGGGGGACTCGTGGCCCCCAGCCCCACCATGGGAACACTGTGGGATTGTGCTTCAGCTGCTGGGAGCTGGCAGCCGCCCCACAGGGATGCCCAGCCAGCGGATTTACAGCCGAGGTACCTGCTCGGATATTTATAACCACCCTTTCTTGTTTTACGGCTGGGGCTCAGCAAACAGCCCTCCCCCACCCGTGGTGCCCCTTCCGCATTTCCTCCAAAATATTTCATCATTTCAAGGGGAATAAAGTTTCCAGTGAGGGGAAACGCAAAGTCGTTCCCTGGGCTGTGGGCTTTGAAATTGTACTCGGTGCGTTTGATGGGCTGCCGGGACAGGCCCCTGGTCCAGGTTCCCTTCAGATCACACCACGCGGCAGGAAGCACGATCAGCCCCTCTGAGTGACAGTTTCATTAGGCCACGGCCAGTGTTTTTCATTTTTCCGCTTTTTATTGCTGCTTTTAAAAATGCAGATAATGAATAACATGCCTCTGAGCAAAGGGGCCAGAGCTAATGGCTCCCAACATGTCTGCAGGCACGAGGGGGAGGGGGAGCCACGAGGGGAGCCCGATGACCTTATATATTTGTATTTATTCTCCAAAAACAGCCTTTAAAAACAAAATTGAATTAAAAAAGCCCATGCTGAGGGTGCAGTGCCTGTGGAGAGATGCAAATGGCTGTCGCAGTTGATGCAGATTTTGGCTTTCCAGGAAGATTTACCAGCCAAGGCACCGTCGCAGCTCCCTGCTGCTGATACCCGGGGTGCAGCGGGACTGCTGCTGGACTTGTGGCCAGCACTGGTGGAGTGGGAGGGGGCGAGTGGGGAGGAAATATTATTAGATGGAGAGGGAAACTCAACCCAGCTCAAGTTTTATGGCTGATTTCCTGACCCACGCCCAGGCGGTTTGCGGCGGCGCTGCCGATGCGCCCCGGCTTTGTGGATCCGGCGGCGCTGGGAGCGGTGCTGGGAGCGGAGCCTGCGCCAGTCCCACTGCCAGGTCAATGCACCCACACACGGGGGAGACGAAGCAGCCCAAGCACACCCAGAATTTGGGCTCGCTGCTGGCTCGGCTGCCAAATCCAAGGGGTACAAGTGCCGCTGGTGGGATGCGTTTGCCTCCCCGAGGCCGCGTGGCTTTGCAGTGTCCACACGGCTCCTCTCGGGGACTGGCACGCGCTGGTTTTGCTCTGAAGGCGCGAGGACTTCGTTCCCCAGACTAACAGGCTGCACTAACGCTCCTCATAATGTGCTTCTCCCTCTCGCATGGGGCTCCAGCCAGTCCGACGCAGTGAGTGACGCTGGTGGGGGTTTGGAGAGGCTGAGGGACACCGGTGCTTGGGACAAGGCGGTGGAGGAGTCAGTAGCACTAGACCCAAACCTTGGGGTTTAGCTCTTTTGGGAGGTGGGGGAGAAAAAGCCCGAAGAGACGGTTTCCTCTAGGCTGGAAAGGCAGCAGAGTCAAACCCGCTGACGTGTGACACCAACCGAGTTCCTTGCTGGACACTGTTGCTAAATAACTTTTTTATAATGTTAAACAGGGGAGAGACACTTCCAGCAACACGTTATCCTTGAGACGTTTTCTAATGGTAAATATTTTTGTTCTCTCTATCTCTACAAAGGGGTCTAACTGTAGATGGTCTCTCTTCTCGAGACCTTAACAGGGCTCGGGGTGCTGAGCTGCCGTGCTAACTGCATGTCTCACTGACCGTGCCCCGCTGCTGCTCCCAAACCTTGCAGGGCCAGCCTGGCCCAGGCTGCCAGTGGGCTGGGCTGGGGGACAGAGCAGAAAACCCTCCCCTGGCTGCACCTGCATGAGACGGGGGCTCTCGCACTGCTTTGGTCAATCCAGCCTCACGCAGGGAGTGACAATCCACTTTGCAGTGGCTGTGGTAGTGGTTCCCCCCCCCCCGCCCCCGACCAGGAGGAGCTCACAGTGGGCTGCTAGTGGCTGTGCAATGGGGCGGGAGGTGCTCACTCCCATCTCTGTGCTGGGCATTCCCAAAACTACCCCTTCCCAGAGCCCACCCGCCTGCAGATGGTCCCCTCTGGGACATTCAGGCTGTCCCAGGGTTTGGCCTCACAAGGCTGCCCGCTGTGCCCAGAGGCTCCCAGCCCTGAGCTGAGCAGTGGCAGAGCTGCCAAGGCCCTTTGCGGGGCTGGGCACCCCCCCAGGGGTTTCTTTGCATCCCCATGGGTTCTCCAAGCCCTTCAAAAAGGTAAGGCATCGCCTCTGCTCTGCCACCAAGGAAACCGAGGCAGAAGGTGCAGCAACTTGTCTGTGGTGGGGAATCTTATTCTGAGCGCAAGCAAACTCCTGGCACATCCAGGAGGGGCTGTGGGAGTGCAGCTCACCAGTGCAGGGAGCACCGACTGCAGCTTTCAGTGTCTGCAGAGCCTTTCCCACAGGGGTGGGGGAAGGAAGGGACCCTAGATACACTCCCTCATCGTGCTCCAGCCAGCCCAGCTGTAATCCCTCCAATTACTGTGGAATTATCCCCGCAGGCTCGTGGGATCACATCCCAGAAGGTGGAGGCGAGGCTGGACCGTGCGCAGTCAGGGCAGGGTGCTGTGCAGGGCACAGCGGGCAGGAAGCGAGACCAGAGCTGGGGTGGAGGAGGCTGAAAAAGCCTGTGTGTGTTTGTGTGAAGCTGCTTTGTTCCCTCCCTGCCCGAGCGATGGAGGCCTGGCCAAAGCCCTGTGTGGCTGGTGAGCCGCCAGCTCGCGCCAGGCTGGGAGCAGCCCCTGGGCTGCCAGCTCTGAGAACAATTGCCACTGCCCAGGGCACACTCCAGCACCCGGCCCCGCGCCGCCAACCTCTGCTGCTCACAGGCACCCCAGCAGCCCCTTCCAAGCTTCCTGCAAGCCCAGATAGGTTCCCCCTTCTCACAGGGATTTGCGCTGGTGCTCTGGCCGTGCTGGCTCAGCTCCCACCCCATGCCCACCCCGGGCAGTGGCCCTGGGATGGTGGATGGGACTGGCTTTTCATCTCAGCCAAAATCCCCGAAGGTGAAGGGGGCCACGAGGGGATGTCACAGTGTCACAGTGCTGGAGGAGTCTGTGAGCACCACGATGCATGTCCAGGGCACTGCGCTCTCTGGAGAGCCCTGTCCTCCCCAGTGCAGCTGCTTCTGCTGCTGGAAGCAGCGCCTGAGCTCAGCCCATCATCTCATCTCAGTAGCGACCCTGTTAAATCAATCCTCCCCAGACTGCTCCTACATCAGCAGCTGAAACAAAGGCTGGCGTTTAATAATTCACTGGGCTTCCAGAAAGTTTCCGTTCCCTTGGGCGCGGTGTCACCCGTCCCACACTCCTCGCTCCGGTGCCGCAGGGAGGGGACAGCCCTGGCTGCGTGCAGCGCAAGGACCTGGCGGGAGGGATAATATCCACAGAAGTCTCTCCCTTGACATTAGTTTTGTAATTGTGCTGGCGATTAATTTCATAAAACGGTCTCTTTTGTTCTCTTATTATGGGACATCATAAAAATAGCAGTGGCAAGACGAGCACAGAGCGATCCCAGCTCCCAAGCCCTGCAGCAAATGGTTGGATGGTTCTGTCATTCCCACCCCATGCAGTGCTTGCAAAGAGCAGGAGAACCTGGGATTTGCTCTTTTCAAGGAATTTCTTCAAGGCATTTTCATCTTGGGTTCCTTGAAACCCAAATGCCTCATTTATCCATGTAACCAGTCTTCTCAAAGGAATATTTTATTATCCTTTGTGAACAACTTAATGCACTTCAAACTATTGTTCTGGTGGTTAGGGTCAAAATTGAGGATTGATCTCACAGGGAAGCTGTCAAGCTGAAAATGCTTCATTTGAATTAGTGTCTCTTCTAGTCCTTACCAGCAACAGCTGACTTTGATAATACTGAAATAATTAGCTTTTTTTTCAGTTGGATTTTTTTTCCACTGGTGCTGCCTCTGAGTGTGTGTTCTAATTATATGAAGTGTCTCCCAAATTAGCCTGCAACACTGGACCAGCCGCCCTGCCCAAGCAGCGGGTGATGGTCAGGAACCAGTGGCACAGGGTCACCCGTAGCTTTGTGGCTCGGTGGCACCGAGGGGTCTGGGACCCTCCTGCCACCTCACCGGGGAACTGGGGCTGCACATCTGCATCCCCGGGGAACTGCAGCCTGGGCACCCCTGTGGAGACCTGTCTTTGGCTGCATTTGCACAAGTGCTGTGACTTTTTCCCTTGGAAATTCCTCCTCACTGGAGCTGCGGAAGCTGGCCCCCGTGACACCCTGTTGGCGGGGGACACACAGCCCTCATGCCAGTGTGTTCATTAATTTGGAGCTCTGTGACCTCATTACTGTTGCGTGAGAAGCCAAGGGCAGTTTCAATGGGCTCTGCAGGGAGGTTTGTATACGCTGCAGCTTCCAGGCCACGGGGGACATCTGGGTGGTGTGACCCTCCCAGCCTTCTGAACACTGGTCCCCCACCCCAGCTTCTCTCCCCTCCCCTTGCAGAGACGTGTGCTGTGAACAACGGGGGCTGCGACAGCAAGTGTCACGATGCGGCCACAGGCGTCCACTGCAGCTGCCCCATGGGCTTCATGCTCCAACCCGACAGGAAGACCTGCAAAGGTAGGTGGGTGTGAACAGGGCTGAGGTGCTCACTGCTCACCCTCAGGTGCCTCAGAACCCTCTCTGTGTACTTGGTATCCTTAGAAAAGGGCCAATTTTAGCTCAGCTCTACATTGCCCACAGCATTCACTGGCTTGATGTTTGTCTCCATGGGGTAAGGACAGGGATCACCCCCTGCCCAGGCATTTGGACGCCTTGCTGCAGGCACCATGCTTAGCCATACTCCCTGGAAAGTCTGTGGAGAGGAGGAAGAGGGGATCAGGTCAAGCTGGAGGCAATGGCATGGCCCTTGTATGGGCTGGAGGGTCCTACCCAATCTTGCTCCACCCCACTGCCTCAGGTGCCCCAGGGGTAGGTCTAGGTGTGCAGGGAATCAACACCTGCTCTGGGAGTTTGAGATGCACAAGTCCCTTTGGGGTCACTGTCCAGTTAGGTCCAAGCACCATGTCCCACTTAGGGGAGAACCCCCCAAGATGCAGCACATCCCACCATCATCCCCAGCCACCTGCCCCTGAAGGCAGGGCAGTCCAGGCTAGTTACCCCAGCACTGCAAACCTGCCCTCCTTGGGGGTGCCCGGGGCCTGTGTTGTGTCTTTTCGCAGCTCCGGGAACTTGACCCCGGCTGAAAGGAAAGCCTGTCCTGCTGCCGTCTGCCTGTCTACCTGCTGCTTCCAGAACCCCCTGCCCCTGGTATTTTATCAGAGCATCCCCCCCTCTCCAATCCTGCAGTTTCCAGGAATGTGCAATAACCCGCAGCCACGGCCCCTGTGTCTGGGGTTTTATTATGGCTGTGGGCAGGTTTACAGCTCGCTCCCTCGCAGTCATAAAATGAAAGCCTCAGCCCCATTGAGGCAGAGCTGTTGCCCTGACTCTGGGGGATGGAGGGACAGGGCAGGTCACTGCCTCTTCCTGGTCTCCTTCTATTTTACAAGTCATTTCCTAGCAGTAAATTTTGTGATTAGTGGAAAAACAACCAAAAAAACCATGTCCCAGCTTCTTTCCAGGTTATTGGGGCTCTTTGCACTTTTTGTGTGTTGTCCTTTTTAGCTCTGTTCATGGCAGGAAGGAGATGGCAAGCAGAGAGGCAAGGGCTGAAAAGTAGTTATTTTGTCAAGTAGCTGTTTTTGAAGGAGGGGTTTTCCCTTCCGAGTCTTTTCTCTCTTCCTGTTGCTCTTGATCCCCCAAAACAGCCCCCAGCCCAAAACCGACTCTGGTCTGGTGCTCTTCCTCAGCTGCAAGGCTCTTTCAGAGACCCTGGGTCCTAGCTCTGCTCCAGGGGATGCTGAGACCTGCAGAAATTAATAATTTTGCATTTTCAATGGGACCTGAACCCCGAAGTCCTGGCCTGGCCCAGTGTCACATATTGGCTCCCTAGACAAAACCAGCAGCCACATTCCTCTGGTGACCATTGGAGCCCAAAGAGTTTTCTCCATTTGCCAGCTCCAGAGGGCAGCACCCACCTCTCCTGGCTGACCATCCCAGACAGGGCATGACGGGTGTCCCTTGTCCCCACCAGACATTGACGAGTGCCGGCTCAATAACGGTGGCTGTGACCACATCTGCAGGAACACTGTGGGCAGCTTCGAGTGCAGCTGCAAGAAGGGCTACAAGCTTCTCATCAATGAAAGGAACTGCCAAGGTAAGGGATGTCCAGGAATGGCACCTCTCCCTTCCCTCCCATGTCTCACAACCCTCCCACCACTGCTGCTGGAGGAGTGATGCCCTGGTTGCTCATTCCTCTGGACTGCGTACATCCTTTGGGGGATTAGTGCTGGATTTGGGTTCTGCTCTGGGGCTTACCCCTTTGATCTCAGAACTGGGGACTTATGGGCTCTTCTCACAACAGAGTTAAAGCCAGCAATTAGGCAGATGCCAGGGTTCCCACTTCTTGGAGGGCAGGAGTGGGGGAAAGATGCCTCTTGCTCACTCCAGAGGGAGCTGGCTGCTCCAAGCTGTTTCTTCCACCTTTTGCTCTCTGTCTTAACATCCTTCTGCACATCCCACATAAACATAATGACCCAGCAGGTCACTGGGCTGTCCTGGTAGGAGTGTGGAGCTCTGCCCCACAGCCCACAGCTGAGGCCAGCAAGGCAGGTGTGTGTGAGCCCAAGTGTTGCCTCCTGAAAGCACGTGGCTGGGGAAGGAGGGGCTGGCGTACTCTGAGGCTGCCACTCCTTTCATCTCCATCCAGGTTCTGTACTCTGGGAGTTTGATGTGAGCGCAGCAATGAACTTAATGAAGCCAATGAAATGACACTCCAACCTGCCAGGTGGAGTTCACCCCAGCCAGGGCCTCTCTGCCCCAGTGAGGTGCCTGTGGGGCCAAGCAGACATCGCTGGCACTGTCCCTGTGGCAGGACCTGCCCGCGCAGCATTCTTCATCCCTCCCTGGCACAGCCTGAGCCCTGGCCGAGCAGCAGCCCGGGGCTCTCGCAGCCCTCCCATGCCAAGAACACACTGCTGGCCCTGTTTGGCCCATTTGAGGTGCAGAGGGGCTGCAGCAGCTTGTGGAGGATGATGCTGGTGTAGTGGGTGAGGAGGGAGCTTGGAGGCAGGCAGGGTGGGAGCACAGGGTTCTGGAGCATACTGGTGCTCAGTCTCCAGAGCAAGCTGGTGCTGGATTCTTGGAGCATCCCAGTGCAGGCTCTCACAGCATCCTAGTGCAGCTCTCAGCTTGTTGGAGCAATTGGAGCAGGAAGGGGACAGCCTTGTGCCCTGGATGGTCTCTCCACTGCACCAACCCTCACCTCCTCCCTTCGTCCTCCTCCTCCTCACTCCAGACATCGACGAGTGCTCCTTTGACCGGACCTGCGACCACCTCTGCATCAACACCCCCGGCAGTTTCCAGTGCCTCTGCCACAAGGGCTACACGCTGTACGGGCTCACGCACTGCGGAGGTAGGGCCGGCTGGGCGCTGGCAGCAGCAGCAGCAGCGCATCGCCCCACGGGCTTCATGTCCCACGGAGGCAAGTGGGGTGCCCGGGGCTGGGGCAGCCCCACGGTACGGCTGCTGTGGCACCCTGGGGATACCGCTCACTCCGAGGGTCCGTGGAGAGGGTGGGTTCCACACATACCCCAGGCTGAGGACAGGCAGGGAGGGGGTTCACAGCCAGACGAGCTGGTGTCTGCAACTTCAAACAGAGCGACAGGAACAATTTGTGACTTGTCTGCAGCAGGAGAGAGGGAGAAATCCCCGGTGTTTTTGGCAAGGAGCTGGGACAGGGTGGGAAGGGGAACATCAAAAGGGTTTGATTTAAATTTCACAACGCAGATAGCTCCCAGAGGCGGGGGCGTGCTGCGCCTGGGGAGCAGGGAGGCAGATGAAACATGCTTTGGAGGGGCTGCCGAAGCATGTCGTGGCAGTGGAGCCGGGATGACGGCAGCAGGAGGCCGAGTGCTCCAGTGCCTCCGGTTAGTGAGGGCAAGTGACCCTTCTCGTATTCCCAAAGTACGGAGCCAGCATGAGCCAGCACAGCTCCCAGATGCTCTCAGGGTGACCCTGCAGCAGAGGGTTTGATGGCTCCCACCAATGCCCCCAGCAAGGAGAAACTGGGCAGGGAGGGCTTTGGAGGGGGCGGCTCCATCCCTGACCATGCTTCATGCCAGACCTGAATCATCAGCAGCCTGTTTCAGGCTGCAGCACAGGGTCCCTGCTGAGGAAGGAGGCCAGGGCTGCTGAGCAGCTGCTTTTGGATTCAGCTATTAAGTGCTTCCATGTCGGCTCCGTCTGCTGCCTCCCCTGCAGCTCCTCAGCCCACCAGGGGCCAGGACTGGGGTCAGCCTCAAAGGACTGCACCCATCGCCGCCAAGCCCTTGGGGACACCAGGATTCGAGGTGTCCCTCAACCCTACAAAACTGGAAGTGCCCTGTGGTGCAGATCCCCTGTGCCATCTGGGCACAGCTCCTGCAGTTTATCCATCCAGAATCTATGCCCTGAGATGATGCAGTGGTTCAGTGTCAGAGCCAGGGGTCCCGCTGCCCCTCACCCACTGCCTCTCCCTTCCTCCCTGCAGACATTGATGAATGCAGCATCAACCGGGGTGGCTGCAAATTCGGCTGCATCAACACGCCTGGCAGCTACCAGTGTACCTGTCCCACCGGCTGCAAGCTGCACTGGAACAAGAAGGACTGTGTTGGTATGTCAGGCCAGGAGCCACCATGGCTGGTGGAGGAGCTGGGGGATTTGGGATATCAAGCTGGGGTCCCCAGGCCACTCTCTGGCACCTCTCCTCCCCAGTGAATCCCCCTGTGAGCTGGGAGGGTGCAAGGGTCCTTCGTGGGTCCCTGGGCTGTGCCTGATTGTGTCCCTGATTGTCATCACCAGCTGGTATGTGTCCCGTGGAGCTGGTGAAATGTCTGCCAGGTTTGGTGCCACCGCGGGCCACCCTCACCTGCAACAAGACAGGCAAGAAGGACAGCTGTGCCCTCTCCTGCACCTCCAAGGCCCGATTTCTGCCAGGTACCGGTGCCAGTGCCATGGCCAGCATGGGCAGAGGGGTTCCCATATCCCTGCATGGCCCAAACTGAGAGGGAGAGGAGTGGCTGCACAGCCAGGATGCAGAGCACCCAAGCAGTGGCTGGGTGAGGGAGGCAGGTTGTTGCTCAGGAGAGCTTGTTGTTGGGTGCAGACCTGTGGGACTGGTCCCTGGTGCAGGATCCCCATGGCAGGGTGCTGGGCATCATTCCCCCACGGCACAGCCGTGCCTCTCTGCATCACCCTGGCAGAGCACTGCAGGAACTGGGAAGCTGCTCCACCATCCACCAACTCCCCTTCCTCCTTCACACAGAGTCTGACAGCAGCTACACGGTGAGCTGTGGGACCCCCGTCCTGCGGCAGGCTGGCCAGCACAGACCCACAAACAGCAGCCAGCAGTGCCCAGGTAAGGCGGCTCCTGAGGTGCCCACAGCCACTGCCAGCTGGGCTGGGCTGTGCCAGGTTGCTGAGCACCTGCCTTTTCTTTTAGAGACTGTCACTGCACCGGTCAAGCAGAAGGCCTCCTTCAAGATTAAGGATGCCAAATGTCACCTGCACCCACGGGCCAAGGGCAAGCAGGATGAGGCTGGGAAGGCTGGGGCGCAAGGTGAGATGTAATGACAGCAGGCTGGTGAGGGTGCTCATAACCCCGGCAGAGATGGGGTCCTGACCTGTCCCCCTGCGTGCAGGTGGTTCGGCACCTTGCTCTGACTGCCAGGTCACCTTCGTCAACCTCAAGTGCGACTCATCCAAGAAGGGAAAGGGGCGCCGGGCTCGCAACTCCCCCAACAAGGAGGTGACACGCATTACACTGGAGTTTGAGGCAGAGATCAAGCCAGAGGAGATCACAGGTGCGTACAGCACTGACCTGGCCTGTCTTGGGTGCAAGCAGGGGTGGTGGGACCAGGGACACAATGCCATCCCTGTGCACCAAGGAGAGACAAGCCAGTACTCATCCCACACCAGACCGCGATGTGCTGGGAAGCACTTGCAATTGAGCACTGGGGGGATGGTTTCAATCCTTCTGGGTTTCCCTCTCCATCCCTCCCTCCTTACTGCATCCCTGTTTCCCCCTGTACCCCCATTCCCCCCTGCTCCCCCAGCCAGCTGCAACCTGCATTGCCTGCGACAGAGAGTGGAGAAAAAACTGAAGTCGGCCATCAAAGCTCTGAAGAAATCCATCAACCAGGAGCGGTTCCTGCTCCGCTTCTCGGGGATGGAGTACGAGGTGGCGCGGAAGCTGAGCATGGCCCCGGAGCGGCAGGAGAGCTGCGGGCCGGGCCAGCAGCGCCTGGCTGGCAAGTGTGGTAAGGAGCGTGGTGGGGTGTCTCAGGGGGCCCGGCGGTGACAGCCCCCACAGCGTCACCGATGTCCCCCCGGCTCTCAGTTAGCTGCTCGCAGGGAACCTATTACCACGGGCAGACGGAGCAGTGCGTGCCCTGTCCCCCCGGCACCTACCAGGAGAAGGAGGGGCAGCTCTCCTGCGACCTGTGTCCCCGTGGAGACACATTCGGACCCGTAGGAGCCACCAACATCACCGGCTGCACAGGTAAGGAGGGCATGGACTGGGGCCCGAGGCACACTCGGGGAACGTCCAGGGCTGCAAGCTTAATCATCAGCCAGAAGAGGGGAAAGCCCTGAGCATCCCTAGGGCCCACAGAAGTTGGTATTTCAGATGTTTATCATTTCAAGGGGACCCCAGGAAGGGCAGCACTTCCTCTGGGTATACTGGTCCTGCCAAGGCTGTGGGGGGAAAGGATCTGGGCACAGGGCACGAGAGCCCTGGGCATGTGGGGTGCCAGGACTGAGCGATGCCTGTGCCCGCAGGTCAGTGTCCCCCTGGCCAGCACTCAGCTGATGGCTTCAAGCCCTGCCAGCTGTGTCCCCGTGGCTCCTACCAGCCTGAGGTGGGACGGGCGCTCTGCTTCCCTTGTGGCGGGGGACTGACCACCCGCCACGAGGGAGCCCTCTCCTTCCAGGACTGCGACACCAAAGGTAGGACAGAGTTGGCGCCTGGGGAGGGGGCACCTGGTGGGGCTGTGCTGGCAGCTGATGCAGTCACCTTTGCTCTCTGACCCCACAGTTCAATGCTCCCCCGGGCACTACTACAACACGAGTGTCCACCGCTGCATCCGCTGTGCCATGGGCACCTACCAGCCCGATTTCCGGCAGAATTACTGCATCGCCTGTCCTGGCAACACCACCACCGACTTTGACGGCTCCACCTCTGTGTCCCAGTGCAAAAGTAGGCGAGCTGGGGTGTGATGGGAGGGGGTGGGCAGGCATGGGGTCCTTCCTCAGAAGCATTTTAAAATCCTGTAAAATAGAGTTTTGGGTCATTTCAATGCTTTAAGCATGTAGGCAGGCATGGGGGGGATGCATAGAGCAGTGCTAATGGAACACTCCCCCCTCACCAACTAAACCACCCAGAGTGGAACACTCTCCCCCAGTGCCCATGCCACTGGTTCCCAGTGGAACCGGCTCTCCCCGTGCCTTGCAGACCGGCAGTGTGGAGGGGAGCTGGGTGAGTACACGGGCTACATCGAGTCACCCAACTACCCGGGGAATTACCCCGCCAACGTTGAGTGCACCTGGAACATCAACCCACCGCCCAAGCGCAAGATCCTCATCGTGGTGCCGGAGATCTTCCTCCCCTCTGAGGACGAGTGTGGCGATGTCTTGGTCATGCGGAAAAACTGTAGGTAACCGAGCGGGCCGCGGTGCTCATGGAGGAGCTGGGGGACGAAAAAGTTGGGGTTTGGCAGGGCTGCCTTGTGCAAAAGGAGAAAGTCACATCCCTGGCTAGCAGGAGGGGAATTTTGGGAACTGGGTGAATGGGAAAGTCAGCGTCACCCTGCTGGCCTGGTATCTTGCTGGATAAGGGGGATGTTGATAGGCTGGACTGCACATCTGGGTCTCAGCATTATGTTTTGTGGGTAAAAAGCCCTATTTGGAGCTTTCCAGATCAAGGAAGGAATAACCAACATCCCTGGTATGTAACATGAGGGTTGGGGGGTCTCAGCCTTGCCCAACACAGACAATCGCCACCCCTGGTGCTGCTCTTACTCTGAGCCTTTTAGCCCAGTAAGGCTGGGGTAGCTCTGCTGATGGGCAACCAGCATCCCGTGTCCCTTTGCCATTCTGTGCAGCCTCCCCGTCCTCCATCACCACCTACGAGACGTGCCAGACCTATGAGAGACCCATCGCCTTCACCGCCCGCTCACGGAAGCTCTGGATCAACTTCAAAACCAGTGAAGCCAACAGTGCCCGTGGCTTCCAGATCCCCTATGTCACCTATGATGGTGAGCACAGGGCACAGGAAGATGCCATCCTAGCATGCTGATGACCCCTGCCCAATTTGGGACCCAGGCTGCCCCAGCTGACACTTCCTGTGTGTTCTGGGGGGAGTGGACTCAGAGATGGGGACCAGAGGTTTGGGCACAAGTGGCAGTTCATGCCTTGATTGTGTTTTTTGGCTGGGTGTTGCAGAGGACTATGAGCAGCTGGTGGAGGACATTGTGCGGGATGGCAGGCTCTACGCCTCTGAAAACCACCAGGAGATCCTCAAGGTGAGCGTGTGCCCCCACGTCTGTGCTACCCAGGGCTGCAGGGGATGCAGGAGCATCCTGCCCTTCGGGAGTGCCTCATGCTCTCCCTGGACTCAGGGCTTCAGTTCAGAGCTGCTACAGGGGAGCACGGGGCGGGCTGGTGAACCTCTCTCTTGTCCTTCCCTACAGGACAAGAAGCTCATCAAAGCTTTCTTTGATGTGCTGGCGCATCCCCAGAACTACTTCAAGTACACGGAGAAGCACAAGGAGATGTTGCCCCGCTCCTTCATCAAACTGCTCCGCTCCAAAGTCTCCAGCTTCCTCCGGCCTTACAAATAGCCCCCTGCACCTCCGCCGTCCTGGGCCACCCTGCAGCCACAGAAATCCTCTTCTCCCTTCCTTCTCCTTTCCGATTTTTCCCTCCTCTGCCCGGCTCTGGCAGGATCACCGCTCGCCCCACAGACATCCCCTCACGATTTCCCCAGCGCTCCCTGCAGAGCAGTGCTCCCAGCCTGGGGATGCTCCAGCCTCATCCAGCTGACAGCGAAGCCACTCCCCTCTTCTGAAGCAACTCCTTCCTTCTAGGAAAGTGAAGTACTGGTCCTTTCACTGTCCTCTGTTCTCCCTTTGGTTTCCATTCTGCCAGGTCTGTCCCCGCTCCCTGGTGCCACCAGCAGCCCAGGACATTGAGGGGCCATCGTCCTTCCAGCCCTTGGGGCTGGTGCCGGCTCTGGCCCCACGGAGCCTTCGCAGAGGAGTGCAGGGGGTGATGCCATGTTCGCTGCAGTGCTGGGCCGTGGGTATTGGTGCCGCTTTGCAGAGGTCGAGGGAAGAGAACTGACATAAAGGAGAGATGGCAAAGCCCACCAGCACGGCACCGTGGTGGCTCCGTGGCCATCTCGCTGGAGAGCTGGGCTGGCACTGGGAGGGAAGTGCAGCCAAGCCACGTTCCCGGAGAACAATGTCTGGCTGCACGGGAGAAAACAGAGCAAAGGAGAAGGACTTTCAGCCGGGTTCGGGTTTTTTTTTCCCCTCAACTACAGACACTTGTGCCAAGAAACCAGACTTTGTTATAAGCTCTGCCAAAGAGTAACTCGGAAAAGCAAGCTTTGAGAAGAGCAGGAGTCACTGTTTGTGCACTAGGAATACTCCTTTCTACCTTTTTCATATGTATTAAGTGCAATCATTTGAGTCTTTTTTATATTATTTAGAGGGAAGTTGTTTTTTTTCCTACTAGAAGCAACAATATTTATACCTGCCTGAGAAACGAGAATGTGCATTTGCAAGAAAACAAAAAACACCCACCTAGAGCAAGCCCAGCCCTGGGCTGCACTGATCGGCATGATGGCATCTTCAGGCCTCTTCTGCCACATTTGTCCCCGAAAAAGCCCCTCTTTGGGGAGGGAGATGGTGCTTTTCCTGCTCAGCGCAATGGGGTGAGTTTTTGCAGGGAGTGTGAGGTGCCTTGGCTTGTCCACAGCGGGTGGAGCAGCCAGGCTGGCTGTGTCCTTTCAGGCTCATCTGCTGCAGTTTGGGTGTTGTTCAAGCCCCATTGTGAAGGGAATAGGAACTTGGCCCATCACCTGCTTGTTGCAAACTGATTTGCTTCCCTGCAGGGGCTCAGGGGTGAGCCAAGACCCCAGGAGACCCTCCTGAGGCCAGGTCTGGAGGGCAAGCTGGGAGGAGTGGGGAACTGTCCCTCCACTCAGCCCCGAAATCTTTCCCCCAGGTATGGAGATCCCTGGAGGCAGAGCCACCCTCATGGCCCTAGGGAGGCTTTTTGCTTCCAAGTCTCATCAGGTGCTTTTGGTTCATCCCTCTGCACGTGCTCATCCTGCAGAGATGCTGTAGGAGCCCCTCTCCAGGGAATGGAGTGAAGATCCCAGGGAAGACTCTTCCTGCCACCCCATTTCACTGCCACTTGCCTGCTCCCTGCTTTGCAGACAGGCACAGCTGATGATGACAGGACAATAGCCAGGTGGACACCACTGATGGGTTTGTCCCCATAGCATCTTCATGTGGACAAACAGGACCTCCAAGGACAGGTGACTGCTGCCACCTGTCATCCCTCCTCCTCCCCAAACCTCCCTCCTTTTCCAGCCCTGTCACCAGCTCTCAGCTGCCACCTCCCTGCGCCTTTATCCACATCTTCATCCTCTCAAAGACCTGGAACTACCAGGACTAAACACAGTGGACTTGCCTGTAGCTCTGCCAGAGGCAGGTCCCCTCCCACCGCTGTCCCCACTTGTCCATCCCATTCCTTTCTCCCACACCTGGGCCCAGCCCTGCTTTCAACAAATTGATTATTTATTGCTCTGCCCATCTCACCGCCTCCATCTTTCCTGAATCCGGGAGGCAGCTGCTCACCCCTGTTTTCCCTCCTCAATCCACACTGCTCCAGCACCCCAAGAGCCTCCCCTGGGCTCCGTGAGGGGCTGTAGGTGGGATGAGCACTGGCACAGGGGCTGAGGTTTGTTCCCAAGATGTGTCAGTTGGAAAAGTCTGCCCTGATTCTTCCCAGCTGTTGCATTTTTCCCTCCTGTCACCAGCTCCCAGCCCCACATCTGCGGACCGAGCTGTTTGCCACTTGGTTGCTGTCTGAAGGCAGCTGCTTTGATGCACAAAAGCTGTTTTAGGGATCTGGAGGGGATTTGTGGCTCTTGGAGTCACACAGGGCAGTGACCCTTGAAAGAGTCCTTCATATATAGAAGGAAAAAACAACAGCAAAAATACAACCAGTCTGGGAATGACCAACCCCTGGTGCGCTGCAGCCCCTTGTGTCCACTGGGGAGTTCATTAACTCTGAGAGATCTAACCTGGGCTTACTGTCCCACTGACCTTGTGGGGCACCACTGCCTCGGGTGTCCCAGTTGTCATCCTTGTCATCAAAATGACCACCTCCACTCCCCTTAAGCTGTTCTGCAAGTCACGTCCTCCTGTAATGGCACCTCCTCCTTTCACCAAATAGCTCAAAAAATCACAAAGTCCATGGGGCCCCCCAGAGCCACCCACCCCACTGTGGAACAGCCCCATTCCTCACCTGCCCCCACCTCAGAAAGGGTTTCAAAGGCTGAAACCCACACCAGCCACCTCCGGGATGAACTGAATGTTTTGACGCCCTGAACAGAAATGAGGGTTGTTGGGTTTTGGGGTTTTGTTTTTTTCATGTTGGAGTATTTATATCTGCCTTTTGCAGCAGGCCAGGACTTGCCATCTCCAGCAGAAACGATTAAAGTGATGAGCAAGGTGTAGTTCATGAAGTTATTTGCACTTGATTAAAAGAAAAAAAATGTATTTGAACTTTGTAAAAAGAAATGTTTGCATTTTGTATTGTCTTTTTTTAATTATTAAATGGAATTTCTTGGTGTTGTGATGATCTTCCAAAAACTAGCTCTGATGCTTAAAAGTTTTTAGCAGCAGGATCCAGCTCTATTTCCATTGTTTTGCTCCCTCAGATACTGACAAGCTTTTCCAGGGCCCAGTGTATTTTTTTCCCCCAGAAGCTTAAATTCTGCACTTCCCTAAGCTCACCAGTCCAAGCACAATGTGTTTATTTGTGGACATTAATTAGATGCAGCAAATCTCATTTTTAGCCCAGAACAAGGAGCTGGACATGGACTGGCTCAGACACATGGCATGGAAAACACTCCATACCTTGGCATCAACCCCTTTGCTGGGCTACAGCTCCATCCCTGGCATCCCTGGGCAGCCTGGACAATGCCCATCAAGTCCTCACAGGCTGCACCTGGACAGAATAATCCCCCACTCCCAGGTATAGGTTGAGGAGCAGAAGCCTTTGAATGCAGGTGCCCCGCCTCCAAACACGGCTGAGCTCTGCTGCAGGATGGGCTCAGGTGAGCACTGCACCAGGTAAGGGTCCCCTCAGGGGATCAGCTGCTGAAACTGCACCTGCCAGGGCACCTCTGCTCTGCTTGGTCTGGGGCAAGTGGAACCATTTGCCCTCCCAGCTCTGAATGCGGGGGGAGGGATGAGGTCCCTTCCCTCAAAAGCTCCCACATACCACTTTGAATTCACATCCCTCTCAACTCAACACACCATCTGAGCCCTGCCTCACTACAGCTCTTTGGCAAACGAGCCCCCGAGGGAGCTCTGAAGAAACAGAACCACATGGGGTGTGGGTGTCCACAGAGTTTATTGCTGCCTCCCTTAATAGAGGCGCTGGGGCTTCCCCATGGTGCTCTTGATATACAGAGCTCGCACATTCTGCCAGTTCTTCTTCAGCAGGGACACCAGGAAGTTGATGGCCAGGTGGATGTTGTAGACAAGTTCATCCTCTGTCATCTTCACATGACCAACAGCCACAGCCAGACACAGCACCTGGGGACAGACACCAGGTACGTTTCATGAGCAAAGCAGAGGTGCAGCCCGGAAATTATCTATGTGCCAGACCACCCTGCAATCTGTCAGCTGGACATGGCTCCCTTAACCCACCCATGGGGTTTTCCAGGGCTCACTACAGGAGGCCTGTGGCTCCTTGTGCCTGTAGAACCTGGATGTCACTGCTAATGCACAGGTGGGAGCACTACTGCCTCCCAGAGACAGCAGTACCAGGAAGCACATGTGGGATGCTGTGTGGAACTGACACTGGAGCACACCTCGAGGCTAACCCTGCTCTCAAACCCACTCTGCCAACAGCTGACCCGGTCACAGGCCATCAGTCCCCAACTCCACTGCCAGGCCCCACATCAGCTTCACTTTCTGCTTTGGGCATCAGTCCCCAGCCCTCTCCTTCCACACTACAACAGAGGCCAAGGCTGGGAACTCAATGCTCCCTGCAGGCTGGAGACAGAGGATTTACAAGTGAGCCAACAGGTCAAGTGTTGGGACATCATTAGCTGAGTTACTTCAAATGCTCAAGCACTTGCAAACCCTCAGATCTGTTGTGCCCCCAGGCCCAGACCAGCTGGAGTCCAAGAGTGCACCTCAGCTGGCAGAGCTCTAAATCCTGAGTGACATCCAGGAGTCACACTCACAGCAGAGGAGCTCCAGTTGCTGCAGGTGCCACCATCTTGCACAAAATTAAAATGCATGAACAGTGTTATTTTGGCTTTAGGGAGTCAGCTCATCTTGAGAGCAAGAGTAGATCCCCACAGAGCTGCTCTCAAATTCACTTGCAGAGTCAAGCCCCAGACTTGTCCCTGGCAAAGCCCTGCTTATGCTCAGCCCTTTGAGGGCATGCCCTGCCAGGGCCAACCCTATGAGTCACCCACGTGCTGGGAGAAGTGTTAATTAAACCGGTTTGTGCTCAGCAGTGAAATATCGAATCATCTCATGATCATTTGCTCCCAGATCTGTCAACCACAGGTAAATTATTCCTCCTTTCTGACTGGCAGTAGAACACTCCAAGTACCATCTCTCTTTGCTTGGACGAAAACACTCGAGAGACACCTACAGCCCATCCCTGAGATGGCAGAGACATAGAACTGCCTTGGAGAGGAAAAGCCCTGCTTTACCTTCTTCATCTGAAATTTAATAGTCGACTTGACCTCATCAACCTTGGCCACCAGGTTCTCGTTGTGGGTGAGCAGAGAAGGGAACTTCCCAGCTTTGTTCAGGCCCGGGCCCAGGATTCGAGGAATCTGCTTGATCAAGGACTCGGAAGCCAGGAAGGCATCATACTTCTTGGCTGCAAGGAGAGAACTGGGGAGGTAAGGACAGACTCGACTCCCAGCGAGCGGTTCAACTGAATATCCACAGCTCCACTTCCCCCAAGAGATGACTCCGATATTCCCATGGTCCCACCTGGACTGGGGCTGGTTTTACCAACAATCTATCAGGAGTGACTGTCACAGCAGGCAGACCCCAGCCCTGCTCCCCACAGCAACTCTGAACAGCACACAGCTCGCTCCCTGAAGGAACTGTCCTTTGCCCAGGTGACTCTGAACTCTAGAAGCCTCCTGCCACAGCCGGTGCACACCATGATGAATGACCCATTTACGAGAGGTTTAGCTAATAGCCATGGTATCCCATGTAATTTCCTAACTGCACACAGTTCCATGGCTGATTATGGACTGAGTGGCAAGTTCTTATCTGCCTCAGGAATGTATCAGTAACTATGAGTTCTCAGAGAAGGAAGGATTTTCTCTCCAAGAGACAAAGGATAAATTTTATTCTGTTCATGTAAGAACTGCAGGACTAAACCACATTCTTGCCTCCAGCACTCTTCTGCTTTTGCTGCACTCCAACTCCCTGACCAGGAAATCGAGGAACTGTGATAGGGATGTCTCTCCCTTCCTTCTGCAGGACAACCAGCCCCACTCCTGCAGCACTGACCTGTCAGACTTGCACTACCAACAGCCTGCTGGCTTTTCTAGGCAGACTTTGGTATTGGGGCTGACTCTGCTCAGCGTCCTATCCCTGGAGCTAACCTTGACATGGAAATCTGAGCAAAGAGAAACACATCCTGCTTACCCAGACCCCTCCCAAGCTGGCCAGGGTACTCAGAGCCTGATCCACACTCACCCAGCTTCTTCACCAGCTTCTTGTTTTTGTTGAGTTTCTTCAGGGCTTCTATGTCCATGTGAGGGATGTCAACTGCTTTGGCCTCATCGCAGTGCTGCTGGTCCCCCAGCAGACACACCGAGAACTTGGGCCGTGGTGTCGACTTCAGCCTGGGGATGGGACGGAAGGCCCAAGTCAGTGCCCCAGCAGCAGCGCTCACTGTCCTTGGAGCCAGCACGGAGACACCTTACCACAGCACGGGCGTCCTGCACCGCCGCTCACCTGCCGTCCCCGGCAGGCCGGTGGGGACGACCCGAGGGCTCCCACACCTCCCCTCTTGTTTTAAGACCCAGGGTGAGGGTCCGTCCAGCCGCTCCCGCTGGGCCGGGGCGCTCTGGACTCCCCGAGCGCTTCGGCGGCCCCGGGCAGGGCCAGGCAGCGCCGAAGGCCGGGTGGGAGCGAGAGGATGTCGAACCTGACGGTGCCGGAGAACCGCTTGTCCTTCTGGGGGTCGTAGTTCTTGAGGCTGATCTGCAGCTCCACCGTCTCCACGAACCTGCGGGAGGCAGCGGGTGAGGCCCGGCCGGCGCCACACGCCCGGCCCCGCCGCGCCCGGAGCTCTTACTTGCGCTTCTTGGCGCGGCTGCCGTGCAGCACCTCCTTCACCGCCTCGTACAGGGTGTCCCGGGACACTTTGCTGCTGCGGGGGGAAACGGCAGCGCGGGCTCAGGGCCGGCCCCGCCCGGGACGCGGCCCCGACCCCACCGAGGCCCCCGCGCGCTTCCCCCGCGCCCAGCCCCGCCGCCCGCGCCCCG
>VWZF01005795.1:1686766-1700687 GCA_013396755.1 Sclerurus mexicanus
CACCGGGCTTCCCTCGGCCGGCGCCCGCCCGTCCCTCCCGGCGGCTCAGCCGGGCAGCGCCGCGGCGGCAGCCCCGGGGGCACGAGCTGCGGCCCTCTCGGGGTGGCCGAACACCGGCAGAGCGGCCCGAGCCGGGTGCGGCGAACGCAGGGTGAGGCGACAGCGAGGGGGCTCAAAGCCGGACCCACCCCGGGCTGCGGCGGGGGCGGACAGGGCGGCCCGACTTGTTCCTGGAAATCATAGCATAAAATATTTGGCTATCTCAGAGATGGCTCAGGAAGAGCCCACTGTAGTTGCTTTGAAAGATAATCTATCAGCAGAGAGCCTCTTTAGCAAAATGTTCTTGTGGGGGCGTGGAGATTTTAACATGATTTGCTTAGAGCCTGAGATTCTGTTTCTCAAAAGGCCGGGAATTAGTCAGGAAAGGGAGAAGGGGAATCCTTCCAGGAACAAAGCTCATCACCCTGCTCACTGTCTCTCGAAGTACAGGACATGCTCAGCCTGTAGGTTCAGGCCTTAAAGTACTTGGAAACCCTCCCTGCAGATCATTTGGAGGACGGGAAGGGCTTGAATGTGGTATTTGCACTGTCTCAAAGAAGAGTTTGTCAGTTCACTGGTGTGATAAGCTTTATTTTATATTTGTCTGTGGAATAGATTGTTAGCCTTGCCTGCTGCTGGTGGGGGAAGGATGTAATGTTGTTCGTCTTAATCCTTTATAACCTCTAAAGTAGTTTGAGGCCATTCAAGCCTTTTCTAGTGTGCAAAAGCGAGTGTACATATGAAGGGCGAAAATAAAATGGAATTGTTCTTTTTCCTTATGGCTTGCAGCAAAGATGACAGCTCAGTGTCCCCCAGGCCCCTGCCTCTGGGCCCCGGTGCCCCAGGAGGGATGGAGAGCCTGGGGCTGCTAGCAGTGACTGTCAGGGACAGCACCACGGCCTACCTGCAGCAGGCTGCCAGAGGTAATGCAGCCTCGGGCTGCCAGGGCTCAAAGGCTCTTACTGGCTCTGAAATTAGTCAGACTTATCAAAAGTGCCCTCACAGCACATGAGCTGCCACACGTGTGTGTGGCCACTTCACACGGGCAGCACGAGTGTCTCTCTTGGATTTGAACAGAAGTCTGATATAAAATAAAATAGAAATGAAACCTGCCTCTGGTTTGGAAATGAAGCTGTGGAGATGGGAAAACTGTTGCTGGAGAAAATAAAGATGCTGTTCAGACCAGATGAGCCCTGTTCTCTGTGGGGTCACTGAGGAGGAGGAGCGTGCAGGGCCCTGTTCCACCAGAACTTCCCCTGGGCTGAGCAAGAGGTTTTTCTTCACTGTAATGCACAAGGATCAGTTCACAATAGTGCTTTTCTCACTCAGAGAGGTGCCAAATTCAACACTTGCCTGTACTTTGGTGCTTGTGAGGTGCCCCTTCCTCCACCACCTGCTGCTCCCAAGAGCAGGACCATGCTGTTTCCCAGCCTGCAGAACAGGATGGATGAGCTGTGCAGCTCCATGTCCTGGGGGTTGCTCTCTTGCTTTCTTTTTCATCAAAGCAAGCCCAGACTGTTCTGGGCTTGGTGTCAAGGGTGGCCAGTTCCTACCATTGGAGCCAGCACTCCGACAACAGTTCTCCCACCTCTTTGTCACACTCCACTCTTAAGCAAGCTTCCAAGCAAGCTTGGCTGCGAAGCAGAGCAGCCAGCACTTGTCAAGGGCTGAGCTAGACCTGAATGTAAATGCTGAGTTGAAATAAAAACAAATTAAAAATGTTTTTTTTTTAAAGCAGCCTTCTTCTCTGATGGAGGCCGGGAGGAGGTGATCAGTGTTGCAGTTTTGCAGCTGTAAGGATTAAAGCAGTTGAGGACATTGTGGAATTGACTGGACGTGTCCTGCAAAGCAGCAGCTGTCCCAGAGGAGGGGCAGGAGCAGGGTGAGCTGTACCCTCTGAGCCCCCAGCATGTGGCTTGGAGGGGCTAAGAGGTGTCGCTGAAATTTCACATCAGGCCTTGGCTGATGTGATCCCTGAAAGCCCACATTTAGGGAATTGTGTCTGTGAACTCATCCTACAGCACCCTGAGCTGGGGAAGGAGACTTGGGCAAGCTGCCCTTGCACTGCCCCGGGCCCTGGGTGGACAGAGCCAGCAGGGGAAGCACCACCGAGCCATTTGGGCTGGAAAAGACCTTTGAGATCATTGAATCCGGCTGTAAACCTGAGCCCAGTGCAGGCTCCCGACAGTCAGGTGGGTCATTTTTTGGACGTCCCCGAGGAGTTTGCAGAGGTTTCTGTGGGCACGAACAGGCACAGCCCGGGAGGGTGAGCCGGCTAGGTGTGCGCACACCTGCTGTGATGCGACTGATCCCAAAACAATGAGAGCTGAAGGCGTTCCAAAGGCACAGCCCGTGCTCCCGCTGCGGTGGGAAACCGCATCTCCTGTCGCGGGAGGGGAAGCTGCAGCTGCTTGAGCCACGGAGGGCATTTCTCCTGGCAGGAGGCGAACGCCGGCGCAGCGCGGGATGCGTGTGCCGTGCTCCCAGCACGGTGCCGGTGATGCCCGCGGTGCGCCCCGACGGGCGGCGCTCCCGCCCCTCGTCCCGCCCGCCCGCCCGGGCGGCGTCCGGGAACCGGATCTGCGGGCTCGGCCGAGCCGCCGGCAGCCATGGACCTGCGAGCAGAGCTGCTCAAGTCCATCTGGTATGCCTTCACCGCCCTGGACGTGGAGAAGAGCGGCAAGGTCTCAAAGTCCCAGCTCAAAGTGAGTGCCCCGGGGCGCACGGCTGGAGGGTGGGCAGCGAGGGGTCGGGCAGGGCCAGGGCTGCTCTGCGTCCCCCCGGCTCTCCACGGAGGAGTTGTTAAATATTAACATCAGTAAGACCTCGCTGTTGTCTCCATAGTGGTTCAGGTGAAGTTCTCAAGCTCTGCATCATCTCCCTTGAAAAAAAAAGAAAGAGGGAGGGGGGGTGTAAATTCATGCCGAGGTGCATTTTCTAGATGAAAATGAGGGGAAATCTAATTCTTGAGTTCTTTTCAGTTTCTTATGCTTTTTATGCCCAACTAACAGCCCAAACTCAGTTTATATCTTCTTGCGTGCCAGAGCACCTGCATTTCTGCTTTCTGCTGAGCCAGTGGGTCAGGAGGTAGGGGCAGCTTGTTTTTAAACTAAAACTCCACAGTGATGTGGCCAGAAATAACAAGGCATTTTTAAAAACTCTCTGGTTTCCCCTCTCTCCCTGCTTAGCAGCTTTCAAAGGGCTCCTGCCCTCAGCCCTTCTTCAAACCCATCACGGCTTTAAAAACCTTTTTGCCTGCCCCCAGGCTGGGGTTGGTCGAACTTGTCAGGAAGCCCTTGGCTTTGACAGTAATTATTGATTTTTTTAAAAATTGCACATAGTGGGCCTCGTTTTTGTTGCCATGTGAACGTCCTCTTGGCTCCTAGGCTGGCACTGGGGTTGGAAATGCTGGTCAGCATCGGGAGCTGAGATGAGGGGAGAGATCTGAGCATAAACCTGCCAAGCACATGGAGGTGATGTGTCAGGACTTGGCAGCTGCTGCCAGTCTGCAAGACCCAGTTGTGAAGCACTGCAAAGAAACCTCTTTCCTGCTATTCCCTCCATTTTATAGGGCTTCTCTGGGACAGACTGCAGGAAGGGTGCTGGGCTTGGTGGGGAGGCATGTTTTGCCCCAAAATTAAGTTTGTTTGCAGGGATCTGGAGGAAAAGTAGCAGGAGTCAGACAACTCCTCTCAGCTGCTGCCTTTGTAGCCAAGAGCCTTCGGCTGCTCCCCAGAACTCACAGCATATGCCCTCACCTGCTAAAACTGTAGAAATAGCTGAAGGAATTAAGGAAAATCCCAAAGCAGGCCAGAGCTTAATTCCCTCTGCTAATCCCTAAGAGGGGCTGCTGTGCCCCCCTCACAGCATTCCCTGCACCCGTTCTCTGGATCCATAGCCCAGCCCAGACGTGTGATGGACCCACAAGTGCCAGCATGAACACATGCAGCACTTCTCTTGAGAGATCTTTATCAGCAGAGGCAATGCTGAGGCCACAGAGACCCTCATTTTATGGCAATTTCCTAGAAAGTTTGTGCAAGGGGGGACAGGGGCTGCAGGGATGCTGGGGATGGCGTCTCCACAGCACCTTTACCCAGGGTGACATTCCAGAGGGGAAGGAAGCTTCTCCCCTTGCTGTTCTCCCTTCGCCTTCAGTGACAGAATGGGTTGGTGGCTGGTTGAGCTGCACTGTTGAATGACAAAGCTCAGCTCTAGATAACTTTCCACCTGCCTCAATGCCTGGAAGAGCTCATTTCCATCCCCAAACATGCTTAGGTTTGCCCCAGCCTACACAGGCTCTGTTCAGTGCAGAAGGAATCCAGGGTCTTGCAGGTCTGAGCAGTAACGTGTTAAAGCCACAGTCACTGAGCCCTCTCCAAACCCCTCCCGGGCTGCTGAGCCGGGTTGTGCTCTGCTCCTTCACCCAGACATGTTGCTGCACGAAAGGTCTTGAACAAGGGTGGGAGAAGCAGCAGCATTCACAGGGTTTGCACCCACAGAAAGGAAGCAGCCCCAAAGCTGGGTGGGATTGTGCTGGCAGACAGGCAGTGTTCAGGTGAGAGCTGAGGCTGAACTCCGGCCTCGCTCCATCCAGTTGCTGTAAACGTGTTGGGGTTTCCCGCGTGATGGCACAGCCGTGGGAGCTGCTGGGCTCCTTGCAGGGGCACTTCTCTGCAGCGAGTGTGTGCAGACACTGCTGGGAGTGTAGGTGTGTGTGTGCGCAGGAAGGAAGGGCAGCTTGCGGTTGAGTGCTGCGCACTGAGCAGTGTTGGGTAGTTTTGTTCCCAGAGCAGGCACACACCAACCCTGCTCTTGGAAAAGCATTTATCCTCTCTGTGCTGTTGCATCCTCCCTGACTGAGCAGAGGGAGCTGCTCCCTGTCTCTGTGGATACAGGCTGGGTGTGAGGGATGGGGTCGAGGGCCCACACTGGAAACAGGAAATCGGATGTGATTCCCAAACTTTCAATCCATCCTGATGGATTTGTTAGTCATCCTGGAGGAAGCCCAGGGTGTTCCCAATCCTTCCCACCCCTGTGCAAACCCCAGGGCTGCACTGAACCCCGAAAGGTGCAGCTGTAGCAGCAGTGCTCAGGGCTACAGCCCTGGTGTGTGAGCACAGGGTGGAGTCCTGCTGATCCCATCGGTCTGGAGGGTGGAAAAGAGAAAGAAAATCTGGTTGAGCAAGAACCATCCCCAGCTGCAGCAGCCAGCGTGGCCTCTGGCTCTGCTCCTGCTGGGAGAATATTTCCAGCCCTGCACAGAGGAGTAGCACAGGTGCTGTACCGTCTCCTCCAGGCTCTGTCTTGAACCCTTGGCAAGCTGCATCTGCAGATCCTGCTGCAATGGGGCAGCATCAGTCTGGGATGCTCACTTAGCCATCTTCTGCTTCTGGGAGGTAAATGCAAGGAGAGAACTGCCTGCCTGGCATCACGAGCCGGAAATGCTGGTGATGCTCATGGATGGCCTTGCTTTCTAGCACGTGGGAAATTTGGGAGCTTCCAGACACATTTTATCTTGCAGGATTTGAACAAAAAAAGGCTGTTGGTGAGACTTGTAGAGTGTTTCTGTAGACGGTGTGTCTCCAGATCTCCACTGTCTGCTTTAATTCCAGACAAAGCTTTTTCTTAGTTTCTTATAAATCTTTTGTATTTTCATGTTTCCATCCTTCTGTGCCCCCTAGCATACAGTGGCCACTGCCAGACTGAGCCGTGGTTGTGCCAAATGCATGGCTCGGGGTGGCTTATCAGCTTTTCTAGATCAGAGCAAGTCCTGTTTGCTCTGAGAGATTTGAAACAGCCTTTTTAAAAACAAAAGTTTCTCATGTGCGAAGAAAAGAAACTAGTGTGGAAAAATCCTCAATTTTTGCCTGTTTCTGAATGATTCTCTCTTGGGAATGATGCCCTGTCCCTCTGCCAAACCCAAACCCTGCCTCCATGCTGTGGCTGCAGGGAGGTTACAGGGCACAGTGGGTGTGAGGGTGGCACCACTGAGATGTGCTGGGGGACGGCTGGAGGTTGTTCACTTTCTCACCACCCCCCATGCTTGGCCAGGTGCTGTCTCACAACCTGTACACGGTGCTGTGCATCCCCCACGATCCCGTGGCGCTAGAAGAGCATTTCCGTGATGATGATGATGGGCCAGTGTCCAGCCAGGGCTACATGCCATACCTCAACAAATACATCCTGGATAAGGTGAGCCCTTCACCCCCCAGCCTGCTGCGCCTTGGGTGAGGACACAGCGGTGCCTGGGCTGCTCCTGCATCACACAGGAGCTCCACTTCCCGCAGCTCTTGGAGATCACATGCTTTGGTTGGTGGAAAGGGTGCAGAGAGATGGGGAGTGCTCATGTGAATGCCAAAACAAGTGAGAAATGTTTAATTCTCAATGTCTCCTTGGCAAGGATGAAGTCAGCCCTTTCAGTGGAGGCTCTGGACGCAACAGTATCTCTGCCCAAGTTTTCTGAAGGGCTCAGAGAGAGAAATCAGCCCCTTTTTCCTCTCCAAACCTGGTCAAATTTGGGGTGTGATCTTATGTGGCAAAGAGGAGAGGGAGAGGATGAGGTGCCAGGACAGAAGTAGAGTTGGGGTGGGCAGGAGCTTTGTCCCTTTTTTGGGTAATTCAAGCCAGAGGTTTGTCTGTAGGTGCTGTTTCCTCCAGGCAAGCAAGGAGAGGAAGAACGACTGACAGCTTTCTTCCACTGTGTGCTCACAGAAGGAAGCCGGAGCTGGGTGCAGTAACCTTTCACTACCCTGGGTCTCCTGGTGTGCCAGTCTCCATAGTCTCCGTGCCCGTCTTTGCCTTGCCTGGAGCTGGTCAGGAGTTGCCCAGTCTGGTCCAGCAATGCTGATGTCAGCTGCAGGAATCTGGTCTGCAGCAAGGAAGGGCCGAACCTTCCACAGCTCCCT
The DNA here is from genome assembly GCA_013396755.1 of Sclerurus mexicanus. Taxonomy (NCBI): domain Eukaryota; kingdom Metazoa; phylum Chordata; class Aves; order Passeriformes; family Furnariidae; genus Sclerurus; species Sclerurus mexicanus. The sequence continues at coordinate 1,693,711 of VWZF01005795.1, forward strand.
CTACCCAGGGCAGGAGCTGCCCAAGGTCAACCCAGCCCAATCTCTCCATCAAAGAGCAGCCAAAATCCTTCCAGTTTCCCACATGGTTGTTCAGGAGATGATCTTTAAACCCTCTTCCTCTGGTTTGTCATGGTTAACAAAATCCCAGAAGCAGCCTGAGAAGGAGAAGTGGGTTTTCCTAGTAAGAGAGGCGTTTAGCTTTTGCTACGCACCCAAAAGTTTTCCTCCAGCTCTGCTGCTGCAGGCTGTGGTTTGCTCCTGTGCTGGCAGCATGTGGCTCATACAGCTGGGATGGAGTACCCAGGGACAGCCAAGGCTCTGCTGATCCACATCACCGTTCACCCATCTGCACCAAACCTGCTGTGTGACGCTGCTTGCAGTGCCAGCACATGGTTACAGAAGCTCATGAACAGCAGCAGGGCCAAGGCTGGTGGAGGCATCATTCGTGCCTCCACTGCTGCTGGCCCTAAAGCCAGCACTTCCCTTCGCTCCCCAGTTCCTCTTTATGGTGGAATGGGATAAAGAAACACGAAGCCATAGAGGCACTGGGGAGATTGAAGAACACCACACTGTACTGCATGTGCTGCACCACAGGGTTCTTGCTGGTGCTATAAATCACCTGTGCTTCTCATTGGCAGGGACAGGAGATTTTAGGAGTGAGGATTTCTTTCCTCTAGCACTTCCCTCTCAGAACCCCTCTCCATAGCCCTGCAGCTCCCTGCTCACTCCCTGACTCCTGCCCTCAGGTTGAGGAAGGTGCTTTCGTCAAAGAAAACTTCGATGAGCTCTGCTGGACCCTCACAGCAAAGAAGAACTACAAACCCGACCGGAACGGCAATAGCATTGTATCCCACCAAGATGCTTTCAAGCTCTGGTGTTTGTTCAACTTTCTGTCTGAAGACAGATACCCTCTCGTCATGGTGCCAGATGAGGTAGGACCGCCTCTCCCCCGTCCCTGTCCTCCCAGGGCTCCGCACGCTGGCAGAACCCTGTTTGGGGGTAACACATCCTGCTATTACTTCCTGGCATGTCCCACCACATCCTGTGCTGCTCCAGGGGTGAGAGAGGGTGGGCAGGCAGGGGATGGGAGGAGGGGGCTGCCTGGCCTGGGCACCTCCTGCTATGCCCCCAGCCCCAGAGGTCCTCCAAAATGCTGGACCGTCTCCCACCCAGAGGGCAGTGGCAGAGCAGAGCTGGCTGTCCCTCTCTGTGGCCGCAGCCACAGGGCGCTCAGCCCTTGCCCAGCATCCGGAGCTTTAAGGGCAAAGTACCAGCCAAAGCAAAGCCTCTGGCAGTAATCTCAAAATCTCCAAATTCCACAGCATTTAGGGGAGGAGGTTCTCCCTTCTCTGGGGTCAGAGCAAAGCCCCAGGAGACTGGGGGGGAGGCACAAGCACAGAAGCCAAGAGCAGGCCTCAGCAGAAGGAACTCAGCTGGGCAAGCAACTGCTGTTGGCTCCTACCCGATCAACCTCCTGAGATCAGCAGAAAAGTAAAAAAAAACCAAAAACACAAGAGATAAAAAAAGGCAAGAAGGGCCATGCTGTACAGATGTAGGAGGGCAACCACACTTCCTGCACCCTGGGAGAGGTGTTTCCTGTTCCCCAGACCATGACAAACTGAATCATCCTTCTGCTTACAGAGTTGAGCAAATGCATTCACTTCTTGCTTCTCTCCCAGTTAAATGATATAAAAAATCCAGCTGTGTTGGGGGGACTCTGCTGTGTGTCATCTTCCTGCGTGGCTCCCTGCAGTCATCCGCCTTCCTCAGTCCCCATACTGGGCAGAGGAGAGCTGGCAGCAAAACTTGAGCTGAAATAAATCTTCCCCACATCATGTCAACCATCTTGGCTCTTTTAAAAAGTACTTTATTTGCAGTTTCAAAACGATGCTCATCTCCTTTGAGACCTGTTCCCCTGCTCATCTCCAGTGATTTTGGAAATCAGAGTAGTTCTGAGCTCAGGTCCATGCAATGAGACGCTGGCCACGCAGGCTGTGTGTGAGGTCCAGCAGTGCTGGCCTGTTCTTCCTCAGGCTCTTGACTGCTGCATAGTTTTCTTACTCTGCAGAAAACCAGCCAAACCACCTCAGCCTTGCAATTAAAAGGAAAAACCTCCCAGTAGTGGTCAAGCTCTAACCCAGTGTCAACCTCCTGAGCCAGCCTGCTGCCCAGAATGCCTTGGCCATGACCTCAACCATTGCAGGGGGTGATACTTCTGGGATCAGGGTCTTGCATCTCCATGCTGGAGAGAGAGGTGGTCTTGGGCTCTCCAAAGGGGGTCAGTAGGATGGGGACAGCTCTCACTTCTCCCTGTCACTGAGTTTCCCCATCCCCACAGGTGGAGTACCTGCTGAAGAAGATCTGCACGGCAATGAATGTGGAGCTGAATTCCTGCGAGCTGGATGACTACCTGTCCCAGGAGCCGCAGGGGCAGGTGGGGCTGACAGTCTGGCAGTTCCTGGACATGGTGAACTCAGGGCGGTTCCTGCGAGGCATCGAGCAGGAGGCCATAAGCATGGCCGTGGAGGAGGTGTACCAGGAGGTCATCGAGGATGTGCTCAAACAGGCAAGGAGCCCACATGTCCTGGGGCACAAGCCCTGTCCTGGCCCCACCCCTTTTGATCTCTGTCTCTCGTGTGCAGGGATATCTCTGGAAGAGGGGCCAGCTGAGGAGGAACTGGTCAGAGCGGTGGTTCATGCTGAAGCCCAGTGTCCTGTCCTACTACATGAGCGAGGAACGGAAGGAGAAGAAGGGGAGCATTGTGTTGGACAAGCACTGCTGTGTGGAGGTACAGCCTGGGCCATGCTCAGCCTGGGGACAGGAGACCAGGAGATCCCAGGGGCATAAGGTGGGGTAAGGGATAACACCATCATGTGTCCTCTCCCTGCAGGTGCTGCCTGACCGGGATGGGAAGAGGTGCATGTTCTGTGTGAAGACCTCCTCCCGCACATACGAGATGAGCGCCTCTGACACCCGGCAGCGCCAGGAGTGGACACTTGGTCTGTGCCCACCCCATGTCCCTTCCCCAGCTTCCCCATCCCCCTCTCCATGTCCCCACTGACCGTCCCCTCCCTCTCCAGCCATCCAGACGGCCATCCGGCTGCAGGCTGAGGGAAAGAAATCTCTGCACAAGGACCTGAAGCAGAAGCGACGGGAACAGCGGGAGCAGCGGGAGCAGCGCAAGGCAGCCAAGCAGGAGGAGACGCAGCGGCTCAAGCAGCTGCAGGAGGAAAAGGAGAGGAAGCTGCAGGAGCTGGAACTGCTCAAGGAGGCCCAGCGACAGGCAGAGATCCTTCTGCAGGAGGAGGAGCAGCGGCGGAGGCAGCAGCACGAGGAGATGCAGAGGACCCTGGAGATCCAGCTGCGGGAGGCTGAGCAGGTGGGTGCATCCTGTGGGGGGTCCTGCCACGGGCTGCATCGCTCATGGGGTGGGGGCTTCCTTTCCTGGGTCAGCCTTTGGATGATGGGCCTGAGATCCCTGTGGAGCAGGAGATGAGGACAACCTGCCTCGAGGGTATGGAGCTGGGGGGGCAATGAGAGGCGAGTGCTCATTCCAGGCTGTCCAGGGAGCCCATTTCTGACCTCACAGCCAGCGCTGTCTCCAAATGATGCAGTCTGTCTCCTGAGCAGGGAAACAGCTTTGCTTTGGACCTCTCGCCATGGGCTCTCCCTGGTTTGGGAGATGTCTGGGCCCATCCACTCAGAGTTGCAGGTCTAAGGGGGTTCTGGGGCCCAGCCAGCCACCCATACTGATGGCTCCTGTCCCCGCTGCAGGCTCGTGCCTCCATGCAGGCAGAGATGGTCCTGAAGGAGGCAGAGGCAGAGCGTCAGCGCAAGCGCATCCTGGAGCTGGAGGCCATGCAGGAGCGGCTCCAGGAGGCCCTGCAGCAGGAGGTGAAAGCGCGGCAGGACGAGGAAGCCGTGAGATACGCACAGGCCAGGTAGGACCAGGGCATCCCTCCCCCTCCTTGACCAGCCCCGCTCTCAGGGCAGCAGTTGAGTGTGGGAATGTGCTCCCCAGGGCAGCTCAACGCTCATGGATACTGGCAGGTGCTGGTGACTTCCCAGTATGCTGACAGGGACAGGGGAGGCTGGTGGATGAAGTGGCAGAGAGACATCATCACCTCTTGCTCTTCATTGTCAGGCTGCTAGCTGAGGAAGAGGAGAAGTTGAAGCAGCTGATGAAGCTGAAGGAGGAACAAGAGGAATATATCATCAAAACTCAGCGGGAGAAGCAAGTCCTCAAGCAGGAGATGGAGAACAAGAACAAATGTCTGGAAGAGGCCCAGAAGCAGCTGGAAGAAGTGAGAGTGAACAGGCAGCGGGTGGACCAAGATGTCATGGTGAGCGTCACATCGGTGCCACATCCCTTCACATGGCAAGCCCCAGGGGACTTCCCAGCCCTCCTGGAGCCACCTCCATACTGGGGAGGACCCAGCAGCTTTGGGGGCCAAGCTGGCATTGCCTTAGGGGTTTCCAAGCTGTGTTATGTGCAGGCATGGGGTGCTGCCATGGCTGAGATGGGACAAGCATGTCCTGCCCTGTGATGGCAGTGCTGGTGTCCAAAGTGATGTTGACAAGTGGGAGTGTAAGGACGGGGAAGAACTGGAGGAGGAGCAAGAGACCTAGAGGAGGGTGAGCTGGGTCTCCATCCCAGAGGGAACCTCCAATCCAGGCTTAATCAGAGAAGGGAAACTCATGCCCACAGTCCCGAGTCAGGGGCAGTGGGGCACCCAGCTCACCCTTCTCCATCGTCTCTCAGGCAGCCCAGCGGAAGCTGCGACAGGCCAGCACCAACGTCAAGCACTGGAACGTCCAAATGAACCGACTGATGCACCCCATTGGGCCGGGAGGTAGGAGACTGACCCTCCCTTGAGCATGGCCATGCTGGGGCATGAGCCCAATCCCCCTACCATCTCCCCCTCTTTGGGGGCATCTGAGGGCAGGAGGGATCCTCATCGTTCAGAGAAGAGACCCTCAATGCCTCCTGCAAGGAGAGAAACCCTCTTTCTCAGCTGAATGGTCAGTTTGGACCCCAGGTAAACAACTCTTTTTCTGTCCACCCCCAGACAAGCGTACAAACATGAGTGGAGGAGTCTTTGCTGGCTACCAGCCCCTCCTGTCCCAGAGAGATTCTTCCCTGAAACTCAAGAAGAAAGTGGATGATAAAAGCAGTGACCCCACAACAGACAACGCCAAGGAAAATGTGAACAATGGTGGGAACAGCGGCGTGCTGCCATCTCCAGATACGGACACCATGGCCACAGAGCCCACCAAGTAGCCCACCAGGATGGCAGAGCCCAGCTGGGAATGGCAGGGCCCAACTCATCCCTCCGAGCAGAGGGTTGGTGCGGCCATCTCTGGGCAGAGCCAAGTGGGGACCAGCACAGAGCCTATAGGGGACTGCATGAGGCAGAGATGCTCCCATTTCCATCAGTGAAGGGCTGCAGCCACCACGCGCCAGGAGGCTCAAGCAGCCCAACTCTGGGGAGAGGGTGGTGAGGCCATCTCCTCTGGTTTGCTGGACTCAACTCCCTAACCTGTGGTTTCCACTCTACCCTAAAAAAGAGCCACTGGTGGGTCAGGACTGTGTGGCCCAGGGCTTCAGTTTCCCCGTGGTTTCTACCACAACCCTTCTGCATTGCCCGCTGCACCCCAGGATGTGGGGCCCTGCCACAGTTGCTGCCAGGGATGCCTGGGCCACCCAAGCATGACCTTTTCATCGCCCCCCAGCATGGCCAGGGTGTCCTTAACTACCACTGCGGTCCCTGATGGCAGTTGTTAGTCCTGGAATCACTTAGAATTAGCAGAAACCAACAAGCAATAAAGGTTTTGGAGCCGATGGCACAGACCTCCTGCCCTGCACACTGGTGGCCCTGCAGGCACCAGTGCTCTCTCCTCGGCATGGTGGGGTTTGGATTCTCCCTGTGGAAAAGAGCCCTTTGAAAGGAGTCAGTCACAACCTGTGGAAAGTCATTGCACCAGTGGATTTTAGGTTGCTCTGTGGAGGGCCAAGAGGGACACAAAAAAACCCCGAGTAACACACAATCATTTGGGTTTGTTTTCTCAAGCACCTCTGTATAAATACAGTCCCCATCACCTGCGCCTTTGGGGTTTTTATTGTCCAGGGCACAGACCCCCCTGATCGGTCGAGGGCCCCGTGTGGCACAGGCCCTTGGAGGAGCCCTGTTCCTGTGCTGATGAGCTGCAGTTCTTTGGGGAGATTGCCATCTGTTTCCTCTGGGCGTTCTCTCGGAGGCGCTGCCTCCCTCCCACAGTGTCTCAGTTCTTTTCCATCCCAGCCCTGCAGGGCCCGGCACAAAGTGCTCTGTGTGCCCGGGCTGTCAGTGGCCCCGTGCCCGGTCCCACGCGGCCGTACTGATGCACAGCCAGGGCAGGGCTGGCGCAGGGGCTGCAGGTCAAATTCATCACTTCTCCCCCCTTTCCATTGCGCTGCGACACAGCAGGGTGGTCCTGAGCCCTCGTGATCCCCACGTGGGGTCCCTGCCTGCCTGTGCCGTTCTGGCCGGACCACTTGGACACGGGGTCCCTCCACTCTGCACGTGTTTTCTGGCAGTGGGCCCTTCCTGGCTCTGCCCCGAGGCTGGGCTCTGCCTTCCATGGAGCCACGTGGGTGCAAATTGCTGTGGCGGCCCGGGGTGACCCTGGAAAAGCTGCTCCATGTGATCCGCAGGCAGAGCAGGAGCAGAGGGTGCCAAAGGCCGGTCTGTGCTGGGCAGGAAACGGGCTGGGTGGAAATGCAGTGGTGGGAGGCCGATGGCATCCTCCTCCCTCCCGCCTCAGCTTCCTCATCTGTCTCATCCCTGGCCAGGCCTCAGGTACGTGCCACGCCACACCTGGGCAGGGAGGCAAAGGGCCCCCTCCGCCCGTCCTCGGGTCCAGCTGCACGGCCCGAGCTTTGTGCTGCTCCGTGGGGACTGCAGAGGGCACTGGGCTGTGCTTTAAACAGCGCCTT
>VWZF01005795.1:1700975-1816073 GCA_013396755.1 Sclerurus mexicanus
GAGTGAGGGGAGTGGAGGGTGTGAGGGGAATGGGGGGAGGGAGGGGAATGGGTGTGAGGGACGGGAGGTGTGAGGGATGGATTGGGGCAGGGGGTGTGACACTCAGCGGTTGGGCCAGGGGCAGGGGGTGTGAGGAACAGGTCGAGGCAGAGAGGACATCAGTGTGAGGAGCTGGGATGTGGAGAATGTCAGTGACTTTAGGGTTCAGGCTGTAGTTCCTTCTTGGGAAATCAGGGCAGACAGAGGGGAGGGGACGTGGCCCACACAGGAGGAGGGTGGGGGTGCAGTGTGCTTGTCTTCTGTGTCAGGGTGAGGTGGCAGAGGGGAATTGGCCTGGGGATTGAGGGTACCAGTGAGGGGCACTGCTGGGGTCTGGGGCTGGAAGGAGGAGAACAAGAGTGTCAGGATGGTCTGTCAACAGAGCATCTGATGAGAAACTGCTCAAGGAGGAAGGATCTGAGAGCCCTTTCTTGTCCCTCATATCTCCGCATTCTGTTTGCACTTTCCCTGAGATCCCCGATAAAAGGACATCCTTGTGGGAAGGAATTGGTCTGTTGAGCCCCCATGTGTTGGAAAAGGCCTTGGATGGGCAGAGAGGCAGGAAAGCTTTGGTTGTGCTATAGGGTCCAGACAACGACCCTCGTGGCAATACAGAGGGGTCTGAGCGGTGACCACCCCTTGAGTTGGAATCCCAGGGCTGGTTGCAGTGTTGGTCTCTAGACCAGTGACCCTTGGGTTGAGGCAGCCTATGTCCCATTTCTTGTTCCTGCTCTGTTCTCCTCTCCACCCATCGTCTCCGTGCAAATCCCTTGCTGCCTTTGGTGGAGAATCCTCTTCTGTACAAACATGCTCCAGGCTGTGCTGAGGTGGGAGTTTTCCTGGTGAGTTACCATGTGTCAGACAGGGACATTAAAAGAGGAGTCCAGGAGGGATGTGCTGGCAGGTTCCCTCCATGCCCTGCTGAGCTGGTGCAAGTGTTCCATTGTGTGTGGTGTGATGGGCATGTCCTGGCATTTAGCTGTGAGCGGGACAAGGTGAGCCAGCCATTTAGTTTTAATTCTCAGATCTCTGGCAGCAGCAGCAAAGCACTGGTCTGTGATGGGAGAGAGCTCAGGGTGTGATTTGTGCACTCCCTGTGTGTGATTCAGCCCTTGTTGATTGTCAAGGCTATGCTGTATTACTGAATTGGGATGGGCTTTACTGCAGGTGGGGGTGGAGGAAGCCAATTCCTGGTGTGCCAGTGGGGCTGGAATGACTTTCGTATTGTTCCTCATCAGGAAGGTTAAAGAGAAATTTTGTCAGAATTGTTTAGGAAAACTACCTTCTATGTTGGGAGAGAAGCTATGAGGAACCTGCTTTGGCTGTAATGCACTGCTGTGAAAGTGAAGCTCCTGAGGGCCATTTTATGGCCCCACTGAGGGAAGGGCTGGTACCTCCCCTGCCTCTGAAGAAGGGCAATCACTGCCTTCGAGGGGAGCTGTGACTTTGAACACAAGAACAGACAGTCTTGGTGCAAATGATACTCCAGTGCAAGGGACTGGGGTTGTATTTTTGTGCCCTCCGTGGATGTACCTGAGCTGCTTGGTGCTGTAGGGAGCACCCTCCACACTCAGGCCAGCATTCTGGGAGCCTCGGGTTTTGGGGCAGGGGATTTGCATTCTTTTTTCATCCTCTGCTGAGCAGCTGCAACTCCTGGTGCCATGTCAGAGCCAGAAGGGCTGACACCCCACTGGACACTCACTCTGAGCAGTACAGAACAGGGCTTTTCCATTGGGGTGGGAGAAGCAGCTAAGCCTGGGTAATGTCAAGGAGAGTATGTGGGTGCAAATAGCATCATGTTCACAACATCTTTGTTTAATGTTTTAGTCCAGTTAGTCTGCATAACTGTCTAAAAATAGGACATATTTTCTCTAAGTCCTCTAGTTCAAAGCCTCATAAGCCATTTTTTTCCAGCATTGGTCTCTTACTGCTCTTCTGAGCCTGAATTCATATAAGGCAAGGTTATCAGGAAAACCAAGAAGAGTGAATGAACTCTGTCAAATCCTTAAGTTTCAGCCACCCGAGAGGGAAGTTCATTAAAGTTGCAGGAACTTTCTGGCAGCCTCCTGAAGGTGGATTAAGCAAGCTGAGTAAACAAGCCACCTTATGGCCCCCACAGACCCTTTTTTAGCATCAACTTTGTGCATTGTCATAAAAGCTCAGGGTCATCAGCCTCTGGCTGCAGGTGACATAAGGCAAAGGTGACATCCCGATGTTCAAAGCCTGGTGAGGGGTTGGAGCTGTCTCTGCTGAGACACCCGGAGCTTTGCTCTACCTCCCAGTCCTGCGGCAGACACTGCAACCACATGCAGTAGAGGGAGTGTGTGTTTAAATTTCAGAGCTCCTGCTGGACTCAGCCCAGTGCTCCCAGCAGCATAAATATCTGGCTTTCAGCACAGCTGTGGAAATCCATGCTCTGTCCTCTTGCAGATTGCTCCAGGTTTTGGCTCTCCGTGCTGACATGGTGACCGAGCGGTGGCTTTCGACGACAGGCAGACAGGGACAGCTGCTCTGCAGAGGTAACCATTCCCCTTTGCATGCAGGCAACTGACTGAGGCACTTACCCTACATATGTTTATGAAAACTTGGGATAAGGAAAAACCTGGGAAGTGCAGTTTGCTTTCGGCAAGTTTCACTTTTGTCCATGAGCTTAAACATTCTTACATTTCATTGTAAATTTAAATTCTATGCTTTATTTTTGTTCAATTTCTGGATATGATCTTTTTAGGTTACCTTAGGAGTACATTGTGAGGACCATAATCTAATCCTGGTGTTTTCAGCTGGCTCTTGCTTGTCAAAGCATAGTAGTGTAATATTTGATTATTTCACTGATATTTATGACAGAAATTGACTCTTGTTAGATAGGGGAGGGCCCATGAGATCCAGGGCTGCGCTGGGTAACCAGTGACCCAGTGATCCGACACCAGCAGACGGCAGCAGTATCACTGCTGTCTGCTGGCATTGGGCAAAGCCGAGCGGGTCATGGCAAAGCCAGGACAGGGGTCTGCAAGAGGTGTTCGGTGGGCACGGGCGGAGCCCCGTCTTGCATACAGACCTCTGAAGGAATGCCTGGAAGTCTTTGCTGTGGTCCCCGCACCTGGACGCTGAGTGTGGGTGTTTGCCACAACACAGGTCTGAGGCATTGAGCTGTTGTGGGTTTCTGTGTCAACTTTGTGCAACTGTTATGCTGTCTCTGTTCTGGTATTCAAAACACGAACTTCCAAGGATCTTCGCAGTGTGTGGAGAGGATTTTGTAATGAGCCCCGTGAGGCTTTGCTGATCAGAAGAGCGTTGTATGGAATTGCTTCCTGGTGTTGATGGGCTCCGTCTCTTTTGCGTGATGCCTTTTGACAAATACGTATTTTTGTCGCCTTTTGGGGAATATTTTGTCTATGGCTTTTGAATTATGAACTGGAAATCTGCAAGTGTTCTTGGAATTCTTGCAAATGTTCACGTGGAATTGGCACAAGAGATTCTTGAGCTCCTTCAAACAGCAGAACCTGACATGCAAATGATGTTTTAATTGGGTGAGATGATGTTACAGTGCTTATGCCTGAAAGTTTATTTGCTGCCAGAGCCCAGCCTGGCTTGCCCTGACTATGACATTTTAGAGATGTTGGGGGTTTTGTGTTTTGTATTGGCTCTCTTGCTTAGAGCAGGAACAAACTGATAGCCATGGATTTGTCAGGCTGTGTCACTGCTTCTCATCAGATGCCACAGAACAATCTCTGCTTTTCTAGAAGTGTCTCTGTTCAGAGATACACTGCTTAGCACTGCTGCAGTAATTTTGAGACTCTGGGAAAGTCTGGACAAGCAGAAGTGATTTCCGTAGTGAGTACAAATAAGATTTTTCTGTAGAGCTAGTTTTATTTTTTCGTTAATGCTCTGAAATGTGCTTGCCTTGGCAGAATGCCTGGGAAATTGCTTTCCCAAAGCAGAGTTTAGAGTGGAACGATTGATGCCAATATGAATCCTTTTGGTAAAGGAGATTGCGAAATGCATTTTACCCAAAATATATGTTTTGGAGTGATGTTCACTGGAGCCCCGCTTGATTTCAGGGAGAGTTCAGAGCAGAACTGACTTGAGTTTCAGGATGACTTCTTGAAATGCTTTAATATTCACTGTTTGGATCACAGTGTCTGGAAAATGTCTGTGCCTTCCAAGGCTAGTCAAGAGTTTTGAACATCTGTGATCATTTGGGTCAGGTCTTTCCATCTGGCTTTGCAAAGGGTTCTGAAGTACATGTGACTGTCGGAGTGCTTCCCTGGGGACCCTGTGGACAGGTTCTGCTTGAAGGTGTGAGTTTTGAGGGGCCGTGGTTTGCAGGGGAATCATGACCAAGGAGGAAGTGGCAGAGTGAAAGCACAAGCCAGAAATGTGAACATTTCTCATGGTGCTGCATCAAGCCAGAGTTCATCTCTGGGGATGTGGGATAGCCACAGCCAGGTAACCTCCATGCCAACCAGAATTGTTTCCATCGTGCTTTGTTTCCTGGTTTGCCCTGGTCTTGTGAACTGGAACTTGAAATAGCAAAAGACAGAACTTGCGTGTTCAACTCATAACAGACATGTGGTATGGAGACAGGGAATGGTTCTGGTGATTTGAAAGAGCAGATGAGCTGATAGGGAAGTGTTTCTTTGATGGGCTGTTAAGACAGACTTCAGTGTGAACCACAGCCTGCCTAATGAATGTCTGATTGGGAAAGGCTTTGTTAGGCTGAGGTCTGGTTAGATGGCTTCAAAATAAAGAATGCTTTGTGCAGTCACCTTGCTGATGGAAACCTAAGCTCAAATCCCTGTCCTGGCTAACTTGTTACAAACTTTTTTTAATGCAGCTTCTGATTTCATCATAATGCAATCGGGGATATTTCTGATAATGCCCCAAGCAGCTTTTCACCTTTAAGTTGATTATATGGATTCTGCTAGAGGTGCTGGCCCTTGAAAGCTGTTAACCCCATGAGGGCTGATGGTCAGAGACCCACATCTCTGAAAATGTGGGGTTCTTTTATCTGTGGGGTAGGTGCTGTGTTGTGGGACTTGGGGGCACGGGGATCTCTGGAAGAGGGTTGTTAGTGAGCATGAACTTGTGGAGCCCACTGGTCTCCCAACAGCTGGCTGTGTTGGGAAATGGTAATTGTTGACTTGCTGTGGACCTCTGCAGCTCACCCTGTACCCTCAAGACACAAAGGGTGTCAAAGGCTTAAGGACGTTATGAAAGGTGTTAATGTTTTGCTCAAATGTTTTGATTTCTGGGGGCTGAGGTGGAAATTCAGATGGTCAGAACACACTGTGAATCTTGGCAGGATCACACTGACATGGTCGCTGCTCATTTCACTGCTGAAAGTGCAGGGAAATCTCTGTTCTCCAGTCAGCTCTTGCTGTGTCAATGTGGCCAAAAATAGTAAGGAAACAACATTCCCGTCTAGTTACCTGAGAGGGTGTTCAACTAGTTTTTGTAGCAAAATGATTCTGATGTTCTTTGGAGGTTTTCTTATGGAGACATGCAGTCAGACTTGGACCCCTCTGTTTTCCTGCTCCATGGTTGAAGTGGAGCTGCAGCGGATGCGGTGATCTGTTCGATCTGTCTCAGTGCACGTGTTCCCTGGCCCTGCTGAATCATCCAAACTCATGCCTGGGCACAATTGCTCTCTGTCAGCTGCATCCTGGGATTAGAGCGGCATGCCTGGCGCCCAGGATATTTTGCTAAGGTCTTCAAAACCAGTAGCACTTTTCTGTGAGTCCAGGTGTAAGCATAACAAAATTTACAGGCTGATGGATTTTTTTTTTCCTGGTTAGCCCATGGTATCTAAACCTGTCGCTGCAAAGAGGTTTTGCTCATGGTTTTGTGGGTGTTTTCCTGGATCTGGGAGCACTGGCAGCCTAGCAATAAAACTTAGGGGGCTGCTGGGTGTTTGACTCCAGACAGAAGGTTGCACTCATATGTACGTGTGATCTTGAGTGACACATCAGCCCACTGCTACTTTTCTACCCACCAGTGCTTTTCTGGGGAGCTGATTACCCTGTTCAAAACAGAGATGACTCTTCCTGGTGTCCCAGTGACACTGAAACTTTGGGAAAAGCTAAGCTAGGACCGGGTGCACACAGCGCTGCCAAATGACGGCCTCACTGACTGCCAGCAGTGCTCCCATTGGCAGCCACAGCTTGTTCCACTCGCCACTTTCCTCGAGTTCCATTTCAATGCTACTCTGAGTCTGTAACACCCTGTGCCCAGTGTTTGTCTTGGGAAATAGTGTTGCTGTTCCCGTGAGCTCCTCCCTCATCAGCCCTGTTCTATAATTACTGATGTTCCTGAAACCAGATCTTTCCACGTGTCCTGCTCAGGTTCAGGAGGACAAGGGGTCCTTAAGGAAACCAGTAGCCTTGGAGTACAGCCGAGAGGACTTCAGCAGTATGTGACAGCATCATCTTACAGTGGTTCAGTGAGTTCTGAGCCCCCAACCTCTCCTCACCTTCAGGATGGTAAAGGAAAGAAGAGTATATCCTAGACAGTTTCTCTGGCATGTGTGTGCTGGGTTTGCAGTGTGATCCCAAAGCATTACCACAGCTTCACAGCCACCTCTGCTGTGCTCTGGACTGCAGGGGGATGATTCTTTCTCCTTGCCAGACTTAGTGGTCTTCTCAAATAGCAGCACTTCTGTGCTCTTTCCAGTGCTGAGAAGTCCTAGTGGTGTCACCTTTTCAGTACCTGCTTGTTTCTTGGTTGCTGTTGTTGTTCCAGTGGGTCAGACCCACATGCCCCTCCTGGCCCTGGGTGCTTTGGGCTGTCCTGAGTTGACAGCAAAAGCACAAATACTGGTCAGTAGTCACCAGAATGAGATGTGCCCATTTATTTGCTGAAAGTGATCCTGGAAATGCCTTGTAGAGGAATGTACAACAGGAGAAGATGGTCACTAGCAGTGCGGGGTGCTGACTGGGGGCTGGGCAGGCCAGACCTGTGAGTGTGACTGCAAACAGGTGTCAAAATCCATAATACAGGAATAAACAATGACGCTTAGCACTGATCAATTGCTCTGCCCTTCCAAAACATGCTGTCTCCATGAGCTAATACAGCAAAGGGGGGATCGGAAAGGAAGCACTGTAAAAGTCCTAGATTTGTTTTTTTGTGGTAGGTTTTGGTTTGGTTGGGGTTTTTTTGATGATGAAGGAAATGAAGGTATGGGACTTGATAGAATTTGCTGAAGGTCATGGAACAGCACTTCAAATAAGATCTAACAACTGTGCAGCTCCTCCCTGCTCGCCCTGCTGCTGCCCTTCTGCCAACAGCAGCTGTGGATCCTGATGAGGGCAGAGAGTCTCTGCTGGAAAGGTGTGGAGGGATGATTCCTGTCTCCCAGTAATCTATCATCTCAAGATTTCAGAGCTTATCTCATGCATGCTTGAACCTGCTGGAGCCAGGAATGGCTGCAACTCCTGGCAAGCAGCCTGGCAGACCCTGCTTTGCACATGGCTGAGAGTTCAGTGGCCAAAGCTTGATTTGTAACTGTGTCTGCAGTACTTCTTGCACTCTGAACAAACCCAGCACAAGTGAGAAAGCAGTTCCTTTTGCAGCAAAATCCTGCAACCTGGCTTTGGGGGCAGCATCAATCATGGTACGAAAGGAGACGAATCAGGCAACTTTCGTCACATTTAACTTTTTTTTTTTCCCCCTTAGAGCCCAGGAAGTGGGTGAGTTAAAACATGCCGTAGATGTGATTCATTTTGGCAAGCCTGACTGCTCAAGGCAGTCGAGGGAATCTCCTGCACCCTGTGTCACATGTCCCTGAGTAATTAGCAGCAGCATGGTAATGGCAGCTCTGGCAGCACCCTGCTGCTTAGTCGGCTGGGCTCACACTTAGGGAAACGCAGGTGGTCAGCCTTGGAGAGAGAATCACAGGACTGGACTCTGGGGCGTGGTCCAACATCTGAGCAAATGCTTCAAGGGGAAAAGTCTGGCCCAGAATGTCCACCCCAGTCAGGGCTCTGGGGATAGGCTATTCCTTGCTAGCTCCAGTAGTCTGTTTCTGTGTGTAGCCTGCCTTGTGGCCAAGTCTTTGAGTAAGGAAGGAAGCACTCAGCTAATACGTGCTGCTGAGATCTCATTGGCTAATGTGGGGGTATGCTGTTCTTCCAGGAACAAACACAAACATGTTTTCAGTGTTTGTCTCTCCTGTTTTGTATACTTAGTTACCTTTCCTGTATTGCAGCATCTGCTTAGCTCTTATTTGGCTTTTAGTAGTAGTAGCTGACGTGTAGGAAGAGGAACAGAAAGTGGTACTTGATCAGCAGATCTTGGAAGCAGTGGCAGAACCTGAGGGAAGTCTGGAAAAGGTGCTCAACCAGCAGCAATCACATCTCCTTTACGGATTCAGGTCAGTTTTTGATTATGGATTGAAAATGTGCTGCACATCACAGCACTGCCCTACAGGGGGCTGAGTTCTCATCTTGTCCCTTCTGCTTCTGTTGGCTGTGAATCTGGTTAACATTCTTGTCCAGAGGAATAAAAACACAAGTCAGAAGTGGTCACATGGTAAATTAGTTTCCTTTTGTAGTTCCTGCTGACCTCTTTTACAGTAACTTGAACAACTCTTTTGAGCAGATCAACTCTGTGACTTGACCTGGGGAGGTTTGGACCTTTCTTTGGCACTTGGCTGGCCTTCCCTGGGAACTGTGAGCTTGGCTCCAGGGTCTATGCACTAATCAGCAGTGGGGAGCTGCCCGGCCACAGGGGCACAAGCTGTGGGTTGATGAACTGGAGGCTTGGATTTTGGTCAGCTCTGGAGAAGTACTGCGCCTTTTTCCAGGGAATTGCCACTGAAGATTTCTCTCCTTTTAAATTTTATTCCTGTATTTTCGCTCCCCTTGTGGCATGTCTCTCTCCCTGTTTCCACCAGTGTTTTAGCTTGGCGTAGATGCCAGCTTCTAGGAAAGACAAACCTGTTGCCCAAGCTGTTTGCAGCCAGCAGGCATGAGCCCAAGCCCAGAACTGGCAAACAAATGCTCCCTCCACTGGCTGCAGGCTCCAGGGAGTGAGCTGCTGACTCAGCCAGGGTTACCAAAGCTCCTTGGAAGAGGGATTGAGGCAAGGGCAGAGCGAGTCACGAGATGTTTGCCCTCTTGTTCCCTTCCTCTTCCCACAGGATGGGAATGAAACAGCTTTGTTGGATTCTCTGGAGAAGCTTAGGAAGGAATTCACAGACTCCATCCTTGTTTCCATCACTGTTCTGTGACAGCTGCTGAATGGAAAAAAGGAGTGGGTGTCTATGTCAGGCAGAAATCCCTGCCCTTCTCCCTTCAGCTTGAAGCTTGTGTTTTGTGTTCTGGCGAGGGACGCCTTGGCCAAGGGGAGGAGATAGAGTTATCTCTGATCCTGCTCTGTCTATTTGACTGCTGGATGTGGGGGCACCAAACAGCTGGAGAGGTCCTACGGTGGAGTTGGGTCCTTTAGCCATCCTCTGTTGTCCCCAGTGCTGTCCCACAAAGGTTCCAGGCTGCAGTGCTGGCAGGGTAGGTCCCTCCTTGTGCTCAGACAAAGCTTGGACAAACCTTTGGAGAGCTCCAGTTCCCCAGGACACCCCAATTCCAACTGCAGGGCTTGCAGGGGAATGGAGGGGAATGAATGAATCCTTGGCGAGTCTCTGCTGTCTCTGCTTGCTTCCACCCCACTGCCTCTGGCCAGGGGTGAGGACTGGGGTCCCTCTCTTGCCGGGAGCCCTGCCCAGCTGCCAGCTCCTCACAGGGGTGTGCAGGCACGGCCCATGCCTGGCCCTTTATCCAGGCAGCAGCTGCCTTGGCCCTTCATCTGCCAAAGGCAGGGGGTGTAGCCTCCTGTGCGAGATCGATCCTCTTTCCCAGTCCTTTCCCTCTATCCCCCTTGCTTAGAAAACAGGAGAAGGGCTAAGGGAGAGGCAGGTGTGCAAACAGCTCCCCTCTGCCCTGGCCCCTCTACTCTTGGCCTGCAAGAAGATATTCAAACAGTACTTTTGGAGCCTTCTGATAAAAGCTTTTCTCTGTCTGCCTCTCCAGCCACTCTCAAAGGGTGGGATTTGCATCCATATCCTTTCTCTCATGCCTGTATGCACATGGGGAGCCCTAGCTTGAGCCCACGGTGCTGTCTGCACGTCTCACACGTCTCACCCTCTGCCGTCCCCCTCCTCATGCCTGCTGAAGACCGACTCCAAGCACAGTTTTGGAATTGCTTTGGTGGGTTTTGGGGAGGAAGCTGTGTGTTAAAAACTCACTGCCATGCTGGGAGCACATGGCCCTGAGGACAGCGTGCCAGGGATGTGCTCACATTATTCCAACGGCAATGTGCCATGAGGCATCTGGGGCAAAGCAGAGAGCTCCGTCAACACTGTGTTTAAAGCATAAAGCAAGGGGCCTGTGCTGGATGCCAGGACAAAGGGGATGTAATGAGCTCCTCAATAAGCTGCTGTAGGATGGGATTTTCCACTGTAGACGAGTTTCTCCTGCCACAAGCTTCCCCCACTAACTACTCTTCCAGGCAGAAGTGTTTCCCTGACGTTTGTATGATCATTTGTATATAACCCTGAGAACGATTGAGCTCATTACCCTCCATCTCCAATGGTTTTCCTGCCTGTGTGCCATGTCCCACTGTGCTGGATGTGTGAGTGGAGGCCAAGGATAACACAGCCCTTCAGTGGTCCCTCAGTGCTCATGCAGAGGCATGGGAAGGGAGCACCCCTCTGCCTGCTCCTGCCACCAAGGAGCGTGCTCGCTGTTGCCACTAAAGTACCTCTCCTGGAAACAAAGCCACCTATCCTGAAGTCTGAATTCCGAGCGTGGAAGGGAAAACAAAGCTGTCTGGGCTGCAGACAGGGGCCCAGGCTCTGGTGCAGCGCTAGCTCTGGGAGTGATTTGTCTCCAAGCTTTGCAACATGTTTCTGTTCACCCTCCCACCTGCAGGTTTTGTCCTCTCCCTCAGCTGCTTCCTTGATCTCACTGGGCGCTCTGACCTTGATCGCTTTCCAGGATTCCAGAAAACTGGCTGCAGCTCTAAGTTTGAAGTGTGAGGCATGAGGGTCTGCTGAGGGTAAATGAGTGCCTGGTTGTTGCAGCACAACGTGCATGCTCAGGCAAGATCCACACGGTTGGGAGGGAGGTGGGAATGGCTCTGCGATAGCCATGGTAGTGGTGATGCATCGTTTGCACAGCTTGAGCTTTTTGTGGGCTCTTTGGGATAGAGTAAGGCAAACAAGGAGCGGAAGTGCACGGGGGGAGGATGGGGATGTTCCTCCCACAGGAAACCCAGGATTAAGACACTGGTTGGATTGTGTGGCCGCTGGGATCATGCTGCTGGACCCCGTGGCTGAGCACGTCCCAGCAGCTGCGCAGAGCAACAGCAACACGTTCAACCCAGCAGCTCTTGGCAGAGGAGCCAAGTGAAAACAAACACAAAGGCTGTAACTGGCAGTGCTGAGATGGGAAGGAGCATGAGCACAGGGCCAGCAGAAAGCCATTGGTCTTGCAGATGGCTTGCACGGGCCCGGGGCTTTAAGCCACCTCCTGCTGCTGCACCGAGCCCTGCTCCCTCAGCGTCTCCCACCCATGGGCACAGAGCACCCTGGTCAGCCACTGTTCCTGGTCCCAGCTCTGCCATGGCTGGGTGGGGATGTAGGGTGAAGCCAGCCCTACCCTGACCCTTCTGGAGGTGTTGGCTCTGAAAGACCCTGGCCTTGGCTGCCACTGTGACATCACAGGGCACTGGCAGCTCTGGCAGATGTTTGTCTGGGGCGGTGTTTCTGCTATGGGATTTGCAAGCTGGGGACCTCAAGTTCTTGGGTGCCATCTGAGCTGGTTTGTTGTCTGGATTCTGTCTACTGGCCTTTAAATACATTCTGTGAGTTTTTGCTTCCTTGGGTCTTACAGAATGTTTATTCCAGAGTGCAGAGGGATCTTTAAAGGGCCCCAGCTCTGCATGTCTCACTGACTGAGGAGCGAGCGCAGAGCAGGACTGGCATGGTTGGTGACACACAGTCCTGCTGCTGAGCTGCTCCATGTGGGCGCTCAGCACTGGCCCCAGCCTCTCTCCCATGTCTTGTAGGGTAGTAGGAACAGCCTGGTGGGGTCCATCTCGGATAGACGCGGATGATGCCAGAGCTATGACAGGGATTGCAGTCTTGGCACTGAGGGGTGATCAATTATGGAACAACTACAGGAGGAAGTACCTGAGGTCAAGGAAGAGGAAGAGGAAGAGGCAGTGATGGTGGCAAGCAGAGCTTCAGACCCAACTGGAGGACCAGACAGCTCACTGCCTTCAAGCAGCTACACAGGTAAGTGGAGCCACAGGAGCTTGTCTGCCCCCAGAGCATCCAGGCATCCACAGTCCCCAGGCAGCGTGCTGAGCTGCAAGGGCAGAGAACCTGTCCATGAATGGAGTTCAGCTGGTTTTAATCTCTTCCCTTTGTGAAATAGTGCACCAAGAGGTAAGTCATGGAGAAGCTTATTTCTTGCTCTGTGGTCACTGCACAGTCATTGGCAATGGGTTGCAGAGTGGAAATTAAAAAGACAGGCAGGTAACATTGTGCCTCAGAGTGAGGGGCCTCCCAGGGTGCTTGGGAGTGTTTCCCTAGACACTTCTTGAAGTCCTCAGTGCAAAGTGATTGTAGAAGCTGGGAGAGAAGGTTTGTGGTTGCTGAAGAGGCTCCTCCAGAACCCTGGACATTCCACCTGGGCAGCCCTGTGCCAGCAGCTGGCCAGTCAAGGATTATAAAATCTGCTGGTTGTGTTTCATTGCCTGAACATGAATGCGAGAGGGAAGAAATGAGCATTGATGCGGAGTGTCAGCTGCTGGAGGCACTCTTCGCTCTGTGCGTGGCATCTGCCTGCAGCCAGCGTCTGATTCCAGTGGAAATTGGCCAGATGCAATGCCAGTGGCAGGCAGGACAGGGCTGGAAATCCCTCCTCAGCCCCATGGCTGGAGGAGCTGGCCACACCAGGAGCTGGGCCTGTGGCTGTGACATGGAAGGACATGTCCCTGTTTGTGTTTGCAGACATGTCACAGAGCTCCTCTCCCTCGCTGTCTGACCAGCTGCAGATGGGCTGCGAGGAGGCGGCCCTGGGAGCGCTGAACGTGGAGTGCAGGGTCTGTGGAGACAAAGCCTCGGGCTTCCACTACGGCGTGCACGCCTGCGAGGGCTGCAAGGTGCGTCCCTGGGGAGGGCTGGTCTCGGCTGCACCAAGGACTTAGACCCCAGGGACTGGGCTGCCTCCTCAAACAAGCAAATTTGCAGCAAAACAGGGATGCAGGATTGAGTGAGTGTAAAAAACTCATTTGAACCTGTCCAGAGAGTGACAAATACAGGCAGGCAGCAAGTGCTGCCCTGGGAAGATGGCTGAGGTCTGTATGGCCCAAATCTTACCCTGTCATGCTTTACTTTGTAAGGCAAATCCATCTGTCCCCACAAGGACCCTGAGTTTGCTTTTAAAGATCGTTTCTGTGCTGCAGATCAGCAATGAGTTGTGTGTTTATCCCCCTGGGATCACCAGCTGCATCTTGGATGTGCTTCTGGAATTCTCTCTCCCACAGTAGATCCAGCAGAGGTGTGTTAGCAGCCCAGGTCCTGGCAGACATTCCTGCAGGCCAGGGTTGGCCCATGGCTTGTGCCTCTGTCCCTCCCTGCTGGCTGTTAGCACTGTCACATAGCACCAGGCCAGGGGCTTCCCTCCACGCTTGTTCCTCTGCAGACCTCTCCTTGGGACAGAGGTTCTGCTTGCGTCAGAGAGACCCAGGGCTCCCCCTACTCACTGCCTGAACCTCACTGAGGCTCCTAGGGTTAACAAATCAGCCAGGTCCCAAACCACAGGCACTAACACTGCTGCTCCACATCCCCCTGCTCCTTGCCTGCAGGGTTTCTTCCGCCGGACAATCCGCATGAAGCTGGAGTACGAGAAGTGTGAGAGGAGCTGCAAGATTCAGAAGAAGAACCGAAACAAGTGCCAGTACTGCCGCTTCCAGAAATGCCTCTCACTGGGCATGTCACACAATGGTGAGTGTCACTGCTGGCCACAGGCCCGGTTCGCCGAGTGACTCGGGGCCAGCTGCCCTCCTGTGAAGGGTGCATACAGCAGGCTGTGCTTTAGCCCATGGCTCTGCTTGCTAAGAGGTCATTCAAATCCAGTGTTTCAAGCTTTTGACACTTTATCCCCTTCTCCTGGTTTTGCCCCCCCAGCAATCCGCTTTGGGCGTATGCCAGAGGCAGAGAAGAGAAAGCTGGTGGCAGGGCTGACAGCGAGTGAGATTGGCTGCCAGAACCCCCAGGTGGCCGACCTGAAAGCTTTCTCCAAGCACATCTACAACGCCTACCTGAAGAATTTCAACATGACCAAAAAGAAGGCAAGAGGTATCCTGACTGGGAAGGCCAGCAGCACCCCAGTAAGTTCCCTTCCAGGGCAGGTGGGGTTGGCCATGGCCAGCATAGAAGGCTGTTCTCTGGGAGATGCTGCACATCTCCCTCCTCTCATAGCTGTTCCACATGCACTCGTTCCCACCTGCAGCCAGGTGGGCTCTGCATGTCCTGCCCCTTGCTGGGTAAAGTCCCATTGCTGTGCAGACTTGTGCTGTGGTGGGTGGGTGGGTGCAGATTGCCTGAGCATTGCCAACCCCAGCAGCAGGGAACAGCACAGGGACAGGCAGACAAAGATGAGTGTCCTGGGCAGAGCTGACACCTTGAGTCCCCACAGCAGAGTCCTAACTTGCTTCTTGTTCAAGCAGCCTTTTGTGATCCATGACATGGACACCTTGTGGCAGGCAGAGAAGGGGCTGGTGTGGAAGCAGCTGGTGAATGGCATTCCCCCCTACAAGGAGATCGGGGTGCACGTCTTCTACCGCTGCCAGTGCACCACGGTGGAGACTGTGCGGGAGCTCACAGAGTTTGCCAAGAGCATCCCCAGCTTCATAGGCCTCTACTTGAATGACCAAGTGACTCTGCTCAAGTATGGGGTGCATGAGGCCATCTTTGCCATGCTGGCCTCCATCATGAATAAGGATGGGCTGCTGGTGGCCAATGGGAACGGCTTTGTGACCCGCGAGTTCCTGCGTAGCCTGCGCAAGCCCTTCAATGAGATTATGGAGCCCAAATTTGAGTTTGCTGTGAAGTTCAACGCGTTGGAGCTGGATGACAGTGACCTGTCCCTGTTTGTGGCTGCCATCATCCTGTGCGGAGGTGAGCGGGTGCCCTCAGCCATGCCAGGGTCAGGAAGAGTCCTCCCTGCTTAGAGGTGGTTCAGAGGGGGCTGGGGCAGCTGAGCTGCAGCTGGCCCTGAGGTCAGCCACGGGTGTCTCAAGGGCACGAGAGAAGAACTGAACACTTCCAAAACCAAAGCTTCTCTGGGGTGGTGATGCCTGGCAAGCTTGGACCAAGAATAAGGCATTTAGAAGTGGCATCTCCTTTTGTGCTGCTGTGGGATACGTTGTCCAAGGGCACACTTCTCCCCTTTCTAGCTGATGAGGTTGGAGCCACAAAGGGTGGGTTACAGTCCCCAGCTTCCTTTCCCCAGGAGAAGCGTGTACTTTGCAGGGCTGCACCATGACCCTGCAGCTACTGTGCTTCCTCTCCACAGACCGTCCTGGCCTGATGAACGTGAAGCAGGTGGAGGAGATCCAAGACAACATCCTGCGAGCATTGGAGTTTCACCTACAGTCCAACCACCCAGATGCCCAGTACCTCTTTCCCAAGCTGCTGCAGAAGATGGCAGATCTGCGGCAGCTGGTGACAGAACACGCCCAGCTGGTGCAGAAGATCAAGAAGACAGAGACAGAGACATCTCTGCACCCACTTCTGCAAGAGATCTACAAGGATATGTACTAAGGACCTGTTATTTATGAGAATGAAGCCATGGAATTCCACCAAGACTCTTTGTACAGAAACAAAGAAAACCCTTCCCTGTGTCTTCCATTTCTTCTACTGGAAACTTTTCTACGTGACCCCGACATACGGTACGTAGGGCAAGATGCTGTCAGGATTTGCAGCCACCTCCTGCTTGGCCAGGGCTTCCATTAACACACACTAACAAATCTCCACAGCTGCTGTTTCCGTTACTGTGGCCCAGCTCCAGCTGCTCCTGGGGCCTCTGGAGTGGCCACCCGGTTTACGTGGCGCAGGTAGTGGGGGTCCTGCAGCACCCCAGGTCCCCAAGGCGAGAGGGGCACTGGTCCTTAGAAGACCCAAGCAAGCTGCAGGGGTCCAGCAGGACCAGCAGCAGCACTTAGAATGTGTCTATTTTCTTGTTTGTTTGCACTTCGAAGACATAGTCCTGAGCTGTGATGTCTGGGACAGTTGTGATGAAAGGATGTTTCTCTCTTTCCCAAACAAAAGCGAAGTATTTGAACACAGGTAGGGCTGTCCTAGCAGAGACCCTCAGCAGCAGCCCCCTGTGCTGTGTACCATGTTCCTGTCTCCCAGAGGGACTGTGTGAGCTCTGCCTTCCCGAGTGCTGTGTGAGAGCCTTTGCTCCTGGCACCCTCGTTCCAGAGGGAATGTGTCCCTTGTCACCTCAGTATGAGAGGAGAGATGCGGAAGTGGAAGGGGAAGGATTTTGCTCATTAAAATTCACCTTCAGAGGAGAGGCTGGAATCCGTGGCTTCCACAGGCTGTTCTGCACAGATGTGAGTTACCAAAAAGGTCTGTGCAGGGTTAAGGGCTTTGGGCTGGTCAGGGCTTGGTGTCCTGCCTCAGTTTCCCCTCTCTGAAAAGGTCCTGGATTGTCAATGGCTCTCTGCTCTGAGAGGGAGCACAAGGATCTGTTAGTGCATTGGTTGCAAAGAGCTTTACAGCTGTAAAGCCCAGTATAAATGCTAAGGATTTATAAACTGGGAGGGAGCGGGTGGGATGCTCACAATGGGCGGGAGCTTCCCAGTGAGCACAGCCAGGTCAGGGAAGCTGCCAGTCCTCCTCTGCCATGGTCCAGAGGGCAGACTCCAGGCTTCAGGGTCTGCCTAAACTCAGCACCATTCTGGGACTTTACCTCACAACTTCTCTCAGCTGTAGTGAAACACCATGGTGTGGCCCAGGCTGGGCTGGGCCCCTGGTGTGGGGTGCTGCATCACCTGGGCTCAGGGGAGGGGATGGACCTGGGAAGGGCTCAGTTTCCCTCTCAGGATAACGGTGTCTGACCTAAGAAGTGGCACTTACCTGTCCGCAGCTCATGGTCCCATGTGTCCTGAGCAGCCTTATTAAAATACTGATATTCCCAAGGAGGGGTTGTGGGAGCAAATTAGTCAGTTTTATTTTACGTTCCTCCTCTTCAGGGTAGCAGATTTCCCTGGTGCAATAATTCCTTTAAAACCTAAAGGGGAAGAGTACTGGGCTTCCCTGCCCTGTCACAGGGTTTGCTATCAAAAACCTGCCCCTGCTGCCGCACTCCAGCTCCTTGCCGTGCCTCACTTTCCCTGCCCACCCCCTCCCTTCCCTACCTCGCAGGGGTATTAGGAATTACCGTTTCTGAAGCACTTTGAAGCCCTCTCAGGGAAGGCACTGGAGACCTGCATGTGCTGGACAGAGCCCAGGGGACTTGCCCTTCCCAAAGCCCTGGTGGCATCCCCACCGTGGCCACATGCAGGACTCGTGCCCATCACCTGGGGAATTTTTTGCTCTTCCTTCCTTGACAGTGTAACAACCCACAAACTGAAATGTATATTTTTGCTAGAAGTACAAACCTCCAAGTGTTTTTAATAATATAAATAGTGTCCATAAACTGACTTGACTTTAAATAAATCTGAACTAAATATTTAAGAACCTTTTAGCATCCAGCCTGTCTTTGTGGGATTTCTCTTGGCACCTGGGTGGCTGCCCATGGGAGGGTTTCCAGCAGAGGTGATGGGATTTGCTGTGATTTCCAAGGATTTCCCATGATTTCCAGGTCTCTTAGCTGCTGTGGTTTTCCTGCCTGCAAATTAAAGGCAGCAGAAAGAGACATTTCTGAGCAGGGTCCCAGTCTCAGGGCTGGGTGCTTCCTGCCCCAGATGCTGTGGGTGGAGCTGGGCAATGAGCTGAGCGTGGCCAAAACCACCCCAAGATGGGCAAGGATGGGCTCTGGTGCGGCCAGGCCACATTCTGGCACCGGCCTCTGCCCTTGGCTGTGTCTGAACACCCGAGAGTGTGCAGGGAACAGCTGCAGACCCCCAGGCTTCCCTCTCCCCAGTTTGAGTGCCCCTGGGAGAAGCTGTTCTGTTGCTCCCCACCTCTCTCATGCAGCTGAGGCTGCAGAGAGCCGTGGTGCTGCTGGACATGTGACCCAGAGTACCTGGCTGGGGACCTTCTGTGCTTTAACCCAGCAGGCAGCGAAACACCACCCAGCCATTCGCTCCCTCCCTTCCCAGTGGGGTGGGGGAGAAAAATGAGAAAAAAGTGAAATGCATGGGTTGAGATAAAAACGGTTTAACATGACTGAAACGAAGGGGAAATAATACTAATGATAAAAGAATTGGAATATACAGAATTTAGTGATGCATACTGGAGTGGTGCCCCCAGCCAGGCTCCTTGCTTCAGGAGCCTGAGGAGCTGGAAAGTCCTTGACTCAAAGTAAACAATGCTCACACACCCGAATGCTATCAGCCCGGGCTTGTCCTCCGCCCAAAACACAGCGCCCCGGCTACAAGGAGAGAATTATCCCAGCCGGACCCAGGACACATCTGAGGCCATAAATAGCCCTGGGAAGTGGCCCAGCCCTCTTGGCTGCTGGGGAACAGATGGAGCCAGGCTCGATGGTAGCATCGGGGACGTTAAGGGCCCGGGGGGCCTGTCTGAGACCCCTGTGCAGGTAAAGGCTTGGGAGTGGGAGGGCTGGGAGCAGCTTTTGGGGAAGATAGGCTTGAGATGGGATCACCAGCCCCTCGCTGTGGGGGCAGACAGTGGATTGGGATGGCCTTGACCCACCCCTGACCTATTTCCCCATCAGGCTGCCCTGCCTCCAGAGCTGGGGGTCCCCAGAAAAACTTGCCCCCGCAGGGAGCCTGGGGAGCCCCAGTACCTCTGGCTTGCCCCAGGGGAAGCCCTCAGGCCAGCCCAGTCCTGGGCTTAGTTTGCTTTGCAATTAACCAGGAGAGAAGGCTGGATGGGGCTGGGAGAGCCCTGGCTCCCCCGAGGCTCTGCCCTTGGCAGGGGCTCCTGAGCCCGGACACCAGCTGGGGCGCTTCCAAGTTGTGGCCCCACACAGACAAAGCTGGTACCCAGGGGGATGTCACGGTGGCTGGTGGAGCAAGGCTGGAGCAGGCTCTGACCTCAGCCACGTGGCTCCTCTGGCCAACAGGAATTTTGCCCGCGGATCTTGTCGATGGGGACAGAGCTGCCGCTTCTCACATGATAGAAACTCAGCTCGGATCTGCAGGTACTTCCAGAGTGGGTTTTGCAGCTACGGAGAGCAGTGCAGGTAAGGGGCAGTGAGCAGGGGCCTGATGCCACAAGGATGGGCTGGGAGCCAAGAGGAGTCATGCTGGGCTGATGGGACCCTCTGTCTGTCCCTGGGCTCCTCCAGCTACCAGCACATCCAGGAGGAGCCAGTGCCAATAGGGACCCGCTATAGCCTGGTGCCCACCGTGCCCTCCCACCGCTGGGGACTGGAACCCGGCGCTGCCCCCACGGCCATGGCCCGGGGCTGGGTGGGAGCCTGGCGCACCTTGGTCTACCCTGCCCCCAGCGTGGCTGAGGTGGAAGAGAAAGACAAGAACATCCCAGCATCTGGCAACATCCCATGTGGGGCCAATGGTGGAGAATTTGTCCCCACACGACCTCAGAGTGCCTCAGGTAGGTGCTAGGCTGCCCAGGGGACCAGTGGGCCGAGGATACTGGGGTGGTCATGGTGGAGCAGCCTGTGCATGTTTCTGCCTGTGACCCAAACCTGGGCGAAGCTGGGGCTGTGGAGAGCTCTCCAGGGGACCATCGCTGCTGAGGCTGCACGCTCCAAGCAGCCTGCCTGGCTCCCTGATGATGGGGTGGGATGTGTTTTTCCCTTCTAAGAGCTCTCCTCCTGCAGACTCCCAGCTGCAAGGGCTGGCACTGGATCCAGACTCCTCTAACCCCAGGCAGGCAGTGGTGGAGACTGTGACAAGGACTGACCCTGCAGAGGTGGGTTTGGGGGTGTCCTTTGGCCGAGCACTTCCCAAGGCTGGGGCAGTGATAGAGCCAGGGGGTTGCCGTGCTTTGCGGCTCTGCTTGCAGGTCCCTGTGGAGCTGGGCGCTGTGGCAGCCCTGGTCCCCACCGAGGTGCTGAGAGCCCGGAGTGAGGCTGTGGTGTGTGGCATCTGCATGGACAGGGTGTATGAGAAGCCCCTGCCAGAGGAACGGCTCTTTGGGATCCTCCCGAACTGCAGCCACGCGTACTGCGTGGGATGCATCCGCAAGTGGCGTCGCAGCCGGGACTTCCAGAGCACAGTCATAAAGTGAGTGGGGATGGAGACAATGGAGGGTGGTCACTGTCACCCCATTCTGCACCCCGAAATCCTTCCTTGGGTCTGGTGATGTGATTTTGGATTGGCACGACTTTCCATGGGGAACAGGTGCTTGGGAGTGGGGATGGGGATATTGGATGAAGCCGTGGTAGCGGGACCCCTCTGCGTGGGTGCTGAGCCTGTGCTTCCTGCTCCCTTTTCGGGCGCCCATCTGCACCCATCGCCTTCACCCAGGGCGTGCCCAGAGTGCCGGATCACCTCCAGTTACTACATCCCCCACAAATACTGGATCTCGGATGTGGGTGAGAAGGAGAAGCTCATCAGAGCCTTCAAGGCACGGACGGGGTGAGTGCCCGGCGCCGCGGGTGGCAGGGCTGTGGCTCTGTGCTGCTCTGGGAGTCACCCTCACAACCGTGCTTGGAAACCCACAGGAAAATCAGGTGCAAATTCTTCGTCCGGACCCGCGGCCACTGCCCGTTCAGATCTGACTGCATCTACCTGCACGAGCTGCCCGCTGTCCGGCTGCCTCGGCACGGACCGCAGCGACCCAGGGCGCCCGTCGTGAGTGGGGTGGCACATCGCGGGCTGGGCTGGGCACGGCGCAGGGCGCGGGGGCTCGCCCTCCCTCCTGTGCTGCAGGAGCTCAGCCCTTCTTCCTCGGAGAGCTCTGGCGAGGAGGACGAGGAGGTCTGCGTGCTCGAGTGGGCTCTCGCCCTGGCTGTGCTGCAGACCGAGTGTCGCCGCTCGCGTTTCGGCCGCGGGGCGCTTCCCGCGGACTTGAGCGACTCCGAGTGACCGCCGAGGCCGCGCTGCGCCGGGGGCGCGGGAGCCGAGGACGCCCCTCCGGCAGGGGAAGCGCCTGCCTTTGCCTCCTGGCGCCGCTCGGGGGTGGGATGGGGCAGCCGGGCCGCGGGGAGGGCGCTGTTTTAACCTGCTTTTAGCCAAATCCGCCAATTTCGAAATAAACCGGGGTGTGTGACGTGGCGCCGCCGGGTGTCTCTGTGCGCGGAGCCGCTGGCGCGGCCGGAAGGGGGCGGGCCGGGCGCCGGAGCCCTGAGGGGCGGCCGGGGNCGCGGCGCTGAGCGCAGAGGAGATGGATCCCGCCCTGGCCCCGTGAGTGGGACCCCGGCCGCAGCTCGGGGTTCTCCGGGGGGTTTGGCGTGCCCGGGTGCGGCGCTGCACAAACGGGGAGCGCAGCGGCGACGCGCTGGTCTGCCGGCGTGTGCCCGCAAAAGCTGGTGAAGGCATTCGCTGCCTCCTCCGGCTCCCCGGGGCAGGTTGGAGTCGGGACAAGGGGGTTTGCTGTGACCAGTTGCCTCTCCTTCTCTCCCCTTACCCAGCAAGCCGCGGCTGCTGCTGCTGCCCATCCTGTGCCAAAGGAACCTCTTCTCCCTGCTCCTCGTGGTGAGGGACGCGGTGCCAGAGGGCTGCCTTAGCCAGCTGCTTCAGGCCGTAGACCAGGACTCCCATGTGGACCCCTGGGTACGGGCGCTGCGAGATCTGCTGCAGCAGGGACCAAGAGCAGAGGAGTGCTCCCCATCTCCCACTCCCCTGTCTTCTGCGTGCCAGCAGCAGCTTAGGTGCCTGTGCCAGAAAATTGCCCAGAACAAACCAGAGGGGCGAAGAAAATTGTACTGGTGCTTCAGCAAGCAGCCTGGTGCCACTGGAGATGTGGCTGACTCTGTGCCTCAAGGTGAAAAGCGCAATAAAGTGTCAGAGGAGGGACTGAAGTTGGTCAATGACAGAGAGAGGAAGAGGCTGCGGCTGGAGGAGGTGGCATTTGACCTTCTGGGACCCCAGGAATGTGAGGATGTGGCACGGGTGGAAGAGGAGGTGCCTCAGGAGCCTTCAGAGAACACATGTGCTGAGAGCACAGACAGGGCTGCTCCAGACAACTCGCAGCAGGATGCAGTTGAGCTCAGGAAGATTCCCCAGACTGAGCCAGCAGCAGAGGTCCAGTCCTTTCTCCAGGTACCGGGTAGGGTTTGCTCTCCCCTTCCAGACAGTGAGCCTTTACAGTCTGATTCCCATTCCTTTGTCTCATTTCCCTCAGATGCATGGACAGAGGCTGAAAATGCTGCTGCTGCAGGAGTCCAGCGTAAGTAGTTGCTTCTGTCTGCCTTCTGGAGCCCGTGGTCTAAATGGATTCATGCCAGGGGCTCAGAAGGGGTGGGAAAGGAGGTGGGTTTCACAGGACCAACTGGATAGAAAGCCCTACTGCCACCTCCTCTATGCTGGGATACTGACACCTGCCTGCACCTCACAGGGGTTGCTGTGAAGGGCGGCCTGTGGGCACAGTGCTGGCTGATGGGGAGGAAGGAAAAAGCCTTGGAGCCATATTTTGTGGGTTGGTTTACTGGGTGCATTACTCAGGACTGTGTTTCCCTCCAGCACTCTGGGCTGAGCATCCCACCCGAGCTGCGCGTCCTGAACAACTGCTCTCCCAGCCAGGTGAGTCTCAGCATCCCTGCTGCAGCCGCCAGTGCTGCAGAGTGCCTGCTGCCATCCCTAATGTCCCATCCCCTCTGCCATCCCCAGCTCGAAGGACTGTGCTCCTTCCTCCAGCTCTCTGTGTGCCCAGAGCCACTCCTGGTGTGTTTCTGCGGGTGGCTGCTGGCTCTCACCCCCAGCCTCAGCTACACCAGTGCAGCCATCCTGGCAGAGCAGCTCTTCCTCAGGCGAGTACGTGCAAGGACAGCAGAGGTTTCCTGTTCCCCATTTCCCTCTCCACCGTCCCTACCTCCTGCCTTTTCTGTCCATAGGTCCTGTCCCTTACCCAGCCACCTTCCCGACACCTCATGGCTGCCCTCGCTTCATTTTGCTCCAAGTATTCCCAGCCCTTCTGCTGTGTGCTGGTGGCTGCAGTTCTGCAGGAGCCGGGGAAAGGTGCAGTAGGCTCGTGGGAGGCACAGCTGTGGGAGCTGGAGAGGGGCCCCAACTACAGAGTGCTGTCTCCTGGGAGGCATTTGTCCCATGGAAAATGCGTTAGGATCCGTGGAGGCATAGAGCTGGTTTTACCTGGGCAGAATATAAGTTAGAATGGGAGATGGGTTTACAGATGCCTGAGATGGAGAGGGAGGGAAGGCCAGGCTGGCTTCCAGCATCAGTTTTCCCAGCTGCTGGGAGAACCCCTCTCCTCATGCATGAACCCCTTTTCCCAGGGACTAGTGATATTTAAACCCTTGCTGCAGGTGGGCAAAGGAAGCAGGATTGCCCTGAACAGTAGAACGGGGCACTGTGTAGTTTCTGCCTGTCCTGACTGCATATACCTGTGTGAAGGGGTGCCAGGAAGGGCTGGGTACATCCCCATGGATTTGGCAGCCTTTGGAGGCTCTCCCCATCTGCCTTGCCTTTTCAGGTGCTGAGCAGACCAAGCTGGTGTGTGAGCTTGTTGAGGAGTGCCTGGAGCCCCACTGTGTGCAGCTGGTGCTGAGGTAAGGGATTACTGGGCTGACAGCTCTGCTTTGGCCTCGTGCTTGCCTGGATGGGTCTGGCTGGCTCCAGCCGCTCAGGAGCACCAGTGGGGCTGTGGGGCAGCGTGTCTCCTCTTCACCATCCTTTCAGACAGGTCTTGGAAATGACTTTGTCAGAGAAGCTCCTGCCAGTAGTGCAGGCCGTGGTGGCGCGGAAGGTGAGGGAGCCCCCTTGTCCCCCAGCTTTCCCTGCTGACTCCAGCAGCACTGGAACAAGGACCAGATCTCCTACCCACTCCTGGGTTTCTTCCAGGAGGTGCTGCCCCTGGAGCTCTTGGATCTCCTGGTCCTGACTCTGTGCCGGCAGGCCCCAGCCTTTGCTGCATCGCTTGACTATGCCAAGCTGGTGACAGCCATGCTTAGCGTGTACCAGAGCCAGGTGAGCATGAGCGGGCTCAGGCCCTGCAGGTTGGCTGGTGAGCCAGCAGCCAGGGCTGCAGCTGGCCCAGGGGTCTTAGGCGGGCTCCTGGCAGAGCAGCGCTCCAGGCTCGTGCTGTCTCCGTGCCAGGTCACCCCCGCTCAGCGGAGCAGTCTGGCTGCCGCCTTGGAGCAGAGCAGCGCGGCTCTGAAGAAATCGCTGCAGGCTGTGCTGGAAGGGGCTAGGTGAGGTGAGTGTGGGGGTCTTTGTCACGGGGGATGACAGGCTCTGCACCCCAGGGAACCAGCAGGTGCTACAGATGCCATGCCAGAGCCATGCTGGAGCTGTGCCAGAGCTGTGCTGTAGTGTAGATGGCAGTGGGCTTCCCTCTTCTTGATTTCTGTCTTCTTTTTCTTTTCTCAGGTGATTGCCAAAGGGAACTGCGAGGTGACGGCTTCCTAGAGGACACTCACTGCGCAGTGGCAGCTGCAGGCCGCCCCTCGCTGCGTTCCCCCCAGCGAGGTGGGACCCTGCAGGCCCCACAGAGCACCCAGAGCCTCTGGGCAGCACCTGGGGTGAGAGGACTATCACTGGGCAGCGTCATCGCAGCCCCCACATCCCCAGGGCTCGAAGGTGAGGGCTCTTGATTGAACAATTCACGTATTCCCAGGCATTTCTGAGTGTGCTCTCCCTTCGCCTCACTCAAGATGGCGCCTTCTGCCGCGCCCCACTCAAGATGGCGCCCTCAGCCGCACTCAAGATGGCGCCCCCTCCTCACCCAACATGGCGCCCCCGCCCTCACACAGGAGGAGCAGCGGCCACAACAGCACCGGTGGAGTTCGCAGCTCCCGACTTCTTAATGTCCGAAACGCATCGCTGAGCCACGACAGATATCGATGTGAGGCTCTGTGAAGCTGGTGATTCTGGCCGTAGCTCACTCTGGTGGTTTCACTTGTGTCCTTCCCAGGCCGAGCCCCCCATGGCCGGGCGGTCTCGGGCAGTGTGCGCTGCTCTGCCCTGCGGGCCGTCTGATCTCTGGGATTTACAGACTTGGGGGGGCAGGACGGCAGCATTTACCTGAAGAGCTGGAAAACTTGACTTTTCTGCTTTAAATCCACACTTTTTTCCTGTTTGCCGGGGTGCTGCTGCGTGTGACACATTTCTGGGGATGGTGACACTTCCCACTGCAGGGTGTTTAGTGACACACTAATAAAAAGTGCTTCTACAGCGTGACTGTGCCCAAAGTTCTATCCTGTATCCTTGAAAATCCCTGCTGGAAACCTCATCTGGGCACCTCCTGGTCTGAGAGCTGGGAGGAAAAGGATGGCAGTGAGTGCATGGGCTCAGGAGGTAGTGCTGCTAGGGTTTTAACAAAGGGCTTGAAGCATTGCATACTTCTGGAGCTATTTAAAGATCCATAAACATTTGCATCTACAAAGGGAGAAAGGGAATTAAAACATGTGACATGTGACTACTTCAAGTTTGCTCATTTAGGTGC
This sequence comes from Sclerurus mexicanus, assembly GCA_013396755.1. Classification (NCBI taxonomy): domain Eukaryota; kingdom Metazoa; phylum Chordata; class Aves; order Passeriformes; family Furnariidae; genus Sclerurus; species Sclerurus mexicanus. Next base: position 1,726,747 of record VWZF01005795.1, read on the forward strand.
AGCCAGAGGAAGGAAACTGAAGCATTAGGTGATGCTCTTAAGGCTGAGAGCACAGATTTCTTTATATAAGAATCTCCTAAGCTATTTTAGGTGCCACTGGACTGTTGAGGCTTCAAAGTCCGCATTAGCTGAAGGGCAGAAACCTCCAGGGAGCCGGGTTGTTGCTGTGTTTGCATTCCACTGAGTTAGTGCCTCAGTATTGTGAAGCTATTGTAGGGCTGCCCAAAATACGACATAAATAGAAATTGTGCCGTGATCATCAAGGTCTGAGCCTGCTGTTCTGGCTTTATTAGGTAGCAGGCTCTGGTCTTTGCAGTTTCCCTGCAGAGCTTCTACCAAGTGACCTCAAGTGTCATTGTCCCCAGCGCTCCATCTGGCCATGGCTGTCAGTCACATGAAGGTGACCAGGGACAACCTGCTGTGCAGAATTCACAGCAGCTGGTGGGTTCGTGGTGTGGTGTGGTTGCTGTGTGTACCTGGAGCTCCGTGGGGAAGTCTCTGTGGACTGGGCAGCGATAAAAGGGTTGGAAATTGGCCGGCTGCTCCCTGAGCAGGGTCTGCCTTTGTAGCTGCTCAGTGTTGTCTTTAGGCAGTGGGCTCCCTGTGACAGTTCTTGGCTGCTACTGCTGCATTGCAACTTGTGTCTCCCAACTCATTGGGACATACTGGGAGCTGCATTTTGGGCCAGTTTACGTGGTTTTTGCAAGAAACAGTAGTCAGGCAGGGACCAGCTTTGCAAACTGCAAGGGGGGTTCCTGCTCTGCTGGGAAACATTATGCTGGCTTGTGGAAAGAGCCTTGTTAGCCCTGGTTTTGCTCTTGCCACCAGCTTATCATGTACCGTGGATTCCTCTGGGGTGTACGTACAGGTAACAACCATGTAATGAGAATTTGGAGCAAACCCCAGAGACACTAATCATGCTGGTGAAAGACTTCTTGTTATGTGGTGGCTGGTAGCACCCACACAGAAAACTTTACTTTTTACTCCTCTTGCCCCTCAAGAACTTTAAAATCCAGCCTGAACAGTGCAAAGAGGTGGATGCAGCATAAAACATCAGTCAGGTTTTATAGTTTAGTAGATCCTTGGCCAAGAGTGGAGGGAGAACCAGGACTGGCTCTGTCCTTGTCCTGATTTAATAGCAGTATTGATGAAGCAAATAGTTTGAAGCTTTGTCCGAGATCTTTCCTAGGCTGGATGTCACCCTGCTTCTCCATGGAGGTAACTGCATGTCCAGTGACAGCCTGTGAACCACATGTGTGTCATCCCCCAACATGCTGATGCAGTTTTGTATGGAAACTTGGGGGCTGTGACACCCAGATGTGAGGCTGAACTGCTCTGGGGAAGGCTCAGCAATATTTATTTTTTTAACTCGGAACTTAAAACTGGATAAAAAGAACGTTTTTCCTTCTCATCTGTTTGGGTTTTTTTTGTCAGCAAACTTTATATCATAGAATAGAATCATGTTCTCCCTTGGGTAGCCAGGTCCCTTTCGGCTGAGAAGCCAGGGCCACAGAAAGGCGACTTTGTGGGAGGGCTGGGGTGTTGTTTTATGGTTGTACCCCTGCACAGACCTAGTAAATCACACTTGTCACATCAGCGGTAGCAGCCAGTGTCAGTCTGAGCAGCTTTCTTCCAAGAAGTGGATAATCCAGATGACCACAGTCTCTGCAATCTGAGCTGCAAGTCCAGCTCAGCTTCAGCAGGAGCCCTGGCAGATGGTCTCGCAGTAGCTGCTGCATCACCAGAGGAACCTCGCTGGAAGGAGAACATGGGACAAAGCCAGATCGCACAGCCACAGGCTTACCTCCCTGGACTGGAGATCTCCCAACAGGGTCTTGTTCATCCCCGCTGAACAGGTCTGTGTGAGGGGAGCTGGGCTGCTTTTTCTTGTGTGAGGCTCTATGATACTTAGATTGCAATCACAATTTTAATGCTCCTAGGTTCAACATAAGAATGCATAAAAGTCCCTGTGTACTTTTAGTAAATGCTTGTAGAGTCTCTTTGAATGGAATGGTTTGTAAAGAGGGGCATCGTCTCTTACTAACCCTCCCCAGAGCATGGGAGGGAATAGGGGAGCTAGTGTGATGGTGTCCATAGATCTGTGTCCCTCATGGAGCACCTTGCTGCAGCTCTGGACCTGCCAGGAGACTGGAGCAGAGGCCATGGAGCCTGATCTGCTGCCTGGTGCCAGGCTGCTGTTCCTGGGGAGGAAGCCAGGGCTCTGTGCAAAGGTGTCTGTCCTCCACCTGCCTTGTTTTGTAGCCTCTGGCCCTGGGGCCACACCAAGGGCTCTTTCTCTGGCAGTCTGGATGGAATCTGGGAGAGGCTATTTGCCCTCTCGGGGCTTAAGAGGTTTGCAGACCCCACAGGGCTGCATTGTTCCTTGGGGTACATGGGGGTCCCTGGGCACAGGCAACAGCAGGTGCCTGCCTGCAGCCCGGTAGTGCTGAGCATCAAGTCCAACTCTGTGTAAGCTCATTAGAGGCAGAAAGCGGCTTTAGAGGATGTGATGGATTTGAGCAGAGGGATTGGGCAGGGGAAGGGTGGTGACGGCTGGTGGGGAAGTGGGGCTGTTGAGAGGGGCAGAAGGAATGGGGGTCCTGGGTTGAGCAGCTTCCTGCGTCACCAAATATGATGCTGTGCCTGGTGCTGTGCCCCTCACGAAAGCATGGGAGGATCCCCCATCTCTGTGGAGGCCCTGAGTGCCACCACCCTGCCCTGGGCTTCCTGCAAGGGACATGCTGAGGCTCAGGACTGCTCTGCTCCACAGACACTGGGAATGGAGGGAGCAGTCATGGTCTTTCCCAGCTCTGTCACCTCCTAAGATCAGGTGCAGGAACTGGCCGTTCACTGAAAACAGCTCGCCTGGCCACCTGCACACTACTCTGCCCGCCCCAGCCGTCACAGGGAGCTCCCAGCTGCTCTCATGCATCTCCTTTAAAGGCCTGCTCTCATCAGGCTTGTCCCGGGCAGCTCCTTCTGCTGCAGATGCAGTTGCTCTTCCCTCCGGGGAGGCTCTGCTGCTGGCAGCTTGCAGTGTGTGGGGTCCCAGCATCCCCCGACCCACCATCTGCCCGCTACGCCGTGTCCCCTGACCCCCTCCTGAGTCTGATGGGGACCCAACGGCGCTGAGTGCTGGCTCCGAGCTGAGTGGCCCCAGCATCTGCCTTCAGCTGCTTGAGACGAGTTCAGGCAGGTAATGACCTGGGGAGTGTTTGGTAAAGTCGCCAAGCTGAGGGGAACTACTCAGTTTGGCTCTCCAGGGGCTTCCTGATGCCAAACCAGCTGCATGCCTCTGTATTTCTATCCATAAAACAAAGATAAGGAGTGAGTGTCTGTGAGGCTGTCAGAGCTGTAGTAAAACAGCAGGCTGCAGGGTCTGCCACAGCTGTGATGGAGCAAGCGCTTTGCAGCAGGGACCAGCCCTCTGGAGGACTCTGATGCTTGCTGGTGTGATGAGTTTGGCTGATCCCCAGTGGCTGGGGGCTCCCAAGCCCCTGGATGGGTGAAGGTGTCAGTGACAATTCCCAGTGTATAGACATGAAATGGGCTGTCTCTGATAGATGCCAAGTGCTGCTAGCTTTTACACCTTCATCAGGCTCTGGGAGTCAGGTGATGGTGCTGCTTGGTGCTGGGGTGACCTAGACTGAGCTTGGCCAAGGATTTGCACAGGCACGTGGGGCTTCAAGCAGTCCCTGCTCTCCCCTTAGATCTCTGATTTCCTGTCCCAGCCAAAAAAATTCTCCGTCTGCCCCGTATCTGCATGTCTATGGGCACAGCCTCTGAGGAGACGCATCCTGTGGGACAGTCACTTCTGCACAGTGACTTTACCCTGGTCTGGGAGGAGGACTCTCTGGACTTTCTGCATCTTTCTCTGATTCTTTAGATGTTGTAAAACAGCTTAGATGAGTTGTCCAAGCTCCCTTGGACTTGTAAATCTTTTACAGAGTCTCTCTGTGAGCCAGAGTGGCAGGAGGGTGCTTGGGGGTTGCTCTGGCTGCAGCCTGGGGGACAGTGGGTCACACTGGTTGGTGGGTGCAAACTTACCTCCCCCAACAGAGATGACCCACACCACGAGCCCCAAGTGAGGAAACCGAGGTGGCCAGTGGGAAAGTCCACCCTCAGTGCTGCCCACATATGGGGCTTGTATTAAATTCTTATTTGCCTTGCTCCATGCCCACCCAAATCCCACCAGCCTCCTCCTGAATCACAGCAGGCCTCCCCACCTTTTTTCCCACAGATGCCTCCATGCTTAACAGAGGAGCTTGGAGCTCCTGCTGGGTGAGAAAATGCTTTAAAAATATTACATTTAGAGGCGTTCTCCATCTGTGCACAGCTACTGTGTGTCTCTCATGATAGGTGTGCTGGTCCTGGAGCCTCTGTGCTTCACAAATGAAGCCACTCACAGGGACCTCAATGGGAGAGGGCGAAGAGGAGGTGCAGGGACTCACCCAGGGGCGCCGACGGCAGAAGCGGCAGAGAATGAGCTGCCGACCTGGCCCCTCACCTCAAAGGTATGTGCACAAAAGGTTCACCTGGCAGCTCTTGGGGTGCTGGTGAGGATGGGATGGGGACAGCAGTGCCAGGCAAGGGACACTGAGCATCATTTTGGCATGGTGGCCCTTTCTTCTGCAGCCACTGCTCTCAGGGAATGACCCTCATGCTTGCCAGGAGGTGAGGGAAAAGCCCTGCTGTAGCCCTTTTCAGAGCCAGGGACAAAATCTGGGGGTTCAAACCCCTTCCCAGTTGTGTGCTGGGCTCTAGCATGGGGCTGCAGAAGGCTCTTTGCACAGCAGCCCCTGCATCTTCTGGCACTGGTGGCCTGCCATCCCTAGTGGACTTCAGCATCCCTAGCGCCAGTGAGCAGGGATGCTACAGAGCTGCCAGACTTTCTTGCACCCAGGGCAGGGTTTTAGGGTGATGAGACCATCCCGGTGCACTTCCAGTGGGGCAAAAGCATGCACCCAGGCCTGCCATCCCCATAGAGGTGATGTGAGATGGTGCCTGTGCTCTGTCAGCAGTTGGGTTTGTTGTGCTGGAAGAGGCCAGCTCGCAGTGATGTCTGCTTGGCAGCCAGGGCAGGAAAAAAAAAAAGAAAAAGAAAAAAAGATAGTGCTGAGGAAAAGCACGACTGCGGGCCAGTGACTCATTGCTGGCTGGAAACCGCTTCAGCGGGCTCCTCGGTGGCAGCTCTGCAGCAGCAGCAGGAGTGGAGGGGGCTGCTGTGCCCGTGCCAGAGAGAGCAGGGACGGGGACAGAGCAGGCTGTGGAGGATGCTCGGAAAGGACCCAGGTCTGGAGCAGCACCCATCGAGGGCTGCCGTGGCAGCTGGGGGAGGGTGGGATGCTACCAATGCTTTCTGAGTTTCAGTAGGGTTTACCCAGGCTTCTTTCCACAGGGATCAGCAAGCAGAGCTGTCCGGGCTCCCCACGCTTCCAGATGAAGGTAAGGGCTGCCCAGGGTGGGGATGGGGGTAAAATGGTGAGTTTTGCACCCTCCCTCCCTGAGCAGCAGGAGGGTGTCCCCTGGCGTGGCAGCACTTGCCTGTGACCTCTTCCAGCCCTGGGACCCCAACCCCATCCCCTGGATCTGCCTAATCAGCTGTAACCCACCCTCTTCACCAGATCCCTTGCCCTCCTCCCCTTCCCCTGGCCCAGCCTAGCAGCAGCTCCCCTAATCCCACAGGGATATTTTGCAGGGCACCTACCAGCTCATGTCCCCTGTGAGCCTGCAGGCTGCCAAAATGCCAGTGGTGTTTTTGGGGGTCTCCCTGGAAGTGGTGTCAGTCTGGGAATGCAAACCTGCTGCCCAGCTCTCACCACTCTTTCTGTCCCCAGGCAGGATGAGCAGTCCCCAGGGGCACTCAGATGGGGTTTTGGCTGGGAGCAAGCAGAGCATGGAGCATGTCAGCAAGGTGAGAGGGAGGGGAGGGAAACAGGTTGGAGGGGACCTTCCCTCCCCAGTCACTTGGGCTCAGCCAGGCCCCCAGCCTCTTGGTGCTGGTCTTTTCAGGATGCCATGTAGCACCAGCGAGAGGTTTGCTCCAACAGTGCTCTTGTGCCTCCCAGGTGCCAGGCAGGGACAGGCAGGGGCAGGCTGCTCACACCGGGGACAGAGACAGGACTGAAGAAGGTGGGTGAGTCCACATCCCACATCCCAACTGCATCCCCTTAGGGGAAGACTTGAAGTAGCTGTGGATGAGTACAGGAATGAGATGTTCTGATGGGGGTTATCTCCCTTGGTGGGTATGTGGGGAAAGATAAACTGGCCTGGGGGGACCTGTAGCCCCCCTGATGCTGGAGAAGGATTGGGACAGTTCCACACCAAGAGCACCTGCTCCCTGTCAGGACAGGAGGGCAGAGGGAGGAGGGAAAGCCAAGAAAAAGCCCTCATGTGTGGTCATCATGGTGTCATTGCCTCCCTGCAGATGCAGAAGCCCTGGCGGAGCCAGTGCTAAGTTTCCCCAGCGAGCTCTCGGTGCTGGACAGACTAGGCTTGCACAGGTAGGACCAGTGAGCACCTGCATCTGTCTGGGGGCTGTGGGACAAGGGAGTCCCAGGGCACCACATGATCCAGAGATTAGACTTTTTTCCTTTTTTCTTGCACAAGAGTTGCTGTCTAGGGAGTGGGCACTTGGCTTTTCACTCCTGGTGGTGGCTAGCCCCCCTGGGGGCAGAGCAAGGGCATTTTCAGCATGCAGCCTCTATGATGCCTCCACCTCTGACAGCACTTCTCTTTCCACAGGGTGGCTTTGACAGAGCAGGATCTGGAGGTGAGGGCTGCCAGGGGCTGTGGGTGGGCTGTGGAAGGGGAACACAGAGATAGACACCTGGCTGGCTCACAGTTGCTTGGCTGTGCCCTGCTCCTGGAAACCCTTCAGGCACTGCAGTCCACTGGCAGACACCTTATAAACCCTTTCCCAGTGATGCATTTGGAGGCAGCTGCATTTCCATGGCAAGATGAATCTGTCCTCTGAGTGCCCAGCAATCCCACAAAGTGCTCTGCAGCTGTTGAAGAGCGCCCTTAGCTGGGGAGGTGGCAGGAGCCACGCTAATAATAATTTCCCTGCAAGTGCCAGGGCTGAGTCAGGCTCCACAGTCAGCTGGGATGCACAGCAAGAGATGGCGTCTGCCTGGCGCATGCTCTTGCCAGGGAGGCTCAGGATTTCTGTGTATTATCGGCTGCCTGGGAGACATGTCTCCTCAGGCTGGCATCTCAAGGGACTGTCCCCAGCATGCAGCAGCCTAAGGGGTGCTTGGGAAAGGCACGTGCTAATTGTCTTTAGCACTGCCCTGTTTGGTGGCATGCTGGGAGGTCTATGACAGCAGCACATAACCCTGGTGTCTTTCCTTTTGCCCCATGTCCCATCTCTTGCCCCCACCTTGCAGGCAGCCTTTGCCCACCTTGCCCTGGCTTTCCGCTGCGACATGTTCACCCTGCAGCAACGGGTGCAGGTGGAGAAACGGGCACGGGATGCAGCAGAGGAAAACATCCAGGAGGAGCTGGGGCAGTGCTGGGCTGCCCTGGAGGTAGGTGGGCACCAGGGAAGGGGGCTGGTACATGATGCGGACATCCAGCCTGGGAGGGGTTTGGACAACTCAAAGTCCCAGCTCCAGCAGTTCCATTCTCTCCCCCCACAGAGGCTGGGTCCGTCCTGTGCCAATGTAGGCTGCAAGGAGACGCTGGAGCAACTGCAGAACAACCTGACTGTGCTGTCAGCAGCTGTTGAGCGGGCAACCAGCGCTGCGGAGAAGCTGGGTGCTGTACACCAGGTCTGTGCACAACCCAGGGCTCCCTGCCAGGGCTGGGAGTGATGTAGGGTGCTACAGCTGGCCTTGGGGACCCATCCCTGGGCTTGCTGGTATTTGCCCATCCTCCTCATGGTGCTGGCCTTGACCTCATTTTCACATGTCCCAGGGTGCAAGGGATCTGCCTACACTTGGGAGCAGAAAGGGGATACATCTGCACTCCTTGGGTAGAGGTGACGTGGGATACACAGGGAGGGACTGGCTCCTTAGGGACCAGGAGGTGGAGGCCCTAATCCCCCATACTGCCTGGCTGCAGGAGGCCCGGATGAGCAGAGCAGCTGAGGTGATGGTCCAGCACGTGGAGAACCTGAAGCGGCACCATATGCGGGAGCACGCAGAGCTGGAGGAGATGAAGCGCCTGATCCAGCAAAACTCCCGCAACCGGCAGCTGGCAGAGACTCAGGGTGAGGTGGGCTCTGCTGCTGGGGCCCACATGGGGTTTGTACGGAGCAACCCTGCAGGATTTGGTTCTGAACCCCTCCAGGGGGTCAGTGTGACCCTGCACCACAGAGCCAATGGGTTGTGTGACCAGTGGTGGGGGACAGCTGGGACCTGATGACAGATGCAAGGGGTCGGTGTAACAGCAGACGCAGCGTAGGAGCAGCTGCTGGTGGCTGGAGAGCCGTCCCCCCATAGCCCAGCTGGGAATGTGAGGCAGGGGGGGCCCCTGGCACACAAAGAACTCTCTGTCTCTGTACACCAAGCCCCACATATGCCATTGCTGTGCATGTGACCAGGTCCCCCTGCCCAGGGCACTCCTGTCACACACAGAGCACATGGCCAGGACAGCTTTCAATGGGATGGAGGTTTGCAACTGCCTGCTCATCAGCCCCATCTTAGTGTTGGGGGATGATGTAAGGCGGCTTCTCTTTGCTCCCAGATGATGTGGAGCCACGGCTGAGGCCTCACCCCCTGAAGCGAACTTTCCATCAGGTAACTGGGCCCAGTTCAGCCATCTCAGAGCCACTGCCTCCCCATACCCTGCTGCTTTCCCTCAGCTGGCTGTCCCCACACACCCCGTAGTCCCCAGGCAATGCCACTCTGGCCAGCTGCTTGCTGCAGGGAAGATCTGCTAGAAGTGCTGGGGATGAGGCAAAATGTAAGGGCAGCCTCAGAGTGCTGTGGGGAGACAGACAGGGTGCCCGAGACTGCTTGTCCAGAGATCTCAGGCAAGTCCCTCTGCATTGCAGGGTCATAGCACGAGAGCCACAGGCTTGGCTGTTCTCTAGCACCAGCTCGAATTCGGCACTGATTCCCCTGCAGCTCAAGAGGTAGGGCAGCGCTCGGGGAGGATGTTAAGGCAGCTCCACCAGCACAGCTTGAAGCAGTAATGACAGGTGCAAACCCCTTGGCTTTGATCTTCCTTCATCTTCCCACCTTTCCAGCTTCACCTCATAGTGCCAGGACCCGGGGGAGCTGGGGAGGTGATGGGGAGGTGATGGGGAAGTAGGGCATGAGAAGCAGCTGGCACAGTGCTCACCCCCAGCCCCTCTGTTGCAGGGGTCTGCCCGCCGCAGAGTCAGCATCGCTGTCATCCCCAAGCAGCTCTTGGTAAGGTCACATGCAGGGGGGACAGACAGAGCTGTGCCCCGCTGTCAGGCATGTGTCCCCAGACTCTGTACTACTGGGGGCCTGGGTCCCCACTGATCCTCCCACTTTTGGTGCCCAGCCAGGTGCCAGCCCTGACAGCCAAGCAGCCCTGGCAGGTGAGACAGAGCCAGAGGGGGCACAGCACTGGCCGAGCACCCAGAGGTAACTGTTGGCAGGGCACTGGATGGCACAGCAGCCATGGTACTGGCTGCTGCTGGCCCATGCGGAACAGAATAGACCCTGTCCTCTCCCTCCCCAGGAGCGAGGTGGAGCTACAGGGCCAGGGCAGTGCTGTGCATGGGCAGTTGGTGGCTGCGGCAGATGGCAGAGGCTCAAGTGCAGGGGATGAGGAGCTGGAACAGCTTGGACTGACGTGAGCAGCACTCTGTGTGTGACCAGCATTCCCCTGCTGGACTCTCTGTGGTCCCCAGGTGGCCAGCACTTGGGAAGTGGGCTGGGGGATTTAGTGACGGAAGGCTGGGATGTTGTTGGGCTGCCTCAGCTGGACCCTGCCGTGCCTCAGTTTTGCCCATGTATTGTGGGTCACCCATGCCCTTCCCGGGCTTGTTGCATTTGGGTTTGCAGAAGGGCCAGTGAGGTCTGGGGGTGTGTTAAACACTCTCTCCATCCTCAGATGGGGTGCAGGTGAGATTTGCTCTCCCATGGATGACAAGTGTCCCTGGTTGCCTTCTCCCCAGGTCCAAGAGGTCCACAGTGGAGCTGTGGCGGCCGTGGCTCTTCCTCCCACAGCACTACTGGGTTTTCTTCTGGCTGCTTCTCCTGAGCATCGCCTTCCTCTTCCTCATCCGTGTCCTGGAGCTGCAGCAGCTGAAGTCTGCAGCATCACCCAAGGCTTAACTGGACTGGGGAGGGGAAGGCAGCTGGGAGATGTCACTGCTCCTTCCCCATGCTGTAAATCACCAAAACCCTAGAATAATAAAATTGGAGGGAAAATGGGAGAATTGTAATGCTGGAGCAGGGGGAACATCCTGTGGATCTAAAGTATGGTTGGCACCTCTATATAAGCATGAAGGTTCAGGGAGCTGCAGCAGTCCTCACTGACGCTGTGAGTTTGCCTGCACACTGAGGGGTGCAGGCATGCCCCAGACGTCCCCTGTGCTGGGGACAGACCGGGCTGCCCACAGCTGTGGGTTTGCAGTAGAGCCATGTCCCGCAGTGCTGGCCACACACCCTCTGCCACTGCGCGCCCTCATCCCTGCTGTGATTCAGGTCCGATGCTCGTTTGCTGCTGCCCGGGGGACAACGCTGGGTCTGGAAGGCGCAGGTCTGTGTTCAGCCTTCCCCATGGCACCACAAAAAGCTCACAAACAGAGGGAGCTGTTTCCGACCGCTCCGCTGCCGAGTGAAACTGCCTGGTTTGATTCAGACTTCCCGTTTCCGTGTCCGCCCTGGCTCTCGCGGCCCTGGGACACGAGTGGGCTTCACCGCACCCGCACCCAGCACCTTTGCAGGGACCTGGCGGGCCCCAAACAGCCATGGCAGGAGGGTCTGCACCCGCAGCCCCAGGAGGAGACCCGAGGGGGCTGCAGGAGGGAGGGATGGAGGGGCTGGTCGCCCTGCTTTGCCGCAGCTGCCGGCAGTGCCACGGGTGACTCAGGGTGGCCGGCATAACCCACACCCCGTGACCCTGAGTCACTGTCCCCAGCCCCCGGGCAGGTTGTCCTCGCGTGCCGCGAGCCCCTTTGCCGCGACGGCCGCCCCAGCGCATGGCAAGTGTCCAGCAGCGCTCCAGCGCATCGCCACCTGAAACCCCGAAAGGCACCCGGCCGGGAGCGATCTTCGGTGGTCCCGGCGGCTCCACCCCCTGCCCCAAGGTACCTTCACCCCACTGGGACCATGCCCACCCAGGGGAACCCAGGTGGAAACTTCATCCCAAAAGTTTCCACGCGAATTGTGGCGGTCTGGGACACTGGTCGGGGTCTGGATCTGGCACTGGGGGAGTCCCCCGTGCCTCCAGCTCGCTCCTGGCCAGTTTCTGGCTGCGGGGGGAGCGGCACAGCGGCGGGGGTGGAACGTGTAGCGGTTTGGCTTCATCACCCGAATCTTTTGGTTTGCTTTGCGAAAAGTCTGGTTGGTTTCTCACCCCAAAATTAAAAAAAAAAATCCTGGCCGGGGTTGTGCTGTGCCGCTCGTCACGCTGCTCCAAACCTCCCAGGTAACTTCTGCNCCGGTCCCTCCCCACGCCCCGGTCCGCGCCTCAGTTTCCCCCTCCGAGGGGCTGCGGAGGTGAGTGGGGGGTGGGAATGGGCAGAGCATCCCTTGGCGGGGAGGGTCAGGGCTCTGCTGCCCCTCCAGCCCTGTGTTCCCCCGCTGGATGCGGACACGGTGGTGCCAGCATCCCGACGGCCGGTACCCTGCGCCCGCCCCGCTGAGAGCATCGCTGCGCAAGGCGGGGAGGGGGGTGCCAAAACCGAGGGGCTCAGCCCCCCAGAGCGCGTGTCCTGCGTGTCCTCGGATGTCGAACGGGGATGCTGCGTAGCGGGGAAACGCTTTGTCTCCGGCTGCCCCCTGCCCGCAGCCTCTCTGGGCAGCGGGGTTCCCCCGGCCCGTCCTCGCTGCTTTTCGCCTTCATCCCCTGAGTTCTGCTGCTCCCGGAACAAAGGAAAAAGACAGCAGTCCCCGTTCCTCCTCCTCCACTCCATTCCCAGAACCACCAGTGCTCCCGGTGCAGAATAGGATAGGGTGGGAAGAACTTCGCTGAGATCCATGGAGGGATGCTCCGTGGCATCCTCGTGGGGATGACTGTGGTTTGGGGAGAAGCAGAAGGAGGAAAAGGATGTCAAGTGTGAAGCCTGGCCATAAGCAGACTTCCCTTTTGTACCGAAATCTGTCTGCAAGAGGCAACTCTCTCTGTGGGGCTGCTGCTGAGCAGGGAAGGCCAGACTGAGCATCAAAATCAAGGGGGGCAGGTTTGCTCCTCCCCAAGTGTTGTCTCTGCCCAAGTCAGGGTAGGTTTCAGCAAGGTTGGCCAAGGTGATTTCCCTGTCCAGTCCCACACCTGAGGTGTTTCTCCCGAGTGCAGTAACACTGGTAAGAACATCCAGTGCCTTCACCTCTTCCTGACACCTTCCTGGCCCAGCAGGCCATTGAAAGCAAGGGCTTTGGTCAAACGTTTGGATGATCACAAGAAAGCCTCCATCCTGCCCACCAGCCTGATGCTGGAAGGGTTTTCATGGGGTCCAACCCAGCTCAGCAGCCTGGCCTATGGGTCTCCAAGTTGGATCTCAAACCCAGAATAGTCTGTCCATGCTATGAGCCAGCGCAACAGCAAGGCAAGGGGATCTGCTTCTGCTGGAAATCCTCCCAGCTTTCATTGGCTCTATATGGAGCCATATCCTTTCCCACCCTATTTCCATGTCCTTGAAAGACACGTGAGCTCCTGGGCAGCTCCCCCCACCATCTCCCAAGAGACTGCTTCTCTCCATGCAAGGGCAAGGGGGAGACTCTGACCTGCAAAGTGGGATGGGGTGTTCCTGCTCCAGAGATGCTCCAAATGTGCCAGACCTGGGTGATGTCCCCATAGGCATGTCTGTAGCCACTGCAACCAGAGCCAACATGAGCTGAGTCAGGGCTGGCTGCAACCCCCTCTCCTCCCTCCTGCTTGATGGAGCAGTATTAAGGGAAGAAATGGAAAAAGCATTGATGGGAGAGCAGAATCAGAGGCAGCCTGGCTCAGCACTGCGCCCTCCTCTGCTGCCACTGGCCTTTGTGGGCTGAAAGCTGTTCATTTGCATCAAACCTTCAGGAACTGAGTTTTCCCAGGAGTTTCTGTCCTTGCTTGCAGCTGTCAAAGGGATTTGAATGTGCCAAAGTGCTGGCATGATCATCAGTTCTGTAGCAAACGGTGTAACACAAGGCTTGTTGTTCTGCCTCCTCTGAGCCTCCCTGCCAAAGCGTAGGGGCTGGAAAGCTTTCCTAGGCAGCATGCTCCCCTTGGCATCATGCCCAGTGGGAATAGAGACCTTGAGATGGGCTTATTTCAGAGCCAGGGGATGCTGAGGCTGGAGTAGATAGTCCCAGAGTGAGCAGCTGCCTTTGCCCCATCTCCCTGGGGCTGCTGCCTGGTCACCTCGGCAGGTGCCTGTGCAGTAACATGAGCTACTGGGGGGAAACTCATCGGCATGGGGCACTGGTGCCCAGCCAGGCAGTGCTGCCTGGGCAGCCTCCGAGGCAGGAGAACGGGTGGCTGTTGGGACAGCACCCCTGTGCTCTCCAGTGAGGTTCGTAGCGCTGCCTCAGTTTCCCCACGCTCATTCTGTCCCACTAGCAATGCTCAGGAATCTGTCCCCAGGTCTCACAGTCCTGTCACAAACACATAGGTCATGTCCTCTGTCCCCACACTGCCACTCTGGGGACTGGTGGGTGCCAGCTCCTGCTCTGCTGGGGTGGACGCCATATCCTGTGTCTGCCTAGGAAGGAAGAGGTTAAAATGCCTGGATTTCCTGACTGTGATGCTGAGAGGGAAGGTGACCTGCAGAACTTCTCTGCAAAGCCAGTTCTGGTGTTGGGAAACTCCCGAGTGAGACTGAAGTTGAAACACAGCTAGAATTCAGTCTTTCCAGCCCAAATTTAAGCCCAGGCTTAAGTAACTATTTTCCCCACCCCCACACCGGGGTGCCACCAAGTGCCCAAGGTAACACTGAGTGGCAGGAGGGCAAAGAGCGGTAGTTCAAAGGTAGGAGTGCTCCGTTTTCTTGAGCCTTTCCACGGGATCTTTCTTGGCTGTGCCCTGTCTCCGCCGGCTGCTTTGCTGGGGTGGGCGAGCCTTTCACAGCCCCGGGGCCTGGTGACAGCGGCTGGAAAGGGCAAGACTTTGTTCTTCGTGCTTGGGCTGGCAAGACAGAGGGTGGCACAGGCTGGTGCTGAGGGGGACGGTGCTGGGAGTGGGAGACAGAAGTAAGGAGTGCTGGTCCCTGGGAGATACCAGGGGCAGGGGGGTTTGGGGTTCCCAGGGGAAATGTGCTGTGCTGCCCCTCCCATGGGTTGCTTCGCATGACAGGGCCATTTATATGGTGGTTTGACTTTTTTTGGTTTCCCCACTGGTGCTTCCTCTGTGCTAATCTGCTTCCGCCTGCTCCAGGAGTGGCAGAGGTGGAGATGGGGGAGAAAGTTGCCCCAACTCCAGTTGCAGAAGCCAGACTGGCAGGATGGATCCAGTCCTGCTCCCTCCTGCCCCAGGTCTGGTCTTGCTGGGTTTTGGGGCAGTGCTGGTTGGTTCCTAAAGCCAGAGGCTTCTTCCCATCCCCCCTAACAAGGCCAGAGGTGAAGAGGAAGGAAGCTTGCTCTGCTCTTGGCTGCTGCAGGTACACGCTGCATGGAGGAAGCCACTTACTGTCACCACAGCCCTGCCCATCCCCTCCCCTGATGTCACCGCAGCAGGGTGACACCGTGGCTCTCTGGCTGCAGTATCTGGGGGAAGTTCCACCAGCTGCTGCCAGAAAGGGCCCCAGTTTTGATAGTGCCATCACTCAACAGCACCTGCATCTGGGAAACCTGGTGCTGAGACACCAGGTCTGGTACTGGATGGGTTTGAGGATGGGGTCCAGGATGGTGCCCTCCCTGCTGATCTCTGCCATTCCTTGCCAGGATGAGTATGCCAAACGATGAGCCGGGCAACCCAGCCTATGCCATCTTCGAGAGGTTCCTGCACGCGGGGGAGTGCCGCGAGGTGCTGGGCTGCTTCAGGGAGCTGTGCCAGCAGCTCGGGCTGCAGGGCAGTGGGCTGCAGCTCTACCACGGCCTCAAGGCTGCCCTCAACTACTGGAGTGCCAAGGCCCTGTGGAGCAAACTGGATAAAAAAGCTGGGCACAAGGACTATGACCAGGGCACAGCCTGTGCCAGCACCAAGGTACTAGGGATGTGGGGCGAGGGGTTTGGGTCCCTCCCTGCCTTGTGTCCTTGTTCCCAGGGTGAGAGCATCTCTTGGGGCACTCTGCCCCTCACCCCAGGGGGATGCAGGATGTGCTGGGCGGGAGTTTCATGGGTTTTAATGGGACAGAATGTTAGTGCTGCTCTGCTCTGCATGGTGTGATGCCACCTCGATCCCACCCAGCCAGCAGTGTCTTTCCTCCTCCCAGCTGCTCCTCACTGGGGACATCCCATGGTGGGGCTGCAAAGGGGCAGAGGAACCTGATAAGCCCTTTCTGGAAGACAGGAGCATGCTACAGGAGGTTGTCCCCCTGGGGCTGGGGTTCCCCAGTCCCACAGCTGATGGCTTTTGTCCCCACTGCTGTGTCCCATCATCCCCTAGCCCTGTGCAGAGGTTGGCAGGAGACCAAACCCTGGCAGGAGACCTGCAGTTTTATCTCACCCTGTGTTTTAATTGCTGCCATTACCCTGGGCAAAGGCAAAGTTCAGGATGCTGGGGGACACCTCACACAGCTCCCCGGTTTGCAGGGAGAATCAGTGCTTGCAGCCTGTGGGAAAAGGTGAATAGTGGGGAGGGCCAGATCCTGACCCAGGGAGTGGGGAGATGCTGCCTGTGGGGGTGCTGAGCTTCCTGGAAGTTCACTTAAACGCCTGGTCTGGGGGCTGCTCACCCTGTTCACGCTGCCCATCCCATCCCGTGGCAGTGCCTGGTGGTGGGAGCGGGGCCCTGTGGGCTGCGGGCAGCCATTGAGCTGGCACTGCTGGGCGCCCACGTGGTGCTGCTGGAGAAGCGGGACTCCTTCTCCCGCAACAACGTCCTGCACCTCTGGCCATTCACCATCCATGACCTGCGGGCACTGGGTGCCAAGAAGTTCTACGGGCGCTTCTGCACCGGCACGCTGGACCACATCAGTGAGTCTTAGGGAGAAAAAGTTCTGCAATGCCACATCCCTCCTGTGGGGAGCCCAGGGACCCGGGAATGCAGCCCTGAGTACCCCTCTCCCCTCCCAGGTATCCGGCAGCTCCAGCTGATCCTGCTGAAGGTGGCCTTGCTCCTGGGGGTAGAGGTGCACATCAATGTGAAGTTTGAGGGCCTTGTTCCCCCTGCAAACAAGGCAGGTACGGTATTGCTGCAGGGGGGTGGTATCACTGGGGTCAAGGACAAGGTTGTGTTGTGAATGGTCACTCCGAGCCCCCCAGTCCCTCTGCTAGGCTGGGGCATGGCTTTTGTGGGGAATGAGATGCAACCCTCTGCCTGCTCCCTGGAGCAGGTCCCAGCTGAGAAACAGCACACTCACGACCGTCCCTCTCCCCACAGGTGGCTGGCAGGCTCTGGTGCAGCCCAGCTCTTCTCCCGTCACCCACTACAAGTTTGACGTCCTCATTTCAGCTGGCGGTGGCAAATTTGTCCCTGAAGGTGACAACAGGGGTCCCTGCAACCCCAGGACCAATGAGGGGGACTGGGTGGGGGCTCACACGTCTCCCCTCCCACAGGGTTCAAGCGGAAGGAGACGCGGGGGAAGCTGGCCATCGGCATCACCACCAACTTCATCAACAGACACAGCCAGGCCGAGGTGGAGGTGGCCGAGATCAGCGGTGTGGCCCGAATCTATAACCAGCAGTTCTTCCAGAACCTCTACAACAAAACGGGTCAGTGGTCCCAGTCCTGGCACAGATGGCATTGGAGGTCCCTGTCCCCTCCTAACGCAGCTGGAGGCTCAGCCCCAGGATGACCTCTGTGATGGGATGTACATCCCCACATAGTACCCCATTGCAGGGGGCATTTGGTGGCTGAGCCCAGTGCGGGGGCTCCCTGTGGCCGTGGCTCATCCCCTTCCCCATCACCAGGCATCGACCTGGAAAACATTGTATACTACAAGGATGATACTCACTATTTTGTCATGACGGCCAAGAAACAGAGCCTGCTCAAGAAGGGGGTCATCCTCCAGGTGAGAAGGGCAGGGTCTGGCCCTGGGATCCCACAGCAATAGGCAGCTGAAAGCCTGTAAAGGGGGGTGCAAATTGCAGGTGCTGGTTTGATTGCACACCTCTTGGGTAGTAGGAGCTTTTCCTGTTGCCTGTGCCACAGGAAAAATCCTTTTGGAGGGCTCAGAGCCCAGTGGCACAGCTGCACCCCAGAGCTGAGTGCTCACAGGCTGAGGGGCAAACACACCTCCCACATCCCAGCCAGCTTCACCCCATCCCCACAGGACAAAGCGGACATTGAGAGCCTCCTGTCCACAGAAAACGTGAACCGGGATGCCCTCCTCAGCTATGCCAAAGAAGCTGCCAACTTCTCCACCAACTACCGTCTGCCTGAACTGGAGTTTGCCCTCAACCACCGGGGCCTGCCAGATGTTGACATGTTTGACTTCACCTGCATGACGCGCTCAGAGAATGCGGCGCTAGTGCGGGAATACAAAGGGGTCCGTCTGCTCCTGGGGCTGGTGGGCGACTGCTTGGTGGAGGTGAGGGTCCCCCCTGCAGCACCACCTCATGCCTCTCCCGGCAAGATGCATTGGTTGCAATATATTCCCCATCCCTAAGTGCTTCTTGTCCGTACTGCCCGGTGCACCCCAACCCAGGCTCCCCAGGTCCCAGTAGTGGCATGCCTTGATGAGGTTATCACCTTCCCCAGCCCCACTGGAGATTTGGGGTTGGTTCAGGGTGTAGGAGCGGCCCAACTCCTCCCCAGACGCAGCTGTACCAGCTGGGAGGAGACGGCCACCCATCCTCTCCCTGCGCGTCCTGCCGCTGCTCCCGCTTTCATCCCTGGCCAAGCCTGGCAGCTCTCAGCCTCCTCCCAGCTGCCCTGACCGGCCATGCAACTCCAGCTCCAGCTCTGCCTTTCCCTTTGCAGCCCTTCTGGCCACTGGGCACCGGCGTGGCCAGGGGCTTCCTTGCTGCCTTCGATGCAGCGTGGATGGTGCGGCGGTGGGCAGCTGGGACACCCCCGCTGGAGGTGCTGGCCGAGAGGTGAGTGTCCCTGTCCCACTGGGCTGGTTCTGGAGCGGGCAAGGATGGTAGCAGTGACCCCAGCCCTGTCCCTTGCACCAGGGAGAGCATCTACCAGCACCTCTCGCAGACCTCCCCAGACAACACCAACAAGAACATCAGTCAGTACAGCATTGACCCAGCCACACGCTACCCCAACATCAACCTGCAGGCCATCAAACCCAACCAGGTACCTGGCCAGATCCTGCCACAGGACAGCAAGCCAGCCCAGCCTCCCTGGCAGTGAGGGTGACATTAATTTTCACAGTCCCCTGTCCCCAAAGGGTGCGAGGCTGAAGCTATTTGTTCCCAAGGCATTGAATACATTGCCCATTGTGGATTCAGGAGGGTTCTGGAGAGTTGTGGAGGGATCCAGTGTCCCCCTTGCCAGGGCCAGCTCCCTGCATGGTGCCATTGGCTCTGTGCCTACCACTGCACGTCCCCACTGGCAGGTCCAGGACCTCTACCTTGTGGGCATAACGGAGGTGGACCACACAAGGAGGAGCAACAACCGACTCAGCACTGGTAGGAGCAGCCAGTCCTACCCCAGCTCCTCCATTCCTCTGGGCAGCCCATGCCCAAGTAGCTCCTGCCTTGATTTTCCTCCCCATCCTTGTTTCTTGCACTCTGGCCTGTGTCCATCTGTCTGTCTGTGTTTCTGTCCTGGTGGCGCTACGCTGGTTTCCATTCCCTCTGCTCATGGCCCATGTGGGGACACAGCCCTCCACTGCCTTCTGGGGAGAAGGCTGTCCCCCTCCTAGCCCGCACTGATGCTGAGCCATGAAATAATGATAGATGCTTGATGAACCCATTTATCGAGCCTTGCAGGAGTGGTTGTGGGGGTA
The DNA here is from genome assembly GCA_013396755.1 of Sclerurus mexicanus. Taxonomy (NCBI): domain Eukaryota; kingdom Metazoa; phylum Chordata; class Aves; order Passeriformes; family Furnariidae; genus Sclerurus; species Sclerurus mexicanus. Next base: position 1,745,873 of record VWZF01005795.1, read on the forward strand.
ACAGAGGGTGTCTTGGGTCACTTGCATGGGACCCCTTCCCTGTGAAAGCAGTGACGCTGGGGTAGGAGGCAGACTGGGGGCGTGACCCCTGCCTCTGTAGGATGGAGACACATATGCTGCCTCCCCAGTGGCCTCTGGAGACATCTATGAAGAGCTGCTGAGCTGGTGCCAGGCCAGCACGGCTGGGTACCGTGGCGTGGCAGTGACCAACTTCACCACCTCCTGGACCAGTGGCTTGGCCCTCTGTGCCCTCATCCACCACTTCCGCCCTGACCTAGTGTGAGTGCCTAAGACCCCCCAGGACCTCTCACCCTGTGGAGCCCACCCTGATGGCACCCGTGTCTCCCCACAGGGACTTTGACTCCGTGGATCCCGAGGATGCCGTTCGGACCCATCAGATGATCCTGGACATGGCAGAGCAGGAGCTGGGCATCCAGCCTGTCCTCTCCAGCACTGAGATGGCCACCATGACAGAGCCTGACCACCTGGGCCTCATCACCTACCTCAGCCAGTTTTATGAGGCTTTCAAGACCTCTCCAGGTGTGATATTTTGGAGGGGTTTGTCCCATCCTGAGCCCCACTGGAGCTGGCTGGGTGCTCCCCCCTTTGTAGGGTGGGTCCCACCAACATGGCCATGTCTTTCTGTGCAGAGGTAGAGGAGGTCAGAAAGAAACCACTGTCTTCCAACAGCAGGAGAGGGGCCATCCTCTTTCTCAGCAAGCTGCAGAAGAGCCGGAACCTGACACACAAACGTGCCCAGGTGAGGGACCCCCACCCAGATCCTCCTGACATACCAAAACCCTGTCCTGGCTCTCCATCCTAGCCACTCCATTTGCATTTGCAGGACAGTGCCCAGAAGGATGCTGAGGCCAAGAGGAGCCGCAGGGACACTGAGGTGGGTCTGCCCCAGGCACTCCAAGGGGTGCTCTGCTGGAGTGCAGCTGTCCTGGAGGGACTGACCCTCCCCTCGGGTCGCTCGTAGCTGGACACGGGGCTGGATGGAGACACTCTGGACAGTGCCCACAGGCTGCTGCAAACTGCCGTGACGGACCAAGGGCAGGTTGGTCCTTGTGTCACGCTGGGATGGGGGTCCAGCTGTGCAAGTGGCACTGGGGGGGGCACCGGTGGCTGGCAGGGCCCAGCGAAGGGCTGGGACTCGGGCTACGCAAGCGAACGCCCACGGGCTCCCGGCTCCTCCCTGCTTGTTTCCTGACCCAACTGGTTTTCCAGAGCCAAGACTTGCCGCTCCCTCACTGGTGCCAGCAAACCCATCCCGAGCACCCAGACCCACCTCTGCAAGAGGGGCAAACAACATTCCCCCACCATGGCTGCCAGCAAAGCTGCGAGGCAGGGTGGGTTCCAGGAGCCTGGTGCCACCCCAGCCTGTCCTCTGCCCCCACAGACGCTGAGAGAGCGAACAGGGGAGAACAGCGATGCTTGCTACTTCTGCGGCAGCCGCGTCTACATCCTGGAGCGAGCCAGTGCCGAGGGACGTTTCTTCCACCGTGGCTGCTTCCAGTGCTGGCAGTGCAGGGCCACTCTGCGCCTGGGCGACTACGCCTTTGATGAGGAGGATGGTGAGGCGGGCTTTGGGGAGATGGGGTGCTTGGGGCAGGGCTTCTCCATCTTGCAGGGCATCACATGAGTTTTCCCCCCACTAGGTCATTTTTACTGCTCACTTCACTACCCCAATCCACGCAGCATGGCCCTGCCCCGGGATGAGGCCCCAGCACTGCCTGATGGGGTAAATCACCCTAAGTCCCCATAGGTGATGGAGGAAAGGCAGAATGTGGAGGGGGATGCCTGGGCATGGCCCTGTGATGCATCACCCCTCTGCTCTGGCTCTGCCCTAGGATGCTGAAGCTGCTGCCTGCCTACCCTTGGATGCTGGGAGCCCATGTGTGTCGCTGAAGGAGGGGCTGCCCAGTCCCCTTCAGCCTACTCCAGCAGCTCTGCAGCCAAGGGAAGAACCTGGGGCAGTAGGAGATGCGGATGCTGGTGATGTGGAGGAGCAGGAGCTGCTGGCACAGCGCAGGGGGGATATGAGGGAGGAGGAGGGTCCCAGAGCAGAGCCCCAGGGGGCAGCAGAGGAGGGGGAGGAGAGTGGGGGCAGGAGGAAGATCATCCTAACGCCGCTGGAGAAGATCAATCTGTCCACGCTGAACCTCACCAGCGAAGCAGAGCCTGAGCCTCCACTGAAGCCAGCTCGTCTGTGGCTCCAAGCAGCACCTGAGGCCCTCCCTGCCCTGTGGCGAGGACAAGACTCCTGGAAGGAGGAGGAAGAACTTGACATGCAGAAAAGTAGGTGGTAGAAGCTGGAGTCTATGGATGAGCAGAGGTCTCAGTCCCTCCCAGGACCCTCCTATAACCTGCTGTACTCCACATCTTGCTCATGAGGCACCAGTCTGAAAGGGCTCTTTTCTTGGGGCAGCTTTGGAGGAGAGTGACAGCGAGGAAGAGGAGGAGGAGGAGAAAGAGGAGAAAGACAAAGACTTTGGCATCATGGCAGAGTTGGTGAGGATTTTTCCAGAATGGTGGTGGCCCCACCAGCACAGGTGGTAGCTGGGGCTCTTGCTGGCGTCTCTCTCACAGAGGCATCAGGTCTGGCTCAGCCATGGCTGCCAAAGCAGGAGATGCCCAGTGCAGAGACTTACCCCCTCTGCCCATGCCACCATCCTTTCACAGTGCCTGGACCTGGGGGAGGAGGAGAAATACTCCACCTGTGAGCACACACTGGCCCGCAGGGCCAGGGAAGCTCACATGAAGCGGTTCTGCAAAGCCCAGGTAACCCCACAGGGGCCCCAGCCCAGCAGTGTCCCGTCCCCTCCATCTGCCTGCTGGTGGCTGTGTGCTGGCAGGTGCTGGCTCACAGGAGTGCTGCCCTTTCCTCACAGGCCATCCAGAGACGGCTGGAGGAGATTGAGGTGACATTCCGGGAACTGGAGAAACAAGGCATCAAGCTGGAGAAGTTACTCCGGGATGAGAATGGTAAGACCAAGTTAGATGGAGCACTGTGACCCCCGTGACAGGAGTCTGCACCCCACCCACCATCTCTCTGTCTCACAGGCAGCCCGGCCGACCAGCAGACACAGTGGACAAACCAGCTGCTGTATCTGGTCCAGAAGAAGAACAGTCTGATGACTGAGGAGTCAGACCTCATGATTGCGTAAGGCTTGGGGGGATGCTCCCTGTCGGTGTGGGGGCTCAGCTCACCCCAGTCCCTCTTGAATCCAGCACCCAGCACACCCCTTTTCTCCCTGCAGGGTGCAGGAACTGAAGCTGGAGGAGCAGCAGTGGCAGCTCGACAGGAAGCTCCGGAGTTACATGAACAGGGAGGGTGAGTGCCAGCACGTGCTGGGGAAGGGGTCTGCATGCATCGTGTGCAGAGCGGGCTAGGGCTGTGGCCCACCCAGCCCTACTCTGACCCCCTGCACCCACAGAAACCCTGAAGACACCCGAGGATCACAAGGCTGAGCAGGAGATCCTGGCGCAGCTGTTGAAGGTGGTGAATGAGCGCAACCACCTCATCCACATCCAGGAGGAGAAGCGGCTCAGTGAGCTGCGAGCCTGATCCACGCAGTCCCCGGACCCACTGGATCCTCCCCAGGGGGACAAGCAGTGTGTGTGTGTGTGTGTGTGTGTGTGTGTGTGTGTGTGTGTGTCTCCTGGGCCAAGCGTCACTCTGAGCTGTGAGCACCTGCTTGCAAGCACTGCCAGCTGCTGTGGCAAATCCAGCTCTCTGCTTGCCAAAGCCTGTCACAGAAGGGCCAGACCCGCTGGTGGATGCCCACATGGGGAGACACTGAGAAGCACCCAGCTTTGGGGTGCAAAGAGGGCACTCCTGAACGTGGTTGGATTGCCTTTGCCTTGTACTTCGTTGAAAATAAGATTTGCCAGGGACTCCAGAAGGGGCCCAGCACCAAGGAGGTGACTGAGACCACCACAGCAGGTCACTGGGGAGATGCCAAATGTGCAGGGGCATCAGGAGTGGTCCCTGGAAACCACCTTGGGGCATCCTTTCCATCTGAGGGCATTCATCCCAGCCTGGGCTGTCCATTTCTTCAAGGAACATCTGGCTATACAAGTTGGGCCCAGGGACAGACTGGGCTGATCCCGCCACTCTGCATTGCTGCTTTTGCATGCCATGTTCACCCTGTCCCCAGCTGCTGCAGGAAACTAGGGGCAGAACCCCACCATGAGCCCCTTGGGCCAGAGAAGGGCTTTTTGTCCAGCAGCTTCTGAGGGGATTGTGACCAGGGCTGGCACTCTGTGACACCAAGGACAAGGGACGTTAGTGGCCATGTCCTCCTTGCCCCTTTGGGGTTTCTCCTGCTTGGCAATACCACACTGGCCTTTGCACAGGTCTCAGACCCTCCCTGAGTGCCCAGCTGTTGCAGGGTGGCCTCTGTGGCTGAATGGAGCTTGCAGCAGACCCAGACATATTGGGGATGGGGGTCCCAGGAATGGGTTTTTCCATTAGCAATACCATCCTGTGTTCAGTCCTCATCCTGTCATTCCCCTCAGTGCCTCCTCCAGCCCTCCCTTGTGTTTCTACCAGCCCTACCATACTGCTGCAACTCCCCTCCTTTCCAATAAAGCCCCCCTGACCCAGCGCCAAGGGTTAAAATACTGCCTTTATTTTCTATTCAAGTCAAATGCAGTTGCCAGAGCAATCGCCAGCATTCACTGAGAGCCCTTGAGGCTACTGCAGGTATGGCAAGACACTTTCAAGCCTCCCAGCCAGGCCAGCAGGTCCCTCCCAGTACGAAACATGTATTTAAAAAGCAACAAAAATCCACCTCCATCATTGTTCCCACAGGGGTCAATGCAATGAATCTTCATGAAAAACTTTAATTTCTCCCAGAGGCAGCTGTCAAACCTGCGCTACTGCATTGGCTGCAGTGCTGCTTGCCTAAAACCAGAAGTCAGCTAAAAAAAGGATCAAAAGGGGACATGGTAGGGCCGGGGTGGGGGGAACATGTGTGAGCCTCAGCTCAGCCTTCACTGGGGCATTCCTGCAGTGCCCGCAGCACCATCTGCATCTGCTCCTCCGTGCCGCGCAGCATCTTCACCTCCATGGTGTGAAACAGGTGGAGACCAGTGGAAAGGAGGAGAACACCGATGGCGAGGAAGGCCAGCAGGCAGAAGGAGAGCTTGGGGAAGGGCTGCCCGGCATCCAGCCCCACCAGTGCACCCAGTGTGGCTGCAGCCTGCAGCAGCAGCAGCAGCAGGGCCAGCATGGCCATCCTGCCCGAGGAGTAGCGCTGCCGCTGCGCCACCCGCAGCCCCACGGCCACCTCTGTCCGTGCCTCTGTCACCACATCTGCCAGCGTCAGCTCTGTGGGGACAAGGGACCTCAGCAGGGGGGGACCCGCCTATACCGCTCCTATATCCCCTCTTTTTCCCATCCCCAAACTCTGCCCCGTCCATGCACCCCTCCACAAGAAGCACCCTAAGGGATGTCCTACACAAGGGGAAATATCCTCAAAAATCTCCATCCAACTCCACCAGGGCATCCACCAGCCCTCCCAGCACATGGTGGATGCTGGCAGCAGCGCCCTCACTTACCAGCTGTGCCAAAGGTGGTACCCGCAGCCTGTTCCTGCCTCTGGATATGCAGTGTTGCCATCACAGCTTCATGGTCAGAGAAGGGGACATCCATGCCGGGGGCTGCTCCTGTGGTGGTCTTCAACAATTCACACTTCACCATGTAGCTGGAGATGGCCTGGGTGAGGGTGCAAGGGGGTCACACCAGTGCTTCAGCCCCGCCGCTCACAGCTGCTGGCCAAGAGTCCCCCATTACCTTGTAGAGGATGTAATCGATCCGGATGCCCAGCGGGAAGGGCAGCATCTCTGATTTGTCAGTGAAGCAGTTGTTGGGGACAAGGGTACAACCATCCTCGCAGCCCTGAGACAAGTGCCATGGTTGGTGGGGGGCTCTTGGTGTGCTCTGGGACTCCAGTCAGCCCCTGCCACTCACCTCGAAGTGTGTGGCCTCAACAAAGGCATCCTGTAGCCCTGTCCAGCCACGCAGCAGCCGGATGCCCACATCTTCAGGGTGCATGTTCAGGTCCCCTCCCAGCAGCACCACATCAGCCGCCTTGGAGGTGTGTCTGCAGGGACAGGGACGGCTAACCTCCCATCCCTGCCCTGCCCTGCACCAGACTGTGGTGACTGGGACCTGCCCAGTGCTTCTCAGGCTTACTCCTGACTGCTACTGGTGCAACTGGGAGCTCTCTGAAGTGCAAGACCCAGGGGCAGGAATGACTGCACATATCCTGGGGACCTGCAGTGGAGGACCCCACGGGACACCCCATAGCTGCTCACCGGATGAACTGTGCCAGCTCCCAGGCCTGTACCAGGCGGTGGGGCAGGTAGGCATCCTTCTCCCGGCAGTACTCGGCGTGCAGCTGGGGAGAGTGGGGGAGTAAAGAGGCTGACTCTCATGCCAACACCTGCCCTGCTCCCAGGCTCCCTGCAAACCTACCCAACCTCTCCAGATGGTCCCCTGGGGTCTGACCAACACCTCTGTCTTTATCTCACCCCCCTGGGGACAGCCTGGGATGCTCACCCCACTGCACAGCCAGGCTATGGGTCCCTGCCCTGACTCCCTGAGCGGTATTTTATTAAATCAGTGCATAGTCCAGGGCAGAGGGTGCAGAGCAGTAGTTAAAGCAAGGGGACAGCGAAGGAGTGGCACAGCCACTCATCGCCCTCCTCCTGATCATCCCCCCCATGCTGGGTCCTTCCCTGGGATGCTCACGTGGGTGACATAAATGTTGAAGATGATCCCTGAGATCTTAATGATGACAAGGCCAACTGACTTGCCGCAGAACCAGTCCCCATGCTGGAGCTGCCAGAGAGGAAGAAGAGCAGGTCAGGGCCACCGAGACTGTGGGGATACCCAACATGACACCACGTGCCCCCTGCCCCACTGACCATGTAGGGGTACCCATTCAGTGAGTACTGGTAGAGGAGCGTGTCCAGAATGGGGAACCTGGAGAAGACGCAGAGGCCGCTGCCGATCACCCCACTGCAGAAGGGGAAAAGCACAGTGAGGAAGCGTGGTCCCCAAATCCTCTGCTTTGCTCCAGCCCTGAGCCAGGAGCACTCCACGGCTGCCTGGGTCCTAATGTGCTCCTGTGAGCATCCCACTTTCCAGGCTTGGAGTCTACCACAGTGACAGAGGTGACCTACAGCACCCGCACCAGTCTCTATACGTGTCAAACACTGAGGACATGGCACAGCCCTGCCCACTGCCTCACAGACAGCCCCAGAGGGCTGGCCTTGCTCTTCTCACCTGCGGAAGTAATGAGAGAAGGGGTAACAGCCTCCTAGTTTCACCTTCAAGTCACTGTAGTCCTGCTCGCTCCACACCTGGAGAAGAGTGGGTTAGGCTGAGAACAGCCACGCACACCTTCCAGGCTGGGAATGGGTGCATTCAGCTCACTAACTGCCCTCACCTCCTGGAGAAGCACCAGATCAAAGTCCTCCCGGTGCAGCATGTCCCCAATGAGCCGCATGCGCTCCTGCCGTCGCTTGCTCAGGTAGCGAATGGCCCTGCCAGAGAGGGGTGACACTCACAGCCCGGTGGGGACAGCGTGACGGGGGCTGTCGGGGCAACCCGCAAAGGGGGAGAGAGGACACCAGTACCAGTATAAGTAGGATGCAGATGGGAAAGGGTCATGCGAGGACATGGGGACAAGAGAGATATGCAGGGAGGCTGTTGGGGGACAGCTTCTCCTGTCTGCAGAAATGAGGCAGCTCGTCCTTGCTTAGGGTGCAAATGGGGGGCCTTTTCTGGGCCTAACAGGCACAGAGGGGATTGGAGGCACTACCCAGCCAAGCACCTCATGACCTTCTGGAGCTGGGAGACTGGTGTGACCCCAAAATGAAGGGGACACAAAGCTAACCCCAAGGTGGGACCCTTCTCCCAGTGTGGTGTCCCCGTCCCCACCCGTGCAGCCCAGCACAGCCCCGTCGAACACTGGACTCACCAGCAGTTGAGGTCAAAGACATGAAGGCGCAGAGGGGGATCGCCCTTCATTGCTTGCCGGGGTTTTGTGGGGCCAGAGGACAACGCTGGGCAGGGGGGTGTCCTGCAGGGCGCGGGCTGCCGTGAGAGCCGCCGGGGCGAAGGACAGAGCCAGGGATCCAGGCTGGTGTGGCAGAAGGGCTGAGTCAAGGCAAAGGCCAGGAAGGAGGAGTGCTCCAGGTGCTCCAGCCTACCCAGGGCCTCTCCCCTCCTCTCCTGCGCACAAAACCCATCCCGACCCCCAACCTGCCCCCACAGAGGGATCCATGTACCCAAACCACCGTGTGACCCTCCATCCAGTGAGTGTGGACACCGGTGGGCCAGGGATGGGTTCCAGAGCTCAACCCCTCTGTCTGTCAGTGCGTGGTGCTCCAGGACGGACTTTCACCCTGCTTTCAAAGCAGAGCTGCGGAGCACGGGACATCCCCGCACATCTCCCCCCGGATCCTTCTGGAGACCCCCGGAGGAGCCGGCAGCTCCCGGAGCAGCCCCAGCGCCTCCCAGCCCCTCTCCTCTCACGCCCGACGCCCCGGGATTGTCCAGTCTCCGCTTTAGAAGCGAGAAACAGCAGCCCCGGGGCTCCGGACGGCGCGGGAGCCGAGCGGCTCATCCCGTTCCTGCGCAGCGCTGACACCGACCGGAGACCCCGCAAAGCCGCCCCGGGGGGCTCCCGGCGCCGAGCGGGGCTGGGGGCGGCTACAGGCGGAGCGGGGCTACAGGCGGAGCGGAGCTACAGGCGGAGCGGGGCTACAGGAGGAGCGGAGCTACAGGCGGAGCGGGGCTACAGCCGGAGCGGGGCTACAGGAGGAGCGGAGCTACAGGCGGAGCGGGACAACAAGAGGAGCGGAGCTACTGGAGGAGAGGGACAACAGGCGGAGCGGGGTAACAGGCGGAGCGGGGTAACAGGCGGAGCGGGGACGGAGCGGACCTGGAGCGGGCCGGGAGCGGCGCGGGGCTGCGGGACTGCGGGATGTGCGGGACTGCGGGGCTGTGTGGGGCCGGGCTCGGTGAAGGGGCCGGGGCCAGCGGGGGGTGACGGGGGTGCTGGTGGTGCACGGGGGAGAGCGCGGTGCGGGTGTCCCGTGGAACGGGGGAAAGCGGCTGCTGCTAAAACACGTCATCTGTGTCCCCTGTGCCTGGAAGAGCGTGTGTGTACCCAAGAGACGAGGCACTTGGAGGGGAGTTGCTGCCTGGTGGGACAGATGTGCCACCTGCTGCTGGGGTGGGCGGGACTGCGCCCCCAAAACGTGTCCTGAAGGCAGCGATGGTGCGGGGAAGCCTCTGCCAGGGGGTTGGCTGACCCAACTGTGACCTTTCCCAGGCCATATCAGAGCAAAATACAGCTGGATGTGGCATCCTGGTGCCCAGAGAGGGGGTTCTGGGAGAAACATTACCCAGCCAAGGGGTTTCATAGGACAGAGCAGCTCTCATAGTCCTGGCTATTGAAGGAAACCCCAAGAAATAAAATACAAACTTCAGAACCACTTGAGCCAACCCATGAACAAATAATTTTAATGTTTTTTTCAGCAGATTGTAGTTTTTTTGGAGCTCCACAGTCTCCTCTCTTTGAAGTTGGACAGATACAGTAAACACAACAAATATATGATACAACCCATCACAGCTGGATTAAAAAAAATACACAAAAAATATAATACATTAAAAAAAGGATTTTTAACACTGTGGACTGACACAGCTCTAAAAATGGTGATTGTAACCCTGGTAAGCTTTACAAAGTCTTTAAAAAAATAAAACAGTACTTCATGTGAAATTCATAAATACACTGGAGGAGAACAGAGGGGCTGGGGGGGTGGGGGAATTGAGAAAGTGTCTCTGGGATCATGGTTAAACCCTGGCCAGGGCTTCTGGGGGCACCAGTCAGCGTGTGTGGGGTGCAGGTGCACACCCTAAGGCTCGGTGCAGGCAGGATGGAGGGATGCAGGGATGGAGNCCTGGAGCGGGCCGGGAGCGGCGCGGGGCTGCGGGACTGCGGGATTACGGGACTGCGGGACTACTCATCCCGGCAGGCAGCGGAGCAGGGCGGAAAGGGAAGGGGAAGGGCCGGAGACAGTGCGGGGTGGGTGTGCGNGGGTGGGCGGGACTGCGCCCCCAAAACGTGTCCTGAAGGCAGCGATGGTGCGGGGAAGCCTCTGCCAGGGGGTTGGCTGACCCAACTGTGACCTTTCCCAGGCCATATCAGAGCAAAATACAGCTGGATGTGGCATCCTGGTGCCCAGAGAGGGGGTTCTGGGAGAAACATTACCCAGCCAAGGGGTTTCATAGGACAGAGCAGCTCTCATAGTCCTGGCTGTTGAAGGAAACCCCAAGAAATAAAATACAAACTTCAGAACCACTTGAGCCAACCCATGAACAAATAATTTTAATGTTTTTTTCAGCAGATTGTAGTTTTTTTGGAGCTCCACAGTCTCCTCTCTTTGAAGTTGGACAGATACAGTAAACACAACAAATATATGATACAACCCATCACAGCTGGATTAAAAAAAATACACAAAAAATATAATACATTAAAAAAAGGATTTTTAACACTGTGGACTGACACAGCTCTAAAAATGGTGATTGTAACCCTGGTAAGCTTTACAAAGTCTTTAAAAAAATAAAACAGTACTTCATGTGAAATTCATAAATACACTGGAGGAGAACAGAGGGGCTGGGGGGGTGGGGGAATTGAGAAAGTGTCTCTGGGATCATGGTTAAACCCTGGCCAGGGCTTCTGGGGGCACCAGTCAGCGTGTGTGGGGTGCAGGTGCACACCCTAAGGCTCGGTGCAGGCAGGATGGAGGGATGCAGGGATGGAGGGAGGGGTAGAGGCACAAACCAGTCCAGTTAATGAAGAGTTTCGTTCCTAGTTTGGGCTGGGAGTGGGGGACACCTGTGTTTTATGGTGGGGGAGTTTTGAGTTTTCATTCCCAGAGTTTTAGATCAGTGAGTGAAATGGAAGAAAAAAAAAGAACTACAAAACAACAAACATGCTACATATGAGAACTCAGGCAGGCAGCCCTGGTACAGCTCTGGAATGGGATGCCAGTGCCTTGCCTTGGATTTTTCCCTCTTTCCACACTGCTCCATCTGCCCTGCTCACTGCAGCTGCCTAAATCCAGTCCCACCACTGAGCCCTTGGCTGGGCATGGGGCTGGGATGGCTCTGCCCTATCCCACAGGGATGGGTGGCTTCTCCCAGCAGCAAGAGGTCAAAATCCCCATGCCTCACCAGACACATGGCATCGGAGTGGCAGCTGAGGCACTTTCCTGAGCTCTGGGGCTATTCCTGCTCCTTTGCACCTGGCAGCATTGAGCCTAAACCTGCCCTGTCCCCCCATCCTGAGCTTCAGCCCCCCTCAAACCACTACTGCCCTCCTGCAGCACCAAGCTCTGCATTTCCCACCACCTTCACTCCCCTGTCAACACAAGAAACGCATTCAGACCTGGCCACCTTGGGCTCCCTGTCCAACTGCCAGCCTCCTGCCACCCTGCTCCATGCCACCTCTGTCTCTCTGTGCCCCTCGTGCACCCCGGGGATGCTCTTCCCAGACTCTGCCCTTGCAGCTGCAGCCTCAGGACTGGGCACGCTACCTTGGCTTACTTTGGGCTGCAGCCACAAAAATACCTCCAAGCAGACCCAGTCCCTTATCCTGGCATCCCTCCTGTTCTCTGTCCCCTCTCTGTCCCAAACTCTGCCCACTGACAGCCTTTTCTCTGTATAAGCCACCTCTCTGGCCACTTCCCACAGGATGCAAATGAGTGGACAGAGCAGTCTGGAACAGTCATCATAGAAAAAAGGCAAAAAAAGTGAACTAAAAAAAGAAACAAGGAAAATGTATATCCACAAAGTAAATCAGGCAGATCTGCCCTCACTGCTCTTATGACTCCTCAACAAGTGACCACAGCAGAGGACATTGAGGTTGGGCCAAGTGCTATCCTTGAAAGCGCACACAGAGCTCAGGGGATCCCACACAAAATCCAGCCAGAGATGGAAACATCCTGAGCCTTCCCTACACAAGCTACATGCCGTGCCCAGCAGTTCCACTGTTGCCTCCACCCCAGCAAACTCTACTGTGTCACCTCTGCTGGTCACTGGCATGGCACAGGGCAGTCCCATGCACTGCAGAAGGTCACCATCCTGATTACAAGCGTGGTATCCTTTTAAAAAGTATTAAAAAGCACGTTAATCTAAAAAAAGGGGGAAAAAAGGGGCCATAAAAACCACAGTTTGCATTGTTGATGCCCTCATGCCTTCAATGCCACTGGCTCCCAGTGCCCCAACTGCACACAGAGAAGGAGCCTCCTGGCTGCCTGTCCCCAGGGAGGTGGCAGCATCGCCCTCCTCCACACTGCTCTGCCCTGCTCCTGCCTCTCACATCCGTCCCCAGGTCCCCACTGCCACCTGGGCTCTGCCAAGCAGTGCCAATGCCATTGGTGCTGCCACGCCAATCAGTTTTGGACCAGACCTGGTGCAATGCCACACCATCCAGACCATCTGTGCTCGCTCTTCTCCACTCAGGACCGGGACCACTTCTGAGCAAGTGTGGTGGTGAAAGGAGGGGTCGTTCTCTGTTCTGACATCCTGCTGGCAAGGGCACGGTGGGATCCTGGCCTTCATCAGCATCACCGAGTGCCGGTCTCTCCTCATCCAGTGCCGGATGTGGGTTTCCTTTCTCCCTACGCTTTCTTTCCCATTCTTCCTTTTTTTTTTTTTTTTTAATTTATTAAAAAAAAAAAAAAAAAGAAACTGTTCCTAAGTAGAAAACATCTGCGATCACAAGTCAGTCTTTTGGCTGTTTTTCTTCCTCCTCTTCTCTTCAAATGAGTTCTCACAAGGCAACAGGCACGGGCAGCTTCTCTGCATGGCCCCCTCCCTCCCCTGCAAGCCCCTCGTGCCCCTGCCTGTCCCCGAGGGCCCCTAGTCCTTGACCAACTTGTACACATGGTGCTGGGCGCCGTGCTCACTGGTGGAGACCTCAAAAACGAAGGCAATGCAGAGCAAGGTTTCCTGGGTATCCCTGTTCGTAACAACCTGCATCAGAGCAGAGCATGTTAGGGGAGTGCTATGCCTGTGGGCAGATGCTGTTATTCAGGGGGTTGCATGGGCACAGCCACTTTGCACCATGAAAAATCTGCTAACCATTATTTGTAAGGTTGCATAGGCACTGGCAGAGTCAATTTAATTGTACCATCAAGATTTATTACCCAGTTTTGGGGGGGTTGCACAGGCTCAGGAACAGCCTGAATTGCACCACCAAAAATTTCCTACCTGTTGCCCGGGGGCACGTTTCATGGGCTCAGGCAGAGCCACTGCATTTGCACCACCAAAAATTGCTGCCCGTTATTTGGGGAAGGCAAACAGGCTAAGGCATAGACAATTTAATTGCACCCTGAAAAATTTGCTCCCCATTATGAGGGAGACTTGTCCAGGCTCAGGCATAGCCACTTTGTTTGCACCATCAAGATCTGCTCCCTGGAATTCAGGGGCTGTGTGGGCTGAAGCACAGCCAGCACTATCTGCACTGCTGGAGCACATGCCCAGGGCTGGCAGGGTCAAGGCAAGTGCAGGCTCCACACTTCTAGGGGGAAACACTCCTTGGAAAAGGAATGGGAGGTACCTGCAGGATGGTGAAATTCTCCAGGACACTGTTCATCATGTACTTCTCTGGGAGGTGCTTGAGTTTGTGGATGAAGTTGATCATGTACTCGCACATGGGAGACCGGTGGATGCGGTAGACGAACCGTCCATTCTCCAGCCGTGCATACTCCGTCTGCAGGGGACAGCCAGGGCTACCGTGGGCCAACTGGGACATCATGATGTCCTCTCTGCTTCACCCATGGACAGGCATGAGTCCATATGTCCTACACTCAACTCTGGGTCTTTCTCCATTCCAGGACCCGCTGTCGACCAATTCCCACCCCTTCCTGACAGAGCGGGGCATGGAACTCACCTCCACTTTCTCCACGACCTGCTTCCCAAAGGAGCACACCTTGGTGGAGACTGTGATGGTCATGTTCTCCGCACTGCTGTACTGGCTACTGACACCATAGAAGGTCCCTGGCCCATCCTGGATTGTGCTGTTCAGATCAGCCTGCAAAGATGAGAGAGGGAGAGGGTCCCATAACACGCCACCACACTCAGCTCTTGATGGGGATAGGGGACACCAGCTTTCAGAGCTGCCTAGGATGCTTCCACCCTGCTGGCAGGGTGCCCAACCTGCAATGAGCCCGTTGGCTCAAGGATGACCCACCCCATTGTAATCCTCCCAGCATCATACCCAAAATTTGACGAGAAAGAAGGAGTTCTGGGGCCCACGCTCATAGAGTTCCTTAAGGCCACCTTTCTTCTCAGGAAACTTGTCGTAGATCTGGCGGATATCCACGGCCTCCAGCAGGGGATCACTGTACGAGGGGTTCGTCTGGCCAATGTGCACAAAGAGGTGTTTGCTGTACTGTAGGGACCAGGGTGGGGACATTAGAAGGAGAGGTCAGGTGAAAGCAAGATGCCACCAAGTGGAGGTGTGGGCACCATCCCACACAGGTGGTGGGGGTACAGAGGGGACTGTTACCGCTTCAGCATCCCGTGGCACCTCCATGAAGGCGGAGTACTCCAAGAGCCGAAGCTTGGCGGAGGCGATGGTGCGGTCCTGCCAGACAGGCACGGCCGAGGCAGCTGGCGGGAGTGGAGCCAAGGGCTCGTAACCTGGAGATGGGGGGCAGCTGTGAACTGGGGCGAGCCCCTCCTGCAATGCCATGGTGCTGCTGTCCTCACTGCATTCCCCACCCTCTCGTATCTCCCAGCACGGGGGTTTTTCCACAGGGTGGCTAAAATATGGGATGTGCTGGTCCTGCTCCTGGGTGAAAAGGGACTGGAGGGGACTGAGCTGGGAGCGGCAGGCTCCTGCTCACTGCAGGGCTTTTTTCTGGGTTTAAACCCAGGCTTTTTCCCCACCAGGGCTGGGGAGGAGCCACAGGTGGGTAGCACTGTGGGTGGGAGGGGACAGAGGACAAATATGATCTGGCAGGGGCACAGGGTCCCCTGCAAGGGCGCAAGGACATGACTTACTGGCTAGTGATGAAGGCATGGGTGGCTGGATGGGGTAAGCTGGTTGTGCAAACGGTTTAATGCTGGAAAGCAAAGAGTGTCATCAGGTTACCAAGCCCAGAATGCCCCACTCCCTTGCCAAGGTGGGGTCCTGCCTAGCGCCAGGTAGTGAAGGGATCTCATACTTACTCCTGAGAGGGTCCAGGCTGTCCTGGGATAGGCCCACTCCAAAACTGGGGAGGCAGCACAGGAAAGAGTCAGTGGCTTCTGACTTCCCCCCCACCAAATTCCCCTCGTCACCTGCTGCAAACAGCATGGAGCCCCAAGGCTGAGGATGGTTGTTTATCATCCCCCTGTCCTGTGTGGCTCATGCACAGAGATCCATGCTCCCCCCACCCCAGGCTGTCCCTGTATGGGGTTGTCCTCACCCTGGGGGCAGCAGAGAAGACAGCCTGAGGAAGAGGAGGTGGGGGGCTGAGCTTGTTCTGCAGGACGCTGGCCGACACAATCTGCGCGGAGGACATGGAAGCCATGCTCTGCAGAGCCTTATCCTTTGAGACCTGGTCCTGGGAGAAAAGAGGGGACAGGAGGGTAGCGGGGGTTACTGGGGCAGACTGAGCTCCCTCAATCCAATTGTGCCTGACATGTTTTGCAAAGCTAGGAGCCAAACCTGCAGCCTGGCCAAGCGACAAGGGCAGAGGGATCCCCCCACGCCTCTCTCAAATGTGCCCATGTTAATTAATATTTGAAGCTTGCAAACGTCCCCTGGGCGAATGCTGGCAGGTCTGGAAGATGTATGTGTTTCCCCCTCTGCAACCCCAGTCGCCCCCTCCCCTGGGGTTAGCCCCTCCATGGAAGAGGGCAAAAGGCAATGGGGAACAAAAGCCATTTCAGGCTCAAGCTCAACTTACCAAGTTCATGGCCTGTCCGCAAAAGAAAGGAAAAAAATGGTTAGAGCATCATGGGAGCTTATGGGTACTGTGTGCACCCCCCCATAAATTGGGTATCCCCACCCTCAGCTCATCACGGAAACCTGAATTGAGGAGTGAACCCCTTGAACTGGCTGGTCACCAGGGAATGCACTTGGTGGACATTTACGCCTGGGCTCAATCCCACTGGGAACAGGATGCCAAAGTCCCTCACTATTTTAAGGGGTCTCTGAGATGAGCCTGTGCCTTTCTTGGCTTTTTAATATACTCTACAACCTTGTCAGGGGCCCACAATGCTTGCCAGGGCATAGAGAGGAAGAGCCGTGAGCTCCCGCCCTTCTGGCAAAGGGCACCTGCACCTGGCTGCCCTGGGATGTTGGCACCAAATCCCCCACAGGCACCGCAAGGAAGACCTTGGACACAACCCTCCCCTGCTGTATGTGCATTTTTATAGGAGACCGATTGTTTTCACTTTTCCCTTTTGCTCTGGAGGTCACAGCACTGTTGGGCAGGAGCACAGGGTTCAAGGGCTCCCAAGTCTTGCCTGGGGCAAGGCTCCTTCTCCACTTGCATCGCCAGGACATGTGCATGCTGGTCCCAGTGCACACCCTCTGTTTTCCCCCTGAACCTTCCCCAGGGATCAATGCTTCATTTATTTTCACCTGGGGCAGGGTGGGAGCATCGGCATGCAGCCACATGACGGGAGCATGAACATGCACAGGACTGCAGCTCAAAAATACAGATACTGCTCATGGAAGGGAATTTCCATCCCACAGTGCTAGGTGAGGGCAGGAGTGCCTGTCCTGATCTTGGGAAAGGATGTTTTGTATCCCCAGTGTATTGCTCAGGGGGATCTCTGCCCTGGCTGTTCCCTGCTGGAATCCTGCAGGGAGCATGCCTGGGGATAGAGAGCACACAGCCATGGACATGGGCCTCCAACCCTGGACCCCAGGGGTCACTCCTGCCTCCAACTCCCCTTTGCCCTGCATTGTGCTGTGCAGCAAGAAAAGCTATTAATTCTATTTTATGTTATTTTATTCTGTTGTAAAGGCTTCTGCTGTTGCTGACCTTACTGCCACCCTCACCTCCCTGACTGCCCCTCTTGGGGTTGGGAACTGAGTTTAAGACAAACAAGCCCAGAAGAACCTCCCAAAATAGTTTCAGGTGCCATCTTCTGGCTTCTCCCAGCAGACCAAACCCTCCTGGCTGTGGGAACCCTCCTGCTACCCCACTCATGGGGACTGGGGTCCCTGCTGAAGGGCTTTGGAGAGCACAGCTTGGTATGCTCCCACGCAGTGTGAGCTGGAGCTTGCTAAAGCTCTGAGGATGAAAATGCCAGCTCCAGCTGACAGCAGCCCTCGCTCCCAACTCTGTGGCTCCTGCTGCCAGCCTCAGTGCTGCAGATGGACACAGCAGCCAGGACAGGGGAAGCTGGTCATGCTTTTGGGACCTCAAGACCAGTGGGCTGAAAGGTTTTCTGGGCTCCTGCACACCCAGCAAGGCAGCAGGTCAATCCTGGACCTGCTCAAGGAGATGCTCCCTGGTGTGACAGTGCAGGGATTAACTCAGGCACATTCCAGGAGCCTGCTGTCCCCAGTGGGTGATCGTGCAGTGGGGACCACTCTGACCCCCACCTTGCACTGCGTGCATCCAAACCAAACAAGGCTTGGTCCTTCAGTGACACTCCCCGTCCTGTCTATGCCCCCCCATCATCACCCTCCCCACTGCCACAACAAAGCTCGGTGCGAACGGTTATGGAAGGGTTAGTTAGGCTCCAGTTAGGAGAAAAGAAGGAAAGAAGGAAGGAAGGAAGGAAAGAAAAGCCAACCAGAGGAGAGAGGATGATCCAGTTTTTCCTCACTCAACTCCCTTGGCTCCTGAAACCATGGGCTGCCCTGGCACCGCTGTGCCTCCCTCCCCAGCAGCATGGCCCCATCTGGACCTGCAGTCATGCGCATCCCTGAGGTGCCCCTGGGCCGTATTCACACTCTGGTGCCTCACAGGCCACCAGGTTAGCAGCCTGAAGGGACCCTCCAGATTCCCCTGCTTCTGCTCACTTCCCACTGGCACCTGTCCTGAGCAGGATCAGGTCTCAATTGTAGAGAGGAGTGGGCCTTTGCACACCTTGCTTGAACCTCACTTTGCTTTGCTGGCTGCTCTGGGGGCTCCTTCCACTCCTGGGAGAACCCTTGACGGCCCAAAAGAGAGGGCAGCCCTTGTGCATCACTGGAGAAGGGTTTAAAGCCACATTTCCCCATGGCAGAGTCCTTGACTGGGTGAAAAGAGGAGATTTGGCACCCAAATTCACTCTCCTAGAGGAAAGGGAAGGGCTCTGTTGCCCCTCCTTGCACTTCTCTCTGGGCATCCCACAATGATGCCTGTAAAGACCATCTGGTCCCAGAAGCCAAGTGAGGGGGAAAAAAAATAAAACACTAAAAAAGAAAGGTAATACAGGAAAGCAAGCGGCACACCAGAGAGCGGAGGGCGTTAGTCGTCAGCAGGCGGGGGGCCAGCGAGGCGGGGGACGCGTACCTTCAGCTTGGACTGAATCTCACGAGATTTCCGTCGGGCAAGAACCTGCAAGTGGCTAGAGACCTGCAGAGAGAGAGCAGAAGGAGAGGGGGAACAGCAGAGCCGTCAACCAGAGGAAAGGAGGAGGAAGGAGAGGGGCTGCCCATGCTCACAGAAACACCGCCGCAGACACCTGGGCAAGGGCGTCAACGTACCTTGATGCCAACCTGGTACTCCCGCACCTTCTTCCGAGCTAGAACCTGTATGTGGCTGGACACCTAGCGCCCGCCACGCCGTTCGGAAAGGAAAACACAGAGAGCATGAAGATATGTTCCCCCTGCAGGGTGGGATGCTGTCCCCAGGGAAGGGAGTGTGGAGAAACAGGGGAGCAGTTTAGCTGCCAGGGTGATGCTCCTGGAGATGTTGCACCTGCCACGAGCTGGAGGAAGAAAAATTGAGGGGAACCCCAGTGCTGCACTGGTTGATGGTTGGTTGTGCCTGCCCCGGCTGGGGTGAAGCTCCTTGGAGTAAAGCTGCTGCAGTTGAGTGGGTCAATCTTTACCACTTCTTGGGGACAGACAGACTCTGCCAGCCTCTGCAAGCACAATAAGTTGAGGATACAGCCTGGCATGTTTGGGGTGCCCCTGGGTTACTTGGCAAGGGGCTGAAGTGGGACTGCCAGCCCTAAGCTGGTCCAGGAGGGACTGGCTCATTGCCCTAGGGCTCCTGTTGATTTTGCAGGCAGAAAAGGTGAGAAAGTTTTTTTGTCTCCAGGCCCCTGTAGGAGTAGGATCCAAAGAAAAGGGGCTGATGTCCAGGCAGGAAAGGCGCAGTATAGCTGGGGTCCTGCCTTGAGCCACAGGCAGGGTGGGCATCTGGTCACCCACTAGACTTTTTTCAGGAAGAACCTTCTACCAGTGCCAGTCTGTCCAAGAAGAGACACCGGGCTGTCCAGGACACAAGCGCACAGAGGGAGCAATGCCATGTGAGCTCTCCCTCATGCCTTTTTTGAGTTCCTCTGGAGCATTGCATCCTACCCCCATGGAGAAGGGGGGTGCAGCTCAGTCTTTAAGCCAGAAATAAAGTGCTGCTTGGCACTGGTCTGAACACAAGGACAGTGGCCAGACTGTGGTCCCTCTCCCTCCAGCATAAGTCCTGGAGGAATGTCATCCCCAGTGTCTTGGGACCAGCATTCCTCCCTTACAGGGGGGACTCGTGGCACAGGGCAGTCCCAGCCTAAGTGTCTCAAATCCACAGTGTCCCCAGCATCCAAGGCCACTGGTTCTGGCAGGATGGGTGGCTTGCTCCTGGCTTAGAGGCCACCACAGAGGGGAGGAAAGAGCCCCTGAACATGTGACAAATGGACATGTCCCATTGAGGGCTGCAGCAGCCCAGTCCTCGGACAGATTTGGTGCAGTGAGGGCTCACAGGGATGGGTGTGACCCTGCCCTGTCAGCATCCCTGACTGCATGCTGCCTGCACCCTTGCCTGCCCCAGCATCCAACAGTGCAGCACAGCAAAGCTGGGGCAAGGGCTCTGTGGCACCTCTGGCCCCACCAGGACCAGTGCCACAGCCCCGCACAGCCAGTCCCTGGATCCCTGGCTGAGTTGGGGACACCTTGCTCTCAGCCCAGGGGTGCCTTTGCTGTGGCATCTGGAAAAAGTGGCAAAAAGCCTGGCAAGTGGCAGAGGCAGGAAGTCTCCAGATCCAGGAGGAGCAGCAAAGAGATCCATGCAGACACATGCAGGCATATAAACACTGTCTGGAGAGAGAGTTCAAGGACTCCTGCCACCTACAGGGTGATGCCAACCAGGCAGGGGGCTGGGTGCTGCCTGCTCCTACAACCCCAATTTCAGGGCATCCTGGGAGAGAGCAAACCCAAGGGGGTTTGTGCTCACAGGCGAAGTTTCTCATAGAGGATGGGGACCTGCTGGCAGCAAGGGTGGCTCCAGGAGGGGACACAGAGGACAAGTGATGCAGCTGGAAAACCACTCCCCTCGGGCTTACCTGGCATCCCCTCCCGTCCCGCCCTGAGCCCACCTCAAGAGAAAAAACAGAGCAACGCCTCACCTGCTTCCTCGTCCGTGTCTTCCCCGTTCGAAGCTTGATGTAGCGGGCGATCAGCTCGTTACGACCTGCCGGCAGAGCCAGGGGTCAGCCCCGGCCACCAAGAGCCGGGGGCACCAGCCCCTGCAGCGCCCACCCGGCGTGGCGGGAGCTGCTGCCAGGAGGTGGCGCTGCCGTGACAGTGTCGGGGCTCGTGCCGACCTCGGGGACACGGGGGCGACCGGGACAGCGCTCCCCCCCTCCCTGTGCCCCGCACCGCACCGGCTTGGCCAGCCCTCACACACGGGGGCTCGGAGGGAGGTGACCGTCACCAGGGACGACAGCGGTGTCCCCAGGCACAGACGCCCCAAACCCCGTTCCAGCTGAAGCCCCGCGGAGCCGGCGAGCCCCCTCCCCGCAGCGCTGCCCGCGGGGGTCGCGGGCTGCTCCCCCAGCATCCCGCTTCCCGTCCGCAAGCCGTGCTGGCCTTTCCACCAGTATTTCCTAACGTCCCGGTCTAATTCGAAGCAGAAGTTGCTTTTGTGCCACATTTCAGGGGCCAGCTGTGGCCAATCTACGTTCAAACGTCAGAGCAGCTGGGAGCTTTCTTCTCCCGGCCCCGGCCCCGCCGCCCTCCCCGCGCCCCCCGCGCACGGGGGCGGCCAGGCACGCCAGATTTATTTTAATGGACCAGATGGTCGCGGTTGGAACTTCTCGAAATGCCCTTGGAGGGGGTTTCAGCTTTAAAAGAATAAAAAAATCCCTTAAAAAAAAAAGTACGCTACCCTCTCCTCTCCCACCCCAACTGGCCCCCTCCCAGCCCCACAGCAACTGGGCCCTCCTGGGGGGGACACACAGATGAGGACGGACAGGGCCAGGTGCCGCGCAGGGATGGCTGCACCTTGGGGTGCCCATGCCAGCCAGGAGCTGGTGAGCAGACGGCAGTGGGGGTCATGCTTGCATAGCCAGCATGGCACCCTGGTGCCACCCCGAAGCACCGAGCACAGCTCCCATCTCTCCAGCCTCCCAGACAGTGCTGCCTCCCTGGCCTCGTTAGCACCTAACAAGGGCCAGGTCCCCAAGGGTGTCCAGATGAGGCGATGCCCACATCAGAGTGCTGACAAGGGGTGCAGGCAGAAGGGACCCTGGTGCTGAGCCCCAGCTTGGGGGTACACCTTCACTAAGCACCACAGCATCTTCTTTTGCATGCCCTGCTCCTGAGTCACTCCCTCTCCCTCCCATACCCTGTGAGAAAGCAATATGAGATAAAAATACAGGAGAGAAATGTAGGTGCCTTCATGGACCCAATGGGGCAGTGCTAGTGGCACCTAGCGCCCAGCAGCCAGTGCCAGCATCTCCTGCATCCATCCTGCCTCACACCATGCCGAGGCCACTCTAGGCTACACCCTTGCAGCCATCCCTGTGCCCACGTGCCCTGTCCCCTTTCCTTGTGATTCATCTGGACCATGCCATTCCCTCAGAGAGGGCACGTCCTCCTCCAAATTACCACATTCCCCAAATTCCTCTCCCCTGACACCACCACGTGAACCAGTTGGACAGGCTGGGTTAAAAATAACCCATTAGGCAGCAAGGCCCAGTGTGCCTGTCCTGGGTCCTGGCCTCCCAGCTCCCACCCAGATCCCACCTGCTTTGTCACCCCCATATCAGTGGGGCAGGGGCTGGTGTGACCATGGCCATCCCACCAGACCTCCAAAAAGAGGGGTGGTGGTGGAGAGTAGTGGCACTGGCACACCCTTATACTGCATGTTGGCATCGCCTGTGCTGCCAGTGGCCCTGGGGGTCCTGGTAAGTTTGGTATGGCCAGCCAGGGGTCTCACGAATCCCAGTGGGGAGAAGCCAGAGAAGGTGGGGGGAGATGAAAGGTGGCCAGAGGGGGTTGCTGCCTCTTTAAGCAGCTGCCAGATGTCTCTGAAAGGCTGGAAAAACCGGTTGGGGCGTGCTGTGCAGGGCCAGGCTCCCAGCGGCACTTCAGCTATTCCCAGAGAAATCTAAAAAATGCACCCGCTTGGGAAGCCCTGTGCTCCCCCCCACCCTCTCACCCGCCAGCCCTGATGCTGTGGGCTGGGGGCCCTGGCAAGCAGGGTAGCACAGGGAGCTGGCATGGGGACAGGGACTAGCAGAGCGCTC
The DNA here is from genome assembly GCA_013396755.1 of Sclerurus mexicanus. NCBI lineage: Eukaryota > Metazoa > Chordata > Aves > Passeriformes > Furnariidae > Sclerurus > Sclerurus mexicanus. The sequence continues at coordinate 1,768,584 of VWZF01005795.1, forward strand.
TGCATAAAGCTTCATCCCCTTTGCCCTCTCTGCTGGTAGTGGGTGAGCCATTGCCCTAACAGCAGCATCCTGGTGTATTTTGGAGGCTAGGGATAGAGATGTGAGCCCTGGTCCCGCTGTCACCATGGGCTGATGGTAATATGGCAGCCTATTTCTGACTTTGAGGTCACCAGCCCTGGGAGGTGACACCATGGGAGGTGGAGGGGAAGAGGGACCAGACTCTAACCTGGCAGGTACAGGGACACCACGGTACCTTCCACTGCTCTTTGGTGGCACCATGCACCCCATGTCAGTGTTACCTCCTGCATACATTGCCCATCCTTACCCTCTTTCTGCCAGTTGCAGAGTCACCAAGACTTCATTGCCCCGGTGGGCTGACCAGCCCTGCTGCTGCCAACAAAGTCATCAAACACGGAACGGAGTGCAGGTGGCTCAAGGTGCATGAGTGGCCCTTGCCACAGGGTGCTCCTTGCCACAAGGTCCAGTTGGGGAAGCTTTGCGGAGCAATGTGAAGGCACACAGGAGCAGGAGAGTTGGGGCTGCTGCTGGCCCTGCAGTCCTGCGTCCATTCCCTGCCCTCACCCCCTCCCTGCCTGACGGCTTTACCAAACCAGTCAGTCTGGCAGAGCTGAGAGAGGGAAGGAGCCCAGGGTAGAGCCAGCACAGAGGGAGGGGATGCAGGTCACTGCCACCTCCCCAGGCCAGCTCCGGGATGAACCTGGGTGAGCTGCTTTTGGAGTTGGGGGAGTGCTCGAGGGCAATGCCTCAGTGTGGGTTTGGGCAGGAGGTTTCGCTTCAGCCCTGACCACGCCATCCTGGCCAGCAGTGCAGTGCCCTGCCTGCTGCCTCCATCCTGCCCCCATCACTCACCGTACATCTTGCCCTCATCTGAGAGGATGATTTTCCGCCGGCCGCAGGGTGGGTAGATCGCCAGCGCCTCCTGGAAGCTCTGCTCGATGTCCGGACTCCACACACCCTCGGCATCATTGTCCAGACTCTTGTCCATGCCATCCTGTCCATCTTCCCGCCCCTCCCCGGGGCTGCCGCTGGCGTTCCAGCTGTTGGACGCTATGGTGCTGGCTGCTCTGGGCTCCAACCCCGAGCCCCCACGGACACACGACAACCTGCTGGAACACAGGGGACACCTGTTAGAGCCCAGAGACCCTTGCTTGGGGCATGGGGCTGCAGTGACACTGTGGTCTCATGTCTGTTCCAGGCCCTTACCCTGTCCCCACTCACACCCGGAGCAGTGTTTAGGTGTGGGGCATCAGACACAAACAGGCTTTCCCTGGGGGCAGAGTCATGATTTCCCCCAAATCCAAGCCACAAGTGACCACCCAGGATCCACCCAAACAGAGTTTGTGAAGGAAAGTGCCTGGCTACTGTGTTACTCACATAAGAAACTTAGGCACATGGTGCTCATGGATGACACCTCAGGACAGGGTGGCAACAGCCTTGCAGCCTGTGAACCCTGACCCCACATCAGTACCTACGGCCACACAGCAGTCTCCTTGGGCAAACTGGCCCCAAAAACACCCCTAGCCCACAAAATTCCCGCTCTACCATGCCTGGCAAAGGCAGAGCTGGGATATGAAGGGAGATGTTGGGTGGCTCCAAGTCAGACCCTACTAATGGGAAACAGGTGGCCAGAGCCATCCAGCAACCCTATCCCTGGCACTGGGAGAGACCCCCCACCCTGAGGATGTGCTGCTGGGGCGCCGGACCCTCCCCAGTTGCTGGGTGATGCTGGAGAGCCTTTAACCCTCCTTCTCTTCTCCTTTTGCCAGGCTCCCAGTGCAGTGTTTCAGTGTTTTGCAATAACATGTTTGGCGGCAGCTGGCGGCAGTGGGAGCGGAGCGGAGAGGTGTCTCCTGCGCCGCCGTGCTTCCCGGACAGGCTGGGAGTGTACAAAGGTCTCGGGCGCAGACATCTCCTTTTAAAGGAACTGCCGAGCCCGCTGGCTCAAGTGCACTGTGAGGCCTTGCTTTTTTTTTTCCTTTTATAAAAAAAGAAACTTACCCCCCCATCTCTCTCTCTCTCTCATCGTGATGTGATGTCAGCCCCTCCGGTCCTGCTGCCCGTCCCTGCCCGCGTCCCCCCCGCTGCCGCTCCCCCTCTTGCCGAGCGCTGTGGCCAAATAAGGAGAACTGGATTGTAGGATCGAGCCAGCCGGCCAAGGGAGGGATGGCGGCAGCGGTGCCGGACGGGTCTGCGGCACCCTGAGGCCCACGCTGTGTTTGCTGCTGGGGTGCTCTGTGGGGCAGGCCCTGCGAGGGACGCGTTGTCCAAACCTAGCCGGGTGCTGGGGATGGGAGGGTGGGGGCACACCAGGACCAGGCACTGGGCAGGAACAGCGAGGGTGGCACGTGAGGACAACCCCGATGGGACCCTCACTCCCCCTGCCCCTGTGGAGCCCAGCAAGCACATCAGGGCTCCATCCCAGTGGGGCACATACACTGGGGTGCAGCTACCTTGGCCGGGTGCTGAGCCCTAGCTGCTCCACAGCAGCCCAAGACCCCTCAGCAGACCAGGACCCCCCAGACATGGGGGATCCAGAGACTTTTCAGCTGCACACAGCAGCCCAAGATTCTGTAGTCCCCAAAGCCCACAATGGCCTCCAACCCCACAGCGGGCCCATGGCAGTCCCATACAACACAGGAGCCCCCAGCCTCAAAAATGCCTCAGTGGACAGGGACCCCACAGTCTGGTGCCAGCCCAGGACCCAGCAGCAGCCCAGGACCTCAGAACACCACAGGGCTGCCATCAGCTCCCCCCAAGATCTGGTGCCGGGGGCTGACTTTGCAGGGATCCACCAGACTCCCTGCCCTCCCTAGCTGATGGGTGCATTTAGGGTCAAGAGTGAAGCTATAGGGCTGAGAGCAAAACCATGGGGCTGGCTGCCCCATTGCAGGCAGTGTGCCCAGTGCCCTGGGTCACCTTCCCTGTGCCAGCAACTACATGCACACGCAGTGTGACGGCTGCCCAGACACCCTGTTTGTGCCACAAGTGGCCCCCTCCCTAAGAGGTCCCCAGCCCCCCTCCCTCCTCCCTCCGGCAGGGAAATCCCAGTCCAGCCTTTTCGGGAAGCTGGGAGAGGAGGGAGGGTGATGCTGGGGCCCCAGCCAAGGTGTGAGGAAGCAGCTCCTCCTACTTCTACTCCTCCTCCTCCACTGAACCTGCTTTTGGCCAGGCCAAGACACTGGATTTCCTGGAGGGAGGGTGCATGCACCGCGCTGACGCAAGGCATGGACGAGTGCCGCTCCACCCTGCCCCTTACAAAACACCAACAGCAGCAATTAGGGAACCGGCAGGGCTGGACAGCCTGTGGAGAGACCGCGGCCAGACCTGCTCTGGGCAGGGAGGGGACCAGACCTGCCGGAAAACACGTCACCTGCTCCTGTCTCCCGGCTGCTCCCCAGGGACAAGGGTGGGAAGACCCCTCCCACAGCACAGGCATCTCTACAGGGTTTGGGTATCCCAGGACCACTGATCCACAGAGCAGTGCTTATCCCCTCTGGGGATGCTCACCCCCTTTGAGTGCGGATGGTCACTGGTACCCATGCCAGGAGAGCGTCCCCACATCCAGCTCACTCACCCCTCTGCATCCTTCCTTTGTGGGGGGATACACACTAGCCCACGGCTTTAGAGGGTGATGGAGGGGGCTGCACCCTTGTGAGGTGCCCCAGTGGATGTAGGATGAGTGCCCGCAGCAGGCAGGGGAGGATGACTGCAGAGCAGCCCTTATCTTCCTGTGAGGACAAGGCTGCGCCAGGACACAGGGATGGTGTTCCCACGAGCTCACAGGGCTCAGCCCCAGCATCACGTGCGGGGGATGCGAGGGAGACCTGGGGCCTGAGAAGGCAGCAGGGCTGCAGGCAACTGCTCTGTTGGGAGAGCTGCTTGCGGCTGGCGACCCTGCAAACGCAACAAGAAGCCTCTTTAAACTCTGCAAAGGCAAAGAGAGTTCCAAAGAGTGAAGAGTGCTAGGGAGATAGATGGGTCTTTTGTGGTAGGTGGGGGGAAGGAAATACTTTGGTGGCAACGGCTGTGGTCAGAGAAGTGTGGTGGGTGCCCCACGGGGGCTGGGCACGGGTGTCAAGGCCAGGAGCAAGGTGCTGCTGGAACCAGCACAACCAGCTGTGATAGGAATCAGGTCAGGGGCATGTGGGGTGGCATGGGAGAGAGCACTTGGGACTGGGGGCACAGAGACATTGTGACATAAACAGAGGTGCCTGTCACCCTCGCAAAACCCCGGTGCACCCTGTCGCCATCCCCGTCCTGTGCCGCCAAGCTGGGGGGACAGTATGTTCCTCTTCCATGGTCAGCCCCAAAAGCCCTGTCTCATCTGGTGTACCATGAGACACAGCCCCAGCAGCCCCCACACTGCCCTAAACCCTTCTGTCCCACCCAGAAGGGACGGGGTGGGGGTGTGGGTGGCTGTTGTCACAGCATTGCCTCAAACCACCTGGGACGCAGGACGTGGTCACCAGCATTTGCTGCACAAGGGGGACTACAGCACAGCGTGTCCCCAGCTGGCACTGTCCAGAGGGACAATGTGTGGGATACAGCAGCCCCATGGTCTCTTTCTTGTCTGGGGCTCCCCCAGCCCGTGGAGGAGAACACCGGAAGAAAAAGACCCTGGGAGAAAAAGGTGCTGGGGACTCTGCAGAAGCAAAGAAACCTGCAAAGGCAGGATGGGGGTCCAGTGGCATTCCGGTTCCATCCTGCCTCCCCATCCAGAGGGCCTAGGGCAATGCAGTTCTTCTCCCTCCCCCCTTCACCCAGACCCCAAGGCGAAAGGATAAAAGTTCACGACAAGCCTAGGCAGGCATGGCACAGTGCAGCATTCAGCCTCACACCGGCACAGTGCCACCCGCACCAGCCCCACAGGGGGAGGCCACCATCACCTCCAGCCCGTCACCATGACGGGTGGCACACACACCCCAGGGGCAGGGCGGACAGAAACCCCATCCTCCCTGGTGCTGAGTGCTCAGGCCCCCACCAGGGATGGCTCTGCAGGACCCCAGTTGAATAAACTCCAAAGCCGAGACCCTCAGACACCCCAGCTCCTGCCTGCCTGCCCTGGCACACTGGGGCTCAATGAGAGCATGGCGGGGACCCTGATTACAGGCATTGATTTGCAGGCAGGCAGAGGCCTTCGTTAGTGTGCCTCTCATTTTGGGCAGGGGAGCACTGGCCAGGGGCAACGTCCATGATGCCACTTCTGCTCACCTGGTGACATGGCCAGAGGGAATGCTGCCCACACTGTCACACAGCCACCAGCGCTGCAGAGCCCCTCAAAGAAAACCCACAAGCTGTGGAGCTCCTGGGGGACACCAGCAAGACCATGACACACTAGAGAAGATGTTGCCCTGTCTGCTGACAACCCCAGTGTAGTGCACAGAGCTAGATGCTCTGGGCTCTGACGAGGATGACCCTACAGCATTTCTCTTGCTCTTTGCCGGAGTTCTGTATCCCTAGCATCTTGCCCAGGGACCCTTTGGGAACACCCTGCCCCACACCCTGCCCCAGATCCTACCCCATTCCCACAGGAACACCATCTGGTTGGCATGTGGCTGTCTCAAGGACAATCAGAACTCATCAAGGCAGGTGGCAGCGGATGAGCAAGATGTGGCATGGCAGGGAGGGCGGTGGAAGGAAGTTTGTTTTTATTGCACTCCTCTTCCAAACAGTTTTTGCTGTGCTGAGGGATTCCCTGACTTTGGGAGAGAAGGGCAGCCACCCTGCTTTCTCCCACCCCGGTTTGCATCTCTTTGCTAGGGAGGGAGAACCAGCCATGTTCTCCCCAAAGGGTCTCCTGGCACAACCTGAGGACCCAGGTGGTGGCAAAGCTCCTCAGGCACTAGGTTGGCTCCCCATGAGACAGCCCAACTAATTTCCTCCTCTCTATTGCTTCCTGTCCCTTCCGGCTTGGCGGGAGGCTCAGGAAGTAATCGGAGCGAGAAAACCACAGGAGCCCATGTGGCAGCATCCCACCAGGGTCTGAAGAACTGCCAGGGCTGCCCTGGGCACATGCTCCCCAGCTGCAGCGGGACTCCTGCAGCCAAAAGGTTCCCCAGCTCCCAGCAAAGCCCTGAGCCTCCACCTAGCAGGGATGTCACTGGTCCTTGCTCAATTGGCATGTGGTTGAGAGATGCTCAGACCCCTCATCCCAGAGGGTTGTGGACAAACAAAGAGGAAACGTGAGCGACTTGCCTCAAAATATTTTGTCAGGAAGGTGAGAGGGGACGAGGCAAACCCAGAGCACAGCTCCCTCCTAACACCAGAACCATGAGCATCCAAACCAACCCCTCCATCCCCTCCTCTTCCCCCAGTCCTGGCAAGGCAGCAGAGCCAGGTTTCGACTTCTGGAGGACCTGAGCTGGTTTTGCTTAAGCCTCCAGGCTCAAGACCTGAGGGCAGAGGGCAGACGGACACTGTAACCAGCGTGCCTCCCTGGCCCAATTACACTGCCCTGCCCAGCCAGGACGGGGCGTTTCACCCAGCAGTGCATAAATAGAAAGCTTTTACAGCATTAATTGCTCTCTGTGTTATGAAACTAGCTGGATGGAAACAACAGGGTTGGAGTTGCCTGCCGGGGATGGGCCACTGCCATGTCATCCCATAACACCTCCAGTGCCAGTGGCCCATGGCACAGCCAGTGCTGGACACGGCACCCCCTGGGGACTGTTGAATCTGCTTTGCTTCTGTGCCAAAATACATCCATTCCAGGATATCTCCCACTGAACATCCCCTGTAGATGGCCCACAAGTCCTGAGTCCCCAGAGAGTTCTAGTTTGTCCCAAGAAGCCAAGGGTCTCTGGTGTCAGGGGAGCACCGGGAGAGCCCAGGCCAGAAGTCGTGTGCCTGCAGTGGGATAGTGTCCCACCATCCAGGCTGGCCAGATGCTCCAGGGAGCCCACCAGCCCTCAGATCTGCTCTTGGGAGGAGAAATGCCTCCATAGAGGAGCTCCAAGTGCTGCTGACCCCATTTTATGCCATTGCAGCAGGACCAGGGAAAACGCCTTCCAGGGGACACCGGCTGCCAGACAAGGAGGAGGAGGAGAAGGAAGGCTGCAATGAATTTCACACCCGCCCCCGGCTGCCTCCACCCCCACGAAACCCAACCCTGCCTGGGCAGCAGCTGCGCCCATTGCCAGAGCACGGGGTTAGCATCGACTGTCACACTCCCAGCTTCCAACCAGGAAAAACCCAGTGGGATGAAGCTGCGAGAATTGGCTGGGGGGGCTCAGCACCTGAGACACTGGGCAGGGGGGCTGTCAGACATTACCATCCCAGCTAAGACATGGAGATATCTCTGGCTGCCATAGTCTGGAACAGAGTGTGACACGGAACTGTCACCTGCCCACTGTCACCCCTGTGAGGGAGCACACTTCCCTGCCATCCTGCAACAAGTTCAGAAGCTCAAGGCAGTGCCCAGCTGAGGTTCTGCAGGAGCTGCGACAGCAGGTACATACTGCCTGGCACAAACCCCATTGGTCACTTTTTCCCAGAGAGGGATATATTGGTTTAGCAACATCTTACTGCCATCACTCCAGACAGTCCCAGCAAGCAAATCCTCGTGCATGCCACGAACACGCCAGGAGCCTGTGGCAGTGAATCGCCTTCTCCCAGCACCTCTCACAACTGCCAGAGCTGAGAGCTGGAAATGGGCACAGCAATTCCTGTTCCTGCAGATTGAAAAATCGCTCTGGAATTCTTGGGGAGGAAAGTTGCTAAAAATACATGAAGGCAGTATTCGTGGTAAAAGAAGGAGCTCCAGTAAGGAGTATGGCCCAAGAGCACCAGAGAACCTGGCACGGTGTGCTAGCCTCCTGCCCAGCACATTAATCTCCAAACACTGGAGCTGGACCCTGACCCTCTGCTCTGCAATGCCACCCAGGCAAGGCTGCGAGCAGGGCGCAGCAGCCACCCCACAGGAGAACTGGAGCTAAAACTCGCGCCATGCTGGGCACAGGTGCTGGCAAGCACCAAGGGAGGACCCTGCCCAGCTCATCCACCAAGCATGTGGGCACAAAGCCAGGCAGGGAAAAGCAGGGTCTTGGACCAGATCTTTGCTCCTGGACTGTGAAGCGCCCAGATCTTCCCGCTAATAAAAACCTGGGGCTTGCTTGGGTCAGGGGCTTGCATCTCTGCATGCGGGTGTGCTTCTTCCTAAACTCAAACTGCCTAAGCCGGTGGGGGGAGGTAGGAGCCGGCTGCCTCTGGGGGAAGGGCGGGCGGCGAGGAGCTGGCATGGGAACGGCAACCCATCCTCCACACACCCGCGCCACTCCGCGTCTGTAAACTTTGAACATCTTCCGGAGAGAAGTTAGTGGCTATTGTGAACAGCTGGATCTAATTTTATGAGGAGTGAGGAGGAGACAGTTGTGGGGAAATAATAAGGCTTGGCGCTCCCAGGCGCGGATCCCTGAGCCCGGCCAGCCTCCCTGCCTCCATCGCTCTCTGCTGGGGCAGCGTTGGCAAGACGATCACGGTGAAACTGAGGCACAGAGCAGCATGGGGCTCACCCACCTTCTTGGCGATGCAAATCGGGAGTCTGGGTATCCTGGGCTTTGCCCCTGTGTGTCTCCCCAGACCCATCACCCCTCCAGCAGCCAAGGCATCAGCAGGGCCCTCTTCCTCACAGCAGAAAACTGGGCTGCCAGCACAGGGCCCACTTCCCAGCCCCCAGCAGCCATCTTCAGATCCAGGGAACTCCAGTGCTCACCCTTGATGCCTGTGGGCCATCGATGCTCGTGGGCCACTGTGGCGCGACACTTCCCTCTCGTCGGCCGCTTCCCATGAGGCACTACCCACCTCCTAAAATTAGCTCTAGCTCTGCTGTCCCCTTGTCAGCCACCCCCCGCAGCCAGGGGAGCTCTGCCAGCACACACTCCGGGTCTCTCCTGATTCCCCCGCAGCAAGGGGAAGGGAATCAACCAGCCTACTCCATCGCTTGTGCACCTCGCCTGCCACCCGTGAGGCAGCACTGCCCGGCGTTTCCTCTCCCACGGAGAAGCACAGCCCTGAACCTCACTGCAGTCACTCCTGTGCCACTGGCTCACAGAAGGATGGCTGCAGGTGAGCTCCTGGGTCAGTTTTAGCCAGCTGAGACCCAGCACAGCTCGTGACACACCCAGGGCCCGGCTGGGAGGTGGCAGCGGTGGGCACACTGAGCTCCAGAGCTGCTGCCGTCTCATGGCACATAATGGGGGACGTTGGGGACACTGGAGCATTGCATCTCTTTGGGACCAAGTGGGAGGACATGCTCTATCAGGATTTGCACCACCAGGATGGGACGTGCTTCGTGCAATCAGTGTTCCTCCAAACCCTTCGCCCACAGGATCCCGTTGGCTGCGCCAGTGCAGAGCCCTATGTGAACACTGTCACCACAAGGCCACCAGCTTCTAACCCCAGGAATGAGACTGTGGAGTTCGTGGCCTGTCACCTCCAAAGGGCTTCACGTGTGCTCATCAGGAAACTCTGCAATGAGCTGCATGGGGAGCCTGAAATGGCAGCCAGCACTGCATGACCCCCTGGTCCCCACCACCATGGGCTAGCAAGCAGCTGACTGGCACCACAAGGAGGTTTTGCTGGGGCCCCTCACTCTCATTTCACAGGCAGGGAAATCCAAAGCACTGGGAGCTGTAACAGCATGTCCAGACCCGCAGCAGGATCCAGACGTGCGTTATCACAGAGGGGGCTGCTCCTGCCGCGTGCCTGCTGCAGGCTGGCACAGGGCATGGCCCCACGGGCTCACCCCATCATTACCCTCCCTCCCTCCAAAAATTATTTCATAAGTTGCCACGTGATGGTGGCAATAGCAAACGCCCATGTGCTTCAGGTGCCCACACCAACCACAACACGCAGGTGCCTGGGCTCAGCCGCCGCGGCTCCCGGCCTGGCCCCGACCCCAGATAACACCTTGGACAAACAGCTGAGAAGCTCAGAGTACGGCCTGGCCACCCAGCAAATCCCCCGTGGATGGAAGCTCCCAAAATCAAGAGTAGTTGGTTACATCCCATCCACCAACAGTGCTCAAGGCGATGTAAACACTGTGGCAGCCTTGCCAGCCCCTTGCAATTGCCATCAAGGATTAATAAAAGAGGGAAGCTTCTAGAGATGGGACACTTTTTGGACAGCATCTGTCCTATTCATTGATGGATGCAGGGATCCCAACCCCACAAAGAGCCCCATTTGCCATGCAAATCCTAGCAGCACCCTTGGTTAGGGCTTTGCAGCCCCTTCTTGTCTCTTCCCCTTCTTTCTCTACTCCCATGGACAGAAGAGGTACTAATGCAGGAAAACACATTTTTTCCCCCACAAGCAGCCCAAAATCGCCCATTTATGACATTTCTTGCTACTGCATGCCTGCACCAGTCCCACCAACGAGCTCACCTGCCACTGGCCTCGTGCTCTCTGCGTGTTTGACAGGAGCTGCGCGGTTACTTGCTTTTTAATACATTAATTATAGCTGATTACCACTGCCACCCCCACCTCCCTAGTGCCATGACCTGCTCACACACCGCCAGGAAAAGGCTCTCTTCCTTCGGCACAGTGCCAGGGCCACCGGGCCTTGCCTCCCAACCCACTTGGTGGTGGCAAGATGGGGATTAAATGGTGATTAAAAGGAGATGCTGTTTCTGATATCATGATAACTAGAGACTGTATGTCATGGCAAATGGACACAAGTCTCTTTTACTGGTGGCTGGAGGGTTCTGCTTTGCAGGAAAGGGATGTTAGATGTGGGATGACTGCTGGAGGGTTATGCTGTCCAAAATGCCCCAACTGAAGCATTCGCCCACTCTGAGCTGTGCCCCAATGTTGCAGTCGCCCCAGTCAGGACAAGGGTCCTTGAAACACCTGGGTGCCACTTACCCAAGGCAGTCAGAGCTTGCCACTTTCAAAGGGTTATTTCTGCTAGAAAAGCCACCCCAGAGCCAGCTGCCTGTCCACCCTGGGCAGGTAGCTGGGTGCTTGAGGTCCCTGGGGATGGGAATATCTCCCCTCGTGCCACACAACTGGGAGAGGAAGCTGCTCAATCCACAGCCGTCCGTCACCCCTTCCCATGGGAACACTGGCCCTGCACATTCGAACAGGGTCAAATCCAGCGCCTTCTCCCAACGGGACACTTGTGCCTGTCCTGTGGGGGTGTGTCCTGTGCCTTCCTGGTGGGGAAGTGCTGGGGCACTGCCACAGTGACCATCACCTGCTCTGTCAGCAGGGTCTGAGCCCCTTCCCCATTTCTTTCCTGGCTTCACTGTTGGTTCACCATGGTGAGCCCTCAACCCTTGCCCACTTTGGGGACCCTCTTCCTCTCCTTCAAGGGGGAAGTGACCCAACCAGGTTGTGCGGAAGGGCTGCGGGGCCACAGAGGCCCCAAGGCAGGTGGGTACATGGGGAGGGGGGTCACCACCTATCAAACTCCAGTTCTCCATCCATAATTATGAGCACTTCAGTGCTGTGGGGGAAGGTTGGCAGCCTTGCTGGCAGGGCCCCCCGGGGTGGCCAGGCAGTGCCAATGCCCTGACTCACGACACGCACGTACCCGCGCGGGGTAAAGCGATAGGAGGGAAGAGAGGATGCCGGAGCCCAAAATACTCCCGCGTGCCTGACATGGGAGATTATCGCTTTGCTGATGGGACGGTCGCCCAGCCTGGCTTGCCCCTGCTCCCTATAAAGCACCAAAACCCCCCAAAACCTCTGCCCTCACCTTTTCCCTTGACACCCCCTGTGAACCATCCAACAGCAATGAGAGGGTGCCCACCAGCCCAGCAGGGCCGCCGGTACTACTTCCAGCTGGTTTCTTCCTAAACTCTGTTTTTTTTCTCGGACATTAGAACGCAAATGCATTGTATAGGGCCTGAGTGGTTTCAGGAGGCAGAGGTGGGTGGCACTGCAAAGGCTTGGCCTTATTTTCTTCCCAAGGAAGGTGAGGGCGAAAAAAAACAACCAAGGAGGGTGTAAAAATAAAATAATAATAAAGATGACACACTGCTGAAAATTATACATCTAATTGCTGCCTTGTTAGCAAAGCACCCCTATGACAAGGCACGAAGTGTTTAGCATACAGTCAGCGTATGGTCACCCCCTACATGCGAGCGACACGCATGTAGCAGGGCACACGTGTGCGCCCAGGGGCGGCCGTGGCGGGGCCGTGCGGGCACAGGGCCCTTTGTGAGCGCGGCCCCGACGGGGCGGCCCCGGGGGCTGGGACAGCTCNCCAGGCGCAGGGACGGGAAAGTTTATGCGAGGGAGGAGCAGAAAGTTGGGAGTCAATCAGGAGGCGGTGGGGCCGGGCCGGCCCTCCTCCTCCCCCTCTGCCCTCCTCCTCCTCCTCCTCCTCCTCCTCCTCCTCGCGGCCCTTTCTCCCGGCCGACCCTCCCGGCCTCCCCGTCGGGGCAGCGGGGACGCGAGAGTTCCCCTGCGCGGGGAGGTTTTTTTGGGCAAGGGCAGCCCTGAAGCTCAGCCCGCCCGAGCTCTGGGAGCGTTCCCTATGAGCCTTCCTCCCTCCTCGTCCTCCTGCTCCGTCCGGCAGCGCCGGGGTGCGGCCTCGGGCCAGGGCACGAGGGTGCTGCTGTCCCGTCCCGTCCTCCGGCGGCCAGGGTCCCCCGTGAGCCCTTCATCCCCTGCTGCACATCTGCGTCGCCCTCTGGGCTCACCTTTATCCTGCTCTGCACATCCGTGCCCCCCTGCGCTCACCTGCGCTGCTGCGCTCACCTTCATCCCCTTCCGCACACCTTCATTGTCCTCTGCACGCTCTAGCGCCCTGCCGCTCATCTTCTTCCACTTCCTCATTCCCATCTCACATCTTCATTTCCCTCCAAAACCTTCATCCCTCTCCTCATCCTCACACACACACGTTCAGTCTCCCGCATCCCACCAGTCTGCACATTCCCCATCTGTCCCAGACACGCACCCCATGGTGCCCAGGATGGGGATCTCAGCGCACACTATTGTAATTTCCCAGGGGAATTCAACCAGGAGCCAGGCCGTGGTCATTTCCTCTGAGCGAGCCGATGGGTGGTAACATGCTAAGCCACAGCCGGCTAATCACATACGAGTCCCTGGCCAGGACCCAGCCTGACTGTCGGGAGCCACAGCCCCAGCAGGGGCAAAACCCCCGATCCTGCTGTCCATGAAGTCCAGCACAGACCTGTGCCATGGTACCCAAAACCCACAGAGGTAAATCTGAGAGGAATCCTGTTGCCCTGCTTGGAGACGGGATGCTCTTTACATCCCATCCCTTCTAGAAACAAATTTTTCTAATTTTTGTGATGAACTTGGTATATTCAAGTGTTTTGGGACAAGCCAACGCTTCAGCCTGTGAAGTGACAGGCTCTGAAGCATCCAGCACATTCAGCAATTGTGTGTGATTCATAAAGCCATATCGCATTCTTTCACCCTTGGCCTGGTGCTAACTTGTAAGAAATCTGGACCAAAAAGTGCAACAAAATGGCTGCTATTCTCCAAGGGCTGTTCGGAGCCTCGTTACTCATCCCTTACTTGGGCAAAAATGACATTGAGTGCTCCTGGAGATGACAGCCTTAATTGAGTTCAATAGGAGTTTAGGCTGAGTAAGACATGAGCAAACAAGTGTGCATTAGCCCATGAATAAAAGCCTGATCTGCAAATGTTTAGAAACACATGTAACTCTGTGCAGGGGAGTACCAAGGGGGCCACCACTGCCCTGGGCCTGCTGAGCAGGCAGGGGTCTCCCTCCAGCATCCAACACAACAGCTAGCGGTGCTGGATGAGCTTGTTCTGGAGTGCAATGATTCGAGCCTGGCTTGGTGGTTTGTTTCTGTTCTGCCTCTTAATTTTTTTTTCCTCTTTCGGAAGTCCATAATCCTTGTTTCTGCTATTTTTTTGTCCACTGGTGGGAACAGCAACTTCCTTTCCCAAATTATAATATAAAAGAGCTGCGAGCTGCAATGCCATAAATAATATTTTCTTATGGCCAGAACATCCAAGTCTAGGCAAGACACCAAGAACAGCTACAACATTGTAAAACTCCAACACTTCTCCAGAATGGATTCACTAATTTAAAGACTACTCCTTTTAAAAAGCAGTTGAAAAATATTGGCTTTCCCATTGCTGCCTGTCGCTTGCTGCACCAATAAGGAGCCCATCCTGCAACGCCATAGCCCAGCTTACCAGCAACCAGTCTGCCTTTCCCTCTAAAAAAAATCACCAAAATAAATACAAGAAGAGGGGAAGAGAAAAACCCCTCTTCAGAATCATTTCTTTAATTAATTAATGTATCACCACTTCAAAGCTGGAGAGAGAGCCCCCAGGGCTGAGACGCTGTTTTCTGCTAGGCAACTTGCTAGGAACCAAACAGCTTCAGCCCTTCCATTGCTGGATGAGGAGTTTTGCGGTGCTGGCCTCCCTTCCCACCCCCACTGGGATGCACCAACCCTTTCCCTCTGCAGCTGCCCACCCTATGGGGCATTTGCCTCCTGGAAAATATCTTTTGGCCCCCTCAAGTGTGCAGGGGCTGAGCCTGTGCTCCGGGCTGGGTGTATGGAGTCCCCTGAGCCCCAGGGGTCTGGGAAAGAGGGTTAGCAAGCAATTGGAGAAAAGCCCCCTGCATCCCTCTTCCTGCTCAGCTCTGGACCAGCATCTTTCCACTCATGAGCATGGGATGGGGATGCCAGCAACCACTGCCTGAGAGAGCTGCCAGTGCCACAGCAACACTGGTCCTGGCTGGAATACCATGCTCAGCATAGAGGTGGGGCCTTATTTTTTTCCTCCCCTTTGCCTTATAAGCATATCTGCAAAAATAAAATGCATTTCCCAGGAGGTTCCCTTGAGAAGCTGATGACAGTCAGCTCTGGCCACTGGCCATGCTTGTGCCCTCACACAAGCACTTTGTGGGGTTAAATCCATCCCTGCAGCACCAGCCTAACTCCAGCTCCCTAAAATGAAGCTTCAGAAGCCTCGAAGTCTCATGCTGCAGGGAAAATATCATCCCTGGGTATTGAGAAAACCCTTTTTCCAAGGAAGACACACACTTCAGGCTCAAACAGCATTGATAAGGCTCTTTATTCTTTTTTTTAATCTTTTCTTGCAGTGAGCATTCCTTTCACACCCACGCACACCCCAGCATGCTCAGCCATTGGTCTTCTAGCGCATCCGTCACACTTTCCGCCCGCCAAAGTAGATACACATTTCAACTGCTTCCATCCCTCGTCTCCTCTGGTGTTAACAGCCAGCACAAACAAAGGGCCCAAATATCCATCGCCCTCTTAAATTGTTTTCATTTGTTTCTTGTGCTGCAGTTGGTTTGCATTAGAGGGTTTGTGTAAGAGATTTGGGGTGGGCGACTGATGCAGTAACTGCTGTGAGATGGGGTGACATTGCGCTGGACACCCAAGGCAGCTATTTTGGTCTGCTTAGGCTACAGACCAGGAAAACTGAGGGGTTTGCAACCAACAATGGGCAAAATGGAGACTTTTTGGGTGAGGGGTGGGAGAATCAACCTGGAGAGCCGCTTGGATAACAGCAGCTTGTGCTCCAGCCAAAACTTGAGGAGCCCAAATCCCTCTCTCTCACCCTGCTGCTTCTTTTCTGCTTCCACTGGAGGAAATGGGGACAAGTGTCACCTCAACCATTAGCCGAGCTTGTCCCAATTTCAAACAGATGTTGGGTTCATGACTGGATTTGGGCAGAATGCTCTTGCTTTCCCCACATTTGCTGGCCATAGCTCGCCAGGGATGCTGGCCCTGAACTTCTGTGGCTAGTTCTCCCTTTAGCTCGCAAGACAGTCTCTGATCTCACCACATGGGTAATGGACAATGTCCCACACCAGCCTGTTGCTCCCAGGCTGTCCACCTCCCTCTGCCCCTGCTACAAGCGTCTGCTGATGAATCATAGAGCCTGGATTCAGGCAGCTGGTGGGAAAATCTCCACTCATCTGCAAAACTACTGGGGCAAGATGTTTGGCAGTGGTCCAGTAGCAGCTCATGGTCCCACTGTCACTGTTGTCTGTCCTCAGCTCCACGCAGAGACAGGTTCAGGACATGGTGGTGTTGCAACACTGCCCAGTGAGGATGAGCATCCCTCTTGCACAATTGAATCTGTTTCATCCATCTACTACTTCTCAGCCTGACTGCTCCAGCTACCTCTCAGATGCATTAACTTGAAGGGCTCAGATCACCTCTACAATGGGGGAACAACCTATATTTGTCCTAGGAACAGAACCCCAAATTGTCCTGGGTTCAGTGCCTGAGTTGAACAGGTGAGTGAAACAGCATCAGGGAGTTGAGGATGGCATTTCAGGGGACCTTGCCATGTCCCTGTGTTTCTTACCACTGAATTAACCAGATTTGGGACTGTCTTTGCAGCCAAATCATCACTCCATAAAGGCGGGATTGTGCTGGGTGCGTGGCCTGCTCTGTTCCCACTGAGCTGCCCCTCTGCAGCTTCCCTCTCCCCTTCCCAATGACTCCCTGCAGCTCCCCGTGACACCCCACCAGTCTGGGCTGGCACATTCTGTCCACCACTTCCCATGAACAGGGAGCACCACTGGGAGCCAGTTGCAGCAGTGGGGACACCTGGGGCGTGTGGGGTCTGGAGGGATGTTGCAGAGTGAAGGGGCAGTGAGTGGCAGAGGCATGGGGGACTTGGCAGGGCCTGTCTGGGTGTTGAGCATGACTCAGCACTGCACCACACCTCATGAGTCATTCCATTGCTTCCTGGTGCACCTTAAGTTTTCTCTTCCAGGTCCCTCCTGGCAGGACTGACCCAGCTGGGCCCCCTGCCAGCAATGCCAGCTCTGCCTCACGTGGCTGCTGGCCCTCCTCCACTGGCACCGTCACCCCTCCGCACGTGCCCATGGGCTGTCAGTGCTCTGGGTGCCGGGCTGCTTCTCAGGGACCCAAATTCCCAACAGTTTCTGGGCAGTGGGGTGAGACCCCGTGGGTGCAAAGACATGGTGAGCACTGGTCATCCACTCACACCAGGACAGAATGGGGGAAAAGAGGGGCTTTGTGCACAGTGGGCATCAAGCCAGGATGGGGGTCTCTAGCCAGGAGCGTAGGCAGAGCCTATTTGCGTGTGGGCTCTATGCAGAGCCGCAGAGGGATGAAGAAACACAAAGCAAGGAGACCACCTACCCCCCTCTCACTGGAGGACTGAGCATAAAAGTACAAACCAAAATCTAAAAAAAAAAAAAGGATGGGGGGATGAGTTTCCAGGATCCAAGTCCAAGAAACGTCTCAAAGGGATGAGATAGGGATCGCAGTCAGCCTCGTCTGCTAAATATACCCCAGGCCTGGCTCTGCCATCACCCCAGACTAGCAATGTGTCCTGAATTTGCCCGGAGAGGGTGGCTGCGGCTGGATGAGCATCCTACAGCACTCAGTGAGCACGGTGCTCCACAAACCACCCCAGGAGCAACTGTGATCGTGAGCATGCACTTGACAGAAGGTGGAAACACAGGGAGCAGAATAGGACAGGGATGCAGGAGCATCTGCCGGGCACTGGCAGGCGGTCCCAGTGGCCCCGGCAGGCCCAGCACAGGCGCTACTCGCAGGCCAGCTTCCCATCGAAGCTGGAGAGGGCAATGGCAAAGGCCTGCACGGCACAGAGAGGGTAGTTGTAGTCCATGGTAAAGGCGTCATCTGCCACACGCCCAAACTGCATCACGATATAGTCGGCTGTGGGAGAGAGGGCGAGTGACTGGGATGTCACCTGTGCACCCCTCCTGCCTTTTCCCAGGGCACCCACACAGCAGCATCTGAAAAAAGCTGCCTACCCTCCAGCCCCAAGCTCTGCCTGTGACTCCCACACTGTCTGCACCATACTGCAGCACATGTTATCAAAACCCATCATTTTCCCACTGCATGATCTAGCACACGGACCATGGCACCCTCTGGTCCCTCCAGCATCCCCTCTCTAGGAGACACAGCCCCCCAGGGGACAGGGACCCCACTCACACCCTCACCCCCTGACCATGGCACTGCTGCTACTGGAGGGCGGGTGACAGGAAATCTGTAAAAATAACCAGGGGCCCTCAAGAGGTTTTTTCTGTCCTGTAACCCAACACCCAGAGGCCGAGAGCTTCTGACTGTACCAGACAGGTGACGAATGGCCACATCCAGACAGAGCTGCTGCCACCCCTGAGGGACTGTCCTCGAGGTACAGTGCAGCTCAGGGTGAGCCCACTGGCGATGTCAGGTGAGTGCTGGGGCTAAAGCTCTAGGTTGTTTTGGCCTGAGTGGGTGGCTGTAGTGTGATGAGGGGCTCAGCACCTCACAGCATCTTTCCTTGCCCTAATCTCCCTGGCAACAGGAGCCCTGCACGATGCCTCTGCCAGCCCTGGGGCCCAAGGGCAGCTCCTGTGCGATGCCGTGCTCCCTCTCCAGCTTCATCCCAGTTCCAGCAAAGGCAGGCAGGACCCCAAAGCATGAAAAAACTAAACCTCAGCAAAAAAAGATAGTACTGGGGCCAGTTTATGAGGCAGTGCTTCCTCACCCCATCCCCCCAGCCCATCCCGCCCCCTTCCCAGCTTACGGTCACTGCTGTGCACAATCTGGAAGTTTTTGACGGAGGCGTGGGTGACCCGGCCATGGAAATTGAGGACGTAGGATTGGGTCTCGTCGTTCCACACCGGTGCCTTATTGTGCAGTTCAATTACATTGTCCATGTTTCTATTCTGCCATCGCATCAGGAGGCCGTCATTATCCTGGGGAGGGGCAAGAGCGGGGAAAGCAGGGTTGGGGCGACCCCCCCCCCCAGAGCCCTGCCACCCACTGTAGCATGCCTGGGGGGATGCTCTGTAGCAGTACATCCCTGGAAATGGGATCTATCACAGAGAGAAAAATACAGACACTGTGTCTCCCACCTCCCAGGGAAGTGCCTTGAATTTCAGGCACACCTGAAAGTCTCTCCATACTTCAAAATGGGTAAAATCCAAGGTGATCCCCAGCAAACCCAGCCCTCAAGGAGTTTTACACAGCCTGGCCCGACTTACATTTCGGGGACGGATGGGCACCCTTTCACCATCAGCATTCATCCCAGGGATGATGACCGTCATCTTTCGGGGACCTTTGAATCCTAAAACATTGGTCTCCTGCAAGAGAAACCCTGTCTCTAAAACCGGTAATGACTGTGGGCTGCAGCCTTTCACAGGGGCTGAACGAAGGCTGAGGGGTGGCTCCAGCCCATCTCACATCCCTTCAACTCCCCTGGGGCAGCACCCAGTGAAGGGGTGCAGGTTGGAACCCGCTCACTGCCTGCTCAGGGAAGTCTGGGAAGGGGTTCCCGCGCTGCTGCTTACATAGACCACGGCCGAGAGCTCCTGCCGCACGTTGGACCAGTCAGCATTGGCCCTGTCAGGGTTCGCACCATTGTCGAACACTGTGAACCTCGTACCCATCAGGTTGGATCTGCAGCCAAGGACGGGAGATGGCTGTGGCTGATGCCACCGAGTCTTCTACAGCCTCTCCCTGTGATCCCTCTCCAGGCAGAGCCTTGGCTTTGGTCTAGCTGCAAACTCCTGGTGCAGCCCTCAGCCAATACTATCCTTCCCACTCTTTAGTCATTTGCTCTGCTTCAAGGCAGCCCTAAGGGAGAGTGTTACAGGGTGCTGCCACTATAGGGACCCCCCAGCATTGCTGTGTGGCTGCTGGTGGTGCAGTGGGCTGGGACTTGGCTGCTGTGGATGCTGGTGATGCAGTGGGCTGGGGCTTGCACACCTTTTCTAGCCGTGACCCATCTGCTGGCAGGAACCGGACAACCCTGTTTTCCCCCCTCAGCCGCCTGCCATTTCTCAGGTCAGACTGAGCAGTGGGAAACGCCGAATGTAGTCTCCTGTCTGACCCAGCCATTGCTTGGGGCAGCTGGTAACCCAGGAAGTGGGAACAGGGTGCTGCAGGAATGGGGTGCCACCAAAATGAAGTGTTACCTCTGCTCCTACCTCAGCTTCCCGATGAAGTTCTCTCCCACCCGTGACAGGTCAGTAGGGTCAATGGAGATGAGGTAGTTGGAGGTTTTGCTCTTCTTACGCTTCCTCCCAGCAAGGAGGAACACCTGGCAGTGGGGTTAGACCATGTGGGGATGGGACACTGCCACTGCCATTGCCACTGCTGTCCCTGGCTCACCCCCCAACAGGTCATTGCCATGACCTTGAGCAAGTCATGGAGTGAAGATGATCCCCAAACTACCGGCTGTGCCACAGGGCGAGGGGGGCTGAGCCCAGCCCAGCATTAGAATGGCTCTCTAGCCGAAGTTAGCTCATCATCCCACATACCATCAACATGGGGCATTTCCCAAGAGGAATTGCAGGAGAGGGAAGCAGCCCCATCAAGGACCCACCACCACAGCTGCATAGAGGCAAGCATCCCCCCAAAACCCTGAGAGTGCTCCCCAGGATGGGTGCAGAACTTCAGGGGTCTCCATGCCACCACCAAACTAACCTTCTTGTCATTATCCAAGTGAAGGTAATAGGTGGGGTAAAGACCTCGGTCCATCCCCTTCTTGTCCCGTGTCACCCGACACTTGATGGTCACCCCCTGTGGCGCTGGTCGCAGCACGAACTCCTCCAGGTTGTCTACCTCAATGACAGGTGATGGGGGCCTCTCCTCCTTCAGCTGCTTCATGAGAGGGGATGATGACCCCAAAGCCAAACCTGCTGAAAGCCCCCCTCCTTTCCCAGCTAATTGCTCCTTGCTTCCAATCCCCCTGGGCTGTGGCCCTGCAGCTGGTGGCTTTGGGGACGGTGCTGCAGTGGGTCTTGCTGGGGGATGCTGCAGCCTCCCAACTCACCCTGGGTGGAAGAGCTGCTCTTCCACCCCTACCCTGAAGGGACCCCCATGCCTCTCAGGGGTCTTTTCTACCTTCTTTGATTTCTTTGCTTTCCCCTTCTTGTTGGAGTTTTTCTGCAGGGTCTCTGGGGTCTCCTCCTCACTCTCGGCCCCTTTGGGAGGAACTGCAGGCAAGAACAGGCAGGGGCACAAAAGGGGAAAGATCCTGACTTTACTGAGCCCCAAAATCAAGCTCAGCATAGACACATGCCAACACCATTGACTGTATTCCCCCTCTTCATGGCCAAGCTCATCTGCACCCCCAGAAGCGTCTCCAGCTTCCACCACCTACCACCCTCCATCGTGCTGGGCTCTCACCTTTCTTTTTGGATTTTTTTTCCTTGGGAGGGTCCCCACCAGTCTGGAAGAGGGACACCGGGTTTTTCTTCTTCTCTGACCTGATGGGTTTGGTGCTGGAGTCAGAATCATCCTCCTCATCGCTGCTGGTGGTGGCTGTGAGGGACATGGGGGGCACATTCACACAACAGGGGATGCTCTTGGCTCATGGTGATGCCGTGGGGGACAGCAGGACTGGCTGTCTTCCCCTCCTGCTCACCCCATACCTTTCTTCTTGCTTTTCTTCTCCTTCTTCACCTGAAAGACGGACATTTGCTCCTTCTTGGTGCTTTTGGCAGATTTGGCTTTGCTGTCAGGGTCACTCTTGTCTCCTGGTGGGACAGAGGAGCTGATGAGCAGCTGGACAAGGGGATGCCAACAGGCAGTGATAGGGACAGGGAGGTGGCAGGGTGTGGGCAGCGGTAAGGGCTGTCCTGGGGGGAGATTGAGTACGGAGGGGGTGATTGCTCCACAGCCCCTGAGCCCCCGGGACCGCAATGGGGACAGGATGCAGGCAGTTCCCTCGTCCCCGCAGGGACAGATGCAAGTGACGACGGAGCTGGGCTTGAGCAGTCCCTGTCCCCTGGACACTCACCCTTTGGCTTCAGCTTTTTCTCCCGGCTCTCGCCTGAGGAGGGCTCTTTAGGAAGCTTCTTTTTGGGCTTTTTTGGCGGGTCTTTGTTCTCCACCTCCTCTTCCTCATCCTCTTCATTCTCAGCCAGCTCTGTCCAGAGGGTGACACCACGGCATCAGCAACGCAATGTCCTCTCGCAGCGGGGACCCCCAGCCTCGTGGTTTGCCAGCAGGGCTGTCACAGCACCGGCTGGAATGGGCACTAATCCTGTCCCGGGGTGCGGGGTCCTGGGTCCCATCCTGCCACACCGCGGGGTGCCCGGTGCCGGCGCGGTCCCAGCGCCCTCTCGCGGCTGCGGCCGCGGGTGCAGAGCCGGCATCAAGCCCCGTCTTTTCCCTCCAGGAAGGTGGCCGGGGACCCGATGGCACTGGCCAGCTGCCGGAATCCCAGCGTCCCAACTCCGCAGCCAAGGCCATGAGTGCAGGTGCCCTGCCACATCCCCATTCCTCCCAGGTCCGTAGCTGGGTTTTGGCCAAAAAGCTCTGCCAAGGATATGCAGAGCCCCAACAGACACCGGGAGTGTCAAGGGGACATGGTGCATGGGGACATGAGGTGCCACGAGTGAGTGCCTGCAGAGAGGTGAGTGCTGTCCCCCCACCTTGCTGCTTCTTGGGGCCCTTGGCCACATGGGAGTGAGGAGCTGGGCTTTCCTTCTTCTTCCGAGGCTCCCTGGTGAATTTGGAGTAGAGGTCCTTGTCGCTCTCCTCCTCTCCCTTCTCCTCTTTCTTCTTCCTCAGCTTCTTCACCCCTGAACACTCCAAGAGATGCCCACAATGGAGAGCACAGCAGGTGCAGAATGTCATGGGATGGGGGGCCCAGTATGTCCCCCCATTTCCGTGGGAGCTGTGGGGATCTCTGCTCACCCTGTGCTGGGACGTGTGGCTCCTCTGTGGCCCCTGCCTCACTCTGCTTTTTCACTCGCAGCCGCCTTGGCTTGGCCTCGGGCTCCACCCCAGGCTCCTGCCTTTTCTTCTTCAGCTTCTGCCCCCACAGATGGTGCTGCAGAGGTGGTGCTGGCTTTAAAACCTTTTTCCCTTGGCAAGGCAACCCCTGCTCATACAGCACCGGCTCCCTTTTGGAAACACAGCCGGGCTTTTCCCTGGCCCAGCATGGAAGCAAGGACACACTGTGGGATGGGGACACACACCTTCAAATGAGTGACTTACCATGGGGCAGCCCCCCAAGGAAGGCAGAGGGAGAAAAACAGAAAGGATTGTTAGAAGACAAACAGGAGAGCATCCACCCTGGGACAGGTAGTCATGTGCCAGCCCCCGAGACAAGGGTTGTGGTGCTGACACTGCCCTGACACCATGGACCATGTCAGCACAGAGGAACAAGCCACATGCCATAGGGACCTTGGCTGAGAGCCACTTTGGGCACTGATGGGCATTCTGAGTACCTGAGCTGGGACAGCCTTGCTCCTCACCTTCATCTCTCACCCCTGCAAATGAAGCTGCTGGGCCTTGCTGGGATGGAGGTCAGCAGGAGCAGGGAAGCAGGAGGATTAGACACAGCATACCTAATCCCAGTTATCTGGGGCTATAAATAACCCTGATTTACCAAATACTGAGCATGTGGGTCAGCACTTAGCTCTGGAAAGGAGGTATTTGGGTAGTGAGTGTCAGTTCAGGGCCCTCAGAAAGTGATCCAAGCGAATCCAGATGCATTAGAGCTTCCACTACCCAAGAGAGCATCTTCCCCCCAGGGTTTCATCCCTCCCAGATGCTCCAGTGCAGTGGGTGAAGGTGTTTTGCAAAAGGTGGGATCCAGACAGATCCCAGTGGGATCTCAGGACTGCAGGGGAGGGGAAGCTGGGGAGCCCATGGTGAAGCTGGGAACCAGCTGTTTTCTTCCATGTCAGCAGCTCACAGGGAAAAGCTCTTTCACATCCCCTAATCCCTTAAGCAGCTGCAGGGAGGACAGCCACTCATTACTTAACGAAGCCCTTCAAGAAGGGGCTGCTGGTTCAATTGAATGACTGATGAAATTGCTGCTGAGACCTCTCCAAGACCAGGTGGTACTTGAAGGCTGTGCTGAAATGCAATAAGGGATTCTGGCTTTCAGGGTCACAGCCTGGAGAAAGTGAGTCATAGCGGACAGCTTAACTGAGGGGCTTAAAGTGTTAATTGGGAACCTGGAAACCACCTCATGGGGCGCTTCTAAGTGAAGGAAAGGGGGGTTCAGAAGGATGCACAAAGGAGGAGGAAGGGCTGTGGGATTTCCTCTACCCACCTGCTCTGAAGAGGGTTCCCAAAAAGCTTGTGCTCTCCTAGGCTGCAGCACCCCAACAGAGAGCCCATCCAGCCACAAGTCAGCCTTGGTGTGGGTCCCCAGGGTTTCAGAGTCTCTGATGTTCCCAGCCCTTGAGGACAGCCCACAGCATGGGATAGTGGCACATGGGGTGTGGGGGAAAGATTTTTTCTCACCTGTTTGGTCTTGTGCTGCTGGGGGCTCCCTGGCTCCTCACCGGGACTGTGGGGCACAGAAAGCAAGGAAGTGAGGGCTTTTAGCCCTCCACAGACCCTGCAGGGCACAAGACTGCCCCATTTTTTGGTAAAGAGGGAAAGGTCAGTCTTTCATTTGGTTTCAGAAGCATTTCCCCCTGTCTTGACTGGGTCGAGCTTGTCTGACATCATCCTTCCTAACAGGGAACACAGGACAGGCTCTGCCTTGGCCAAGGGTGACAGCAAGGAGGTTAATTTGGGGATCTCCCTCTAACAAACACTTTTTCTCTCTCTAAGTCAGTGAGCATCAGGACACCAATCCCCAAAGCAAAAAGACTGATAAAACTGCTCATTAAATTGCATTTAAATTGAAAATAGGAGGAAAAGGCACTGGAGGAGATGGGAGTCTAGGGGGAATGGCCAGCACATCACACACCCCACAGGTCACATCCTGCCCAGTGGCACTCACCTGTCCGCAGCCCAGACCTCACGCAGGATCTCTGTCTGCAGTGGCATTGCTTCCTCTGTCCTGCCCTGTCTGCCTTCCTCCCTCCCTGGCACCAGCCCCTGATCCTCTGGAGCTGGAGGCCCTGTCAGCCCAAGGCCAGGTCCATGGGATCAGTCACAGCCACAGCAGTCAAAGTGACCTCACAGCATCGGCTCAGGCACCTCCACAAGCCTCTGTGGTGGGAGGAGAAGGAGGAGGAGGAGGAAGAGCAGGTGAAGGTGGTGATGAACTTTATTTCTCTTGAAACTCGGTTAATAGGATTTCCGGGGCTGTCAGCCAGGCTTGCTGGGAGAGCAGCTGACAGGGTAGTAATTACAGGAAAAGGGGGCTCTGCAAGAATGCAGGGAGTACACAGCTCCCCCTTGCTGGGTGGGGTCCGTCCCCAGAACAGCAAAGCCCCTCATTCCAGCCTGGTGTGGGCAGAGGAATGCTGTCTGTGTTTAGTGTTATCCTCCCTGGATATCCTTTCTTTTTTCACCCAAAAATGTTTTCTTGGTGAGAGAATAGCAGGATTTGGCCTATTTGGATGAGTTGTGCATGGAAAGCCCATGAAGGGGAAAGCAGAATCCCTGGCTCTGGGTGGTGCTAAGGGTTTCCACGCGGACCACCACTTTCCTCCGACCCCATCCATGTCCCTGGGTCCCTTTGGATGATGGGATTCATGCCCTGCCACTCATGCCTCCCTTTGTTATTACACCACTTTAGTTCTTAATATTCCCTCTCAAAGACCCCCACCGATGCTGTTTGGTTGCAAAGCCAGACAAGCCAAGGGTCCCCACCGGACCCCTGGCCTTGCCCCGCCCACCACAGTCACCCCAAAACCCCTGTCCCGCCGTGCCTGGTGCCACTAGATGGCATTTGAACACCGTACACCGAGACCCACCAGCACTGCAAACTTTTGATGCCTCTGTACAAAACCCTACTGGTTTTCCTTTAATCTCTAGACCACATCTCAGCACCCACACAAGTTTCATTTCTCTTTCAAGGGAGAGAAAAACACCAAACTAAAATACACCAAAAATCTGCTTGAAGAAGGGGAGCAAGCCCAGAAACTGCAAAGTGAGTTGGGTTTTTTTCCTGTGGAGATTGTTTCTTATGGAAAACGTGGCTTGGGCTGCCACCAAAGGACTTTTTTGCCCTGTCTGCAAGAAAAAAACACAACGTTTTGCAGAGACTCTGGATTTCACAGCAGCTTCCCTGGGCAGCACCCCCAGTGATGCTTTGTTGATGCTTTGCTGGTTCTAGAACATCCCATAGCAATGGAAAACCAGAGACCTGGATGAGCAGCTGGAGCAGCAGACCACCAAATAGCATCCCCCAGCCAGGAATTTCCAAAGCATAATGTGCTGGCCATTCACTAGCTCTCCAGTGAATGATGGTGCTGATAAAGAGGGGCAGCAGCATCAGACTTTGGAGACACCAATAATTTCTTAATTGCTGGGGTATCTCCATCCAGGGAGTACACACATATCCTCCCCACAGCCACCCCCTTTACTGAGCAGGATCCAGAGAAAAAGTACTTTTTGTTTTCCTTTCAGTTGTTTATTTTCAAGCTCCAAAGGGCGTATTACAAAGAGACAGGAAAAATAACAACTGGAAAGCTGTTCTCACACATAGTGACAGCATCCCTTTAAGACAGAGAGGGTTGATGGCTGAGGAGGCAGCAGCACCAGTGCAGGGACACAATGCACCCGGGATCCCCTCACCGTGGGAAAGCTGCTCACTGTCAAGCTGCAAACCCCTGGTGTCAGCTCAGACCCAGTCAACCTTTCTGAACAACGTCAATCTGCTCTTTATTTTCCCTAGGTACAAATCCCAAATAAGCAGTAAAACTCCCACTTAAAGTCGGGAGTCAAGAGATGGGGTGCAGGCTGTGGGCTGAGCACCTGCAAAGGTGGATAGGCGTTTTGTCTCTAAAGAAATAGAAACCAGCTTCTTCAGAAGATAAAATCTCTGTGTCCCCATCCCCAAACAGTGCTTTAAAGACAGATTATGTCCTTGCACTGAGGGGCTGTAATGGAGGTGATGTGGGTGCTCACACCAAGCCTGGCTCTGCACTGCAACCCCTTTGGCCACAGGCAAGAATTCAACAGGAGAGAAAGACAATTCCTGCCCCCACCTGCGAGCCCCCCCCAAAAGGGTGAGCAAGGCTCGGGGGCCACATCCCTGTCAGCCAGCCCCGGGCTCCCACTGTGCCCAGTGCCTCAGGGCTGCCCTGCGCACTCAGGGCTGGTGCTGGGGTGGTGCGGTGTGGTCGTGTGCTGGATACAACCAGAGGCAGCACTGCAGTGTACAAGAGCATGTCCCACATCCCACCTCATCTCAGAGGACACAGGATGCTGTGCTGACAGTGGATACAAAACCAAGGGAGCTGGGACAAGCTGTCTACAGAAACCTCCCAAGAGCCAGGAGTTTTAATTTATTATTTTTTCTTTTTCTTGCTGTTTAAAAGCTATTTGTTCCACATGTGGTGGTCCCTTGGCATCCTGCCACTCCTGCTCTGCCCCCAAGTGCACCCAGGCGGTGGGACAGGGTTTGTTTTTCTTTGCAAGGCGCTTTTTGCTTCCACGATCACACAAACTGTAACAAGCTTTACAAGAACACACCAGCAAGTCCCAAGGTTTGGCAGAAACCTTTTTCTGTGCAGGCTGAGGGCAGGAGGCACTCCCATCCCTCCTCGTCCATCATACATGTCCTTCAGCCTCTTCATCTTCAGCACCAGGAGTTTTCGATCCTTTATCATGAGCTGCCCTTTGCACTGCTTTTTCCATCCCGGTTTTGCTAGCTGCTTCCTGCCAAATAGCAAACAGAGCACAGAGTTGGAAAGGAAAGGAGCAGGCAGGTGACAGTGATGCTGGGGATAAGGCACACGCAGTAAAGCCTGGAAGGGCTGTCAAAATTGTCCCCCAACAGCTCCCCCATGCTTATTGAACACTGCAGCTTGCACTGGAGGGTCCTGTTTCCTTGACTCAGTGTCTGGTAGAGGTTAAAATTCACCAGCTCAGCCAGCTTTGGGGGAAGGTATGGGACCCCTGGGAATGATGTGACTCACCTCAACAGAAGCAGAGCACTGACATGGAGTAAACCTGGATGGATGGATGCAGGGGCACAGAAGACAGGGACAAGGAGATACGACAGCAGCATCGGAGTGGAGATACGGGACCGAGCCATAGGTGCAGTCCATCCACCCAGCTGTGGGTGCAGCCCACCCAATGGGTGCAGGAGAGCAGCACTAAGGCATGGTCAAGCATCATGCCTGCTCCAGCACTGACTCTTTCCCATGACAGCCAGCTGCATAAGCCAACCACAGTGCCAGCAGGGGCCAGGACAGCTCCACTCCCTGCCCAAGCTGGTTGCCCCAGCACATGGTGTCCCAGGGTCTGCCCTGGTCACTTAATCCACAGCCTCAACCTCCAGGCACCAGTTCAGAAGAGATTATACTAAAAATGACCCAGGCAGATGGCTTGCAAAGCTGTGTCCTCTCTCATTACAGTACACCGGGTTTTGTTCAGTGGAATTTTGGATGAGAGCCTGTTAAGAGACAGAGATCTCCCCGTACGAGCAGAGGAGCAGGTTATTGCCTTACCAACTTCAGGAAATCCATACTATCCTGTCTCAAAATACCCTTGGGCCTTGTCAGAGATGGAATGATGTTTCATTTTACTGGCGAACATGAGTTCTTCAACAGTCACTAGCTGGGAACAGCAAAATTAAATACCAATGCTAACTGTTATCAGCCCCTGTGAGTTCACACTGCAAATGCTTTTATTGATGACTAAGCATCTGATGGCAGCCTCTGCTTAAGAGGGACCAAGAAGTAAAACACTTCTTCCCATTGCAGCAGGCTCTATCCCTCCATCCTCAGCCTGATCTATACTTTAATTTGGTTTAACCCATCTCTTCTCATCACAAGCCTGACGAGCATCCCTCAGTGCAGCCTGCTAAATGGCCAAAAATGGGCAACACGCACTTTTGCATCCCTCTCCGCAAACTTTGTGAACATGTTGGCGTAGATCCTCCGGTCCCGGTCATTGTGCTCCTTCGTTTTCTTCTGGCACACAGAGATCTGGGACTTTGCTGCTTTGTTCTGTGGATTCACTTCCAGCACTTTTTGAAAGTCACACTTTGCCAGCTCAAACTCGTTCATCAATAACCTGGCTTCTCCCCTCCGGTATAAGCCCTTCTCATTGTCCTGGTCCAGTCCCAGTGCCTGGAAACAGAGGTCTCCATTAACATCTCGGAGCTCCCCTAATAAATCCCCCTATGGTCAAAGCCTCATTAAATCTGTCAAAATTAGGACAAGGTGGCTTGAGGTCTCCAGACCACTTGCATCTTGCTCAACAAAAACTGCCTTATCTCCATCAGCAGATGGCAGGTCATTAATAAAGAATTTTGTTCCTCCTTGCTTAAAATATCCCTGAGTGTGACAGAGTCAGTGAGAGACAAATCCACAGGCAAGAAATCAGGTATATATCAGCTAAGCTCACGCTCTTGAATTTCCCTGTTTTAGTAAAAGTCATATATGCACCTCAGATGTGATTTACCTTCTAGATTAAGACAACTAGCTTTATTAGCTTTTCCTTGGGCAAGATCCTGAAATTTAAGCCTTTTATAGAAGAATTCAGAGTTTCCTGACAGAGACAAGGTTGAAGATCTCTCAGGGACTGGCAAAGCCTCATCCCGCCCCTCAACAGGCTTGGAGATCTGCTGTAGCTCCACAGAACCTGTCTCTGTCACACCCAGAGCAGAACCCAGGGCCCAGACCCCACCTGAACAGACCCAAACAGCATCCCAGGGTCATCAGCCTATGCAGATCCATTCTCATGGATCTGGTTTTGGAAGAAAAGCTGTTGTAAACGCATGCCCAAGTGAATTTTGAACCCCAAAAGGCACTTTTGGTCCTGAGCACACAGCATCCATGGAGACCTTGAGGTGCAGAAGGGATGCCATCATCCCACTGTTGTTTGGAAATGGCTTCTTATGTGAAAAGAAATTAAAAAAAAAATCCCAACAAACTCCCAATGAAAACAAGCAGAAGAGGATGCTCCATCCCCAGGGCTCATGCACCTCTACCTTATCACAGCACTCAACAGCTTTGGTGTACTCTCGCAACTTTAGGTAGCACATGGCCAAGTTGAGGAAAGCAGCCAGAAGGAAGGAGTCAGAGGCTTTCGACTCCTTTTCAGACAAGCCATACTCCATTTCCAGCCAGGACACGATCTTCCCATACTGAATCACTGCCTGCAGGTACTTGCCTTCCTGAGATGGAGCAAAGAAGAGGCTGGAGGAACCTGAGCGACAACACTTGGTCTGCTCCTGGAACATCCCACAACAGGTTACAAGTGTAATGTCGTGTGTTCAATAAATAAATGACAGGAAGAGAATGCTGAACACCTACAGCAGGCTTGGGAAAAGCTGAGTCAGAGTAGTGGGGACAACTGGGACAAGCCAGCTGTGAAGGGGATCTGAAAAAATCCCTCAGCACTAGCCCTGTCCTAGGAAGAGTTCGATCTGCTGTCCTGCTCTGCAAGGAGCACACTCAGCCAAGGCAACACGGGAAAGGTGGACATATCTCAGGGAGCATCAAGGAATGAGAAAATGGCAGAGGGGAGGGCAGGACTTGCTTTCCCCAGCATTGTCTGAGGGCACAAGGCTTCTCTGACACTAACAGCTGCCAGTTTGTGTATCCAATGTCACCCCAAATTAATTCCCATCTCCCTTCCTTCCTTCACTTCTTCCATCCCCAAGTTTACAAACCTTGAAGTACATTGTGCCCTTCTCCTTAACGACTGCAGCCTGCTCCAGCTTCTCTTTGGTGTCCATCTCCCATGACTCTTTGGCCTGCAAAGGAATGCTTGGAGTACTCTCAGGGGAGTGCAGCAGGTCCCCACCCTCAGCAGGACCACACCACTCTCTGGGACAGCCTGTTCATGCTCAGGGCCATATCCAGAGCGTGGAGCCAGCTCCACTCCTGCTCCAGCCAGGGTGATGGCATGGGCAGGGGACCCATCTAGGGATGTGGCATAGCATCATCTGCCCCACCTCACAGGCTTCTCCTGCATCCCATCTCCAGGCTCCTCATGGGCACAGCCAAGTTTCTCAGGGCTAGCTGGCTGGATGCACCAGCTCTTATCTGTGCAGCCCAGGGGAAAAAAATGAGAACAAAGGGAGAAAAAAAAAGAGAGAAAAAAGGAGAGAAAAGGGGATGAAAATAAAAGCAAAAAGAGAAAAGAAACAAGGAGAAAAAAAAGGAGAAAAAAAGAAAAATGGAGAAAAAACAAAAAAAGGAAAGAGCAAAAGGAAAAATAAAATTAAAAGGAAGTGCCAAAGGACAAGCCTAGAAACAAGTAAGAGACCCAACCTTGGACCCCATCCACAAGAATAAAAAAACTAACAGAGAAGAACAAATTAAGAACATGAAGCTCCTTGGTGATGTATCCACTTCAGCAGGGGTCGGGCTGCAGACGTGCCAGGGACAAAGGCTGGATGTTACACAGGGCTTGACGTTCCTGTAACCTGGGGAGGGATCAGCATGCCTCTGCCCTCACCTTCTCAAAGCTTTTCAGTGTAACCTCGTACACCAGCTCCGCGTTTGCCTGGATGCCGTATTTTGGCTTCCCTGCCTCACCAAAGCCATACCTGGAGTACAGAAGGAGGCAGTCAGAGGGTGAGGGGAAACCCTTCATTTTGACAGCACTTGGCCATAAACACAGACGCGGGTTGCCAATTGTTTTCACACCCAAGCTCCCTGGCCACAGCTTTCTAACATTTGGGGCCAGGGTGATGTTATTCTCCACCAGCAAAGATACCTGACAATATACAATACATTAGATATTAGGAATCATCCCTTCCAGCTGCATCAAAGCAGTCTTTTTACACAGGTTTCTCTCCAGCCTAAGGACCCAGCCCTGGCAATTTCCAGAGGGCCATCTTCCTTGGATAAAGCCCTTTTACCTGATTTTTTTATAGCATCTCAAGATTCCTGCCTATATGCCACTGGCCACTCTTGCCATTCCTGTTGGCATTGCTAATGTGAGAGTCTCCTGGAGAGTTCTGTTTTCAGGACAGCCATCTCCCACAAGTGCTAAACTAATGCTGAAAGCTGAGATCCACACAGCATCCTTGTGGCAACGCTCCTTACCGTGGGCTGAGGTAGAGGATGCAGTGCTCTCCCCTCTGCATCTTCTCCAGGGCTTTGTCGATGCCGATGGGGATGTCGTGGTCCTCACCTTCGCCCACAATGAACTTCACGTCTTTGCAATCAAACCTGCTGCCACCACAGAATCCCTCCAGGTGAACTGCAGCGGGGACAAGAGGGAATGTGGCAGGATTGCACCCACAGTCACACAAACCTTGGAGCAAGGTGGGCTTCAAAATATCTTAGAAAGTATTTTATAAGGCAACTCTCCCAAAATCCAGCAAAGCCTCCAGCCCTGGAAGAGGGAAGACATAGGGCTGAGGGCAGCCAAGGACCTCCTGATGCAGAGAGGGACAGGGAGGGCTTAGGAACATTGCTGAAAAGCAAGGCAGGCATATCTCATCTAACCAAGGACCAAACAACAGATAAACATCGTGACTAATATGTTCCCCTCGTACTCAACTGCACGAGTCAAGTCTTACTGGAAATGGATATTGCTCCTGGCACGCTGCCACGCAGAGTTTATCACGGTGATTACAAATCTTCTATACAGCACTATACTGTCTTGACTTCTACCTTGAAAACAAGGCCATGTTCTCCTGACTCTAAGAACTCAAAGTACAAGATAAACTTTTATTTTTAATCTTCAACCAGCAACCGTGCTGTTCCAGCCCCAGACGCTGGCAGAAGTGCAGCCAGAGCGGACACTGGGTACCTGGCACATTCACCACCTGGCACTCTTGGCTGGGTTTCCACAGCAAAATTCTTTATTTATTCAATCCTGAATATGTTCCAGGCTTTGGGGACACTTTTACGGTCTATGCATTCAGCTTACAGGGAACAAGACATACACGTGCAGACAGGCATAAAGTAAAAGCAATTTTATGAGGAACTCCTATATACTGTTAAAAAATGAAACAAACAAAAAAAGGCTTTTTAAGAGGAAAAATTCACAGTGGGCACAACTGTTGTCACAGCTGTGCTTACAGCTTTTGTGGCCTGCAAGGATATGAGCTTAATCTTTGCTTGGAGAGAGCAGGATGCTGTCTGAGATGCAGCGGGGCACTACCATCCTGCTGCGGTGGCAGGCAGTGAGCAGTAGGACAAGTCAAAGCAGACACTGTACCAGAAGCGGCCATGAGGGTCTGGGCTCTGCACAGGACAGCTGCAGCCTGGTCTGAAGGAAACCTGCGCACCTCCACCTCACAGATACTGCCCTGTGCTGGGGCCTCCAGGTAGTCCCCAGTATGAGACTAAGAAAGATCTCAGGCAGCTCCCCGTTTCTACAGCAGGTCCAGCCCTTGGGTCCTGCCACCCAAGCCATGCTGGGACTCAAACATGGAGGAGCAGAGGATGCCAGCTTCCCAGGACACATCCTGCGTCCATCACTGGTGCATGGTGACCACCAGGCTCAGGCTGGTGTGAGCTCACCCAGCTTGGAATGAGGACAAAAGGCAAATCCAGCTCCTACAGAGCCCACCTCTGCTTTTAAACTACCTAAACCCAAGCTGGCTATTTCCTTAGGCAAAGTGAAAAGTTCTGCCTAAAATACAGGTAACCCAGCAACCCCACAGCACCATGCCATCTCCCTGCACATTCCTAGGGAGTACAGCTCCATAATCCCTGACCTCAAAAGCAGCACTACAGCCCTCCCAAGTTGCACATACCCTGCAGGACACGGTAGCAATAAAGATCCCACTTTAAAACAGGATGCACAGGAGGATGCTGTGATCCCTCCTTTCAAGGATAGTTTTTCTCTATTTTAATTGCACATAAAAGACACCAAACAAAGGGGGGAAAATCTCTGCTCAGGTTTCCAGGAGCAAGTCAGCTGGTTGCAGTTGCTCTTGGATTACAGAGAAAAAAAAGCCACTGAAGGAACATCACTCCGGTTGCAGCTCTGACTTATTGTTCTCTCGGTGCCTGCAGCGATTTTGTTTTTGAAGAGCTGAGAACAGAGTGTACTGAGTGCGGCTGGCACACGAACTTGATGTGCTGACAGCAATTTGTACTCAGATTAAAAACGGAGGAGGAGGAGGGGTGAGGGGAAAGGATGTAACAAAAGCTGGAATACCAGATTTTGACTGCAGCCCAGGTTTTAGGGACCATAACTGTGAATTAAGGTCTGTAAAATTTAAAACCCACTAAAACCTGGAGATCCTTGCTCCTGAAAGCATGGTTTCTTCCTGCCTAACTCCAGCACCTCCCAAATACACAGCTGAGGTAAACCATCACTGTCCCCCTGGGTCATAGCCTTGCCTCAGGGTGGGCTGCCATGTCCCCACAGCTGCTGTGCCATCCCCAGCACAGTGCCCAACATAAAGAGTTGCATTTGTTACAAAAGGAAGGGGGAAAAAAAAAAAAAGCCTTTTTGCATGCAAAACATTCACTGCAAGGGTGCCTTCTCCCTGTTCTCTCTCATGAGGATGTATTTAAGGGTATCCAGGTTCTGAATGTGTAAGGATGTGTAGGTCTCAAAGAATCAAGGGCCACAAGGGCTACGAACAGAGGCTGGCAGGCTGCCAGCAGGATCAGCCCAGCATTTGCCATCCCTGCCCTATGTGGGCAGCGCTGGCTCCACAGGATTGCCTGGCAGGGCATCCATCTCCATGATTCTGACATGTATGGGCTCTCACTCACAGTATTTGCTCCAATGGACACATTAGTTTGAAACAGGTAAAGCAAGGATAATGGGCTGTGGGACATCAGGCATATGAGAAGACTTGTTATTTGGCCCTTATGTCCTTTCAGAGAGAATTCCTAGATGATGCTCTCCCCTTGCCCTGCCTCAGCCCCCTCCTGAGCCACTAAAGCATCATCACATTCCAGAAAACTTCCAGCTGCAAATGGAACAACTACAGAAGGACCAGGGCTCTCCCCATCCTCCCCACTGGGCATGGTGCTGCCTGTAAAGAGCTCAGACCTAATCAAAATCAAGAGGAGCACTGAATCTGTGATGATTGCAATTATATTTAGTCTTTCAGTTTAATCTTTGGGGTAGCAGAGCCAGCTTGAAGCTTGACTTGTGGCTGGTCCCCAGCTAGGATGCTCACCATGGGACAGGCAGACAGTCGAATCTGAGTCAAAACCTCATTTTTCCTTAAAAGAAAGCCTTGTTAGATGAACCAGCCATTTAAGGCTGTGAACTTCATAAGCTGTCACAGCTCAGATTCAATTTCTCAGTCTCTAAAGGGACTTTAGGATTTTTGTGTACAGGAGCTCTAGAAGTGAGATAAAAAACGTAAATGCCTCCCATATGGAGCAAGCTCTGCGTCTCTGTCTAAGTGGTTCTTGGGAAGGAAAAAAGCCAAAATCCAAGTCTGACTTTCCCTGTCCAGCCCCATGAAGTGTCTGCTCCAGAACTGGGCTCAGAACAGGGAGAGCCGAATGGGACCTGAGCTCCTCAGCCTCCCATGTCAGCTGAGACCACCCTGGCCTCAGCAAACCCCTTGTAATAATTTCCTTACCCTTCATGAGGGGCCCTCTGGCCATAGGAGAAGGAAAAGGCCCCCTTCTGCAACATATGTGATGAAACCCCACCAAAAATACCATCAACATTGGAACAAAGAGGCCAAAGAAGCTGCTGAGTGTCTGTGTCATTGCCCTATACACAAAGCAAGTGTGTGTCCCCCCATCAAGGGAGGAAGGCTTAGCAACTGATGCTTTGGAGGCAAGGCAGAGCCAGGGGTTTTGGCAGATGGCACATCACAGAGCATCTTGGACACTGCAACGAGATGCAAAAGGGTCAGGCAAGACAGCAGAGCCCTGAAAACCCATGGGGCTTTGCTTCTTCCATTCTCCCCCAAGACACTGGCTGAGCAGCTCTGGCGCTCAGGCTTTTCCAACCAGCCCTCCAGAGCAGCAGCTCCAGCAGAGCCATCACAGGGACTCACCAAGGAGAGCTCAGAGGTGCATCCCTGGGTGGGCAGTGCACCGCTGCTTTTCCAGCCCCTCTCCATCCCATCTGGCCTCCGGATGGATGCAACTGCATCCCATCATAATGCACAGCCACCTACAGCCTATACAGTAGGTCCTTATCAAGGAGAAGAAAGTGGGGCAGCTCAGAACAGGCTGATCCCTCCAGCTCTACTACAAGGGACCAGCACTCACTCTCCACAGTAGCACCTTCATTAGGGTTGGAGTAACCTTCCCCCTTTCTCTTGATCCTCCGGATTATTCCTCCATCCTCAAACAAGTCCTCGCCTTTGAAGTCAAGCAGTTCAACCTAAAAAATAATAACGAAAAAGTGGGTAGAGCTTAGGGAGGGGGGAAGGAGAAAGGAAAAACAACAGAAAAGCCACAAAGCAGCAGTTGATCCTCCAGCTCGAGAACCAAGCCAGCTAATTCTCCATTCAGCTGACAAGCAGAAGTTGTCCGTAAAATCCAGCTCCAACCACAGCATAATACACATGATTTATTAGAAATTGGGACACATCCAGTACCCAAAGCATAACATGAGGTAACAGTAAAAATAAGTTTATTAAACCTGTAAGGGTACAACACAGTTACTG
The DNA here is from genome assembly GCA_013396755.1 of Sclerurus mexicanus. Lineage (NCBI taxonomy): Eukaryota > Metazoa > Chordata > Aves > Passeriformes > Furnariidae > Sclerurus > Sclerurus mexicanus. The sequence continues at coordinate 1,804,968 of VWZF01005795.1, forward strand.
CTGTGTTGCAGTACAACATTACAGCTAATGCTGTGAAAGCTGTCTGGAACCACACTGGGCAGGAGTTTCCCCTTCACCCTCTGATGGGACCCAGCTCCGACCCACAGCTTAGTCCATACTCGACTTGGAAGGACCAAGGACAGACCCATTCCTCCTGCCTTGTCCCAGTGAACCCTGCCTGGGAGAATGCCTCATCCCAGTGACCACACTGTGCCAAAAACATGGCTTTCCTACCACCCCACAGCACTAATAGTTTTATAGCACCTGAAGGCATTTCCCAGGTGCTTTCTCCTTCCCCTGTACATGTTTAAACCAGGCATCTGCCTGCATCCCGCTCCAGCACCAGGGCTCTCCTCAGCCAGAGTTTGAGTCCCAGCCTCCCAGCTCACACACATTTCTGAGAAAACCCTGGCAGCAGTTCCTGGAGCAGAGGGACACGTTTCAGGAATCCAAGCTAAGCTTTTTGCTGGGGGGGAAGGGAGGTTGTTTGTGTGTTGGTTTTTTTTGTTTTGTTTTAGTAGTAGTAGTAGTATTAGTAGTAGTATTATTATTTCTGAGTTGGCTATGAAGGTAGGAAGAGAGCGAGTGAGCTCATCCATATGCCAGATCACCAGCATTACTTGCCTCGAAAAAGAGGGTGGCATTGGAGGGGATTTTGGGGGCACTGCCAGCAGAGCCGTATGCATACTCAGGTCTGCAGAGCAAGTAGCAGATCTCTCCCTTCTTCATGGTAGCCACCCCAATGTCCCATGCCTTGATTACCTGACCTAGGAGAGAGGCAAATGTCAGGCAGGAGGGAGCAACCAGCAGCCGAGAATAAAACGTGGGTGCTGCAAGGATGGCACCCAAAAAAACTCCCTACTCCCAAGTCACTTAGGGCAGGGCTGACACCATCCATCTATGCTGAACCAGGGTCAGTTGATCCCACCAGGATGATCCCACCCTACAGCACCCCCATGGACAGACATCCCTGGACCAGCTCACCCTTGCCCAGGCTGAAGACAAAGGGCTCATTCCGATCGCGGCTGGAGTCAAATTTTTTACCACTGGCCAGTTTGCCTTTGTAATGGACATAAACTTTATCCCCAATCATGGGAGACTCATCTTCACTCCCAGGTCGCTTAATGATCTAAGAGAGAGAAACCACCAATGAGCAGGGGCCATAGGACAGCTAAGGATACATATGGAGGGGTAGAGAGATATACACACGTGCATTTACATACATATATATATATACACACACATGCATATACACCCCAGTACTGTTCTAAACAAAAGGAAAGCTCGAGGGGGAGTCATTCAATTCATCCTTTCATCAGCCCCTAAAAATAAATCTCAAACCAGAGCCACAGCAACAGAGGGGCACAGGGCTGGGAGCAGAGACCTGCCCACTCTTTGCAGAGGTGTCTGGATAAACACCCTGGTTGGAAACCTGAAGCGAATGCAATTACGCTCACTTTCTGTCCGTACACATTTTACTCGCAGGGGTGTGCCTGTTCACTACTCGCTTCTTGTCAACACTTCTTTTTTTCTGAATGCTAGAGTCTTGAACAAGAAGTTCTCAAGATGAGGATGGAGCAGGGGAGGATGCTATTCTTAGAGGAAAGGTCCTATTCAGTGGAGAAGAGCAAGCACTGGGGAGCAGATCTATCCAGAAATGGCCCTGAATATAAAAAGGGGTTGTAGAGTAGACTCAATGACCTCAGTAATGTGCTCTTTCTAACATCTGTGAGTCACACACAAAAATTCTTTGTGGATTTACAGCTAATAATCTGATTAGGAACACAATAGCAGTGAAATTCATGGAGCAGCCTGGGTCTATCAGTCTCAAACACCCCTCCCATCCTTCTTTACTCCAATTGATGCTCAAGTCCTTTGCCTTTCAAATGAAAGAACTCAATCCTATAGCCCTGAAAGAACTATGTGATCCCAAAGGCTAGAGATCCAGCCCAGCGATGTGACCATGCACCTCAAAATGCAGAAAGAAAAGCAGGACACTCTTGAAGTCCCCCTCACCTTCAGAACCCCTCGGTCTTGAGCCGGTGTGATGTCCTCCCCACGCTCGGTGAGGGCTGCTGCCTGTACTTCCCCTTCGCTCTTGGTGGCCTCATCAGTGGTCATGGTCTCCTTGCATAGGCCCTGGACCTGAGGAGACACAGCACGTGCCCTGTCAGCCCAGCAGGACCATGAAAGGCAGTGTAAGAAGACAGAGTTTGTCACCCTTCATGGAAAGACAATGCACAGCAAGCATCTTCTCTAAAAAATAAAGCAAAACCAACACCAAAAGAATCCCAGCTATCTGGGTGGATAAAGAGAAAATTCACAGCAAGAATCTAAGGAACTGGAGTTTTTTGGGCAAAACTACTGGAGCAATCTGCTCCCAACACCACCACATAAGCAGCCAGAAAAGCCATATTTTCCATCAAACACAGACTTTTTCCAATGGTTCCTGGTGAAAAAAGAATTGCCTATGGTTTAAAAAACTATTTCCTGATGATTTCCTTAAGTCCGTAAGGCTATTTTGGTAGCCGTGCTGCTGCGTGACACGTCATCGAGGAAACATGTGAGAGAGAATTAGAAAGCAATGGTTTTTTTCAGACATAAACCAGATCTATTAAAGTCACTAATTGCGAAACTTTCCCACAGTCTTTGGTGTGGAAGCTGATGTTAACCAGCAGGAGAAATCATTCATTTGGGGGATTCAAAAAGAGCAGAGAAAGGATGTTTTCAGCTCCAAGGGCAGATAAGTCGTGCTGCAAGAATTGCGTTGCTCACACCCGGGTGGAAAAGGAAGAACTGGAGCTTGGCCCCCCCAGCACAGGAAGTCACCGAGACACAAAGAGCCCTGCAATGGAAGAAGTAAAGAGAAAAATAAGGGAACTAAGTATTGAAATGCTCAACTATCACAGTTTTTGGGGTGATATTTAGCTTTCCTCTGCTATGCTGAGGTTTCACATGGGAATATCCTTAAAAAAAAACACACTGAAAAAGCAACTTGTGGTGAGATCTACTATCTTACAGGTACTTATATACTGGAAAACATGTCATTAGTTACTTTCGAAGAAACGTTTGACAATGTGGGTGGTTGCACAGGTTGCCCAAAAAGGTAACAGCTGCCCCATCCCTGGAAACATTCCAGGCCAGTTTGGGCAGACCCCTGCGCAACCCGGTCTAGTGAAAGGTGTCCCTGTTCATGGTGGAGGGGTTAGACCAGAGGGCCTTTAAAGGTTCCTTCTGACCCCAACTATCCCATGATTCTGATGGTATTGGGATGGTCTCAAAGCCCTCACGGTTCACACTGTCCTGCCACCACCATGGTCTTCCTCTTGGAAAATGAGCAAGGAGCTAGTGGCACCCATCATGGCAGGGGCATGCCATTGGCACCATGCACCAGTTCAGGGCTTCCTGGCACAGATCCTGTGGAGCACCTGGAACACAGCATCCATAACCCATTTATTAAGGACCAGGAGAAGCCTGAAAAGTGAAGAAGCTTGTCAAAGAAAGGCCACCTCCTGGGGCAGAATCTCCCAAGGTTCACCAAGCAGCCACCACTGGGATGCAGAAGACGGATGGGGAGGTGCTGGCTCCAGCTTGCCGGTTGCTAAATCCCACCAAGAGACATCTAAAAATACACCATACGCATCCTTCTCATTATTTTTCTACGTAAGCAATTAGACGAGTCATCCAGGGAAGCCGGCCAAGGCGAGCAGGAGGGAAGATGGTCTGCGTCAGAAGCAGTGGGAGGGATGGAGCCCGCAAGACCAGCTATTAAGATGTGGTCCACATTATGAAAGAGCTCACGACTTCTCCATCCAGCAAAAACAGCTCCAACTAGGTTAGAGAAAAGAGCACGCTGCTCCCACTTATATCCGTTTGGAGCAACAGAAGGAGGCTGGCTGGCATCCAAAATCCCAATTAATTTGAAAAAAACAGTTGTAGGGCAAAAAAAAATATCTGCTACTCCCTGAGACTCAAATACCAAGCAGACAGAGATGTCACTGAGAGCCAAGCAAGCTTGCTGGTGGTGTCAGAGCCTGAATCTTCTCATTGTGGGACTATGTGTACGTTGGATATAGGGAGGGGATTAATTAATTACCCCATACAAAAGCCCCTGGGTGTTTCTGCCACACCAAGCAGATTCTGCTCTCCCATTGCTGCTACTACCCACAAGTTAATGTTTTAAGTCTGTAAATGAAGCCAGAATAAACCATCCTCCCTTCTCTGAACATCCACACTGCTTCATTTCCCTGGGACATAAATATGGACAGGTAGAAGCACAGAAATACATTCCATAAAAACAAGTCATTTAATTTTACAATTCTCTCTCCACATAGGTGTTGTTACCTTCTAATCCAGAGAAATAGGTGAAAATTCAGAGTGGAGAATGGGATCCAGATGTCTGACCCCAGGCTGAGGACAGACAGGTATCGCACATACTAGGGTTTCACCAACCACACGATCCCAAGCCACGTTTCCTAGAAATCAGCATACCAGGAATTTGCCAGCTCCAAATGGAAACTTCATGTTGCAGATCCCTCCCAGAGGCTCACAGGAGGGAAAAGGGAGGAAGAAGAGCAAGCCTGGGGAGTGTTTTGAGGGGTCTCACCTTGCCACCATGCAATTGCTGGAGAAGGATTGAAGGTCCAGGGAGAGTCTGGGGAGGTGTCCACGCAGGGACACAGTGGGGAAATACCTGGTAAGAAGCAGGGGGAAAAGAAACCACATGTGCTGTATTCTAAAACAAGATTTCAGGATTTAAGAGGAAGGGAGAACAAAGAAAGTGGTTTTGAGCCACAGATCATGCTCCACCATGGTCAGAGAGGGGTGAAGAGACTATGGCCAAAACCTTATGCCTTATGGCAGCTCCTCTGCTCATTGCAATCATGGGAAGATGTTTTGACTCACTGTTTGCACAAACAGTGTTTAGCATCTTACCATCTGCTTTTAAAAAAATAAACCTGCTCAATTTTTTTACTGGGATGAAAATTAGCAGGATGGAAAAATAAGAGTCAGCCGCTCTGGCGTTTGTATTTTAAGACTCACTTAGCACAAAGCGCTTTCACTTCCACAGCACCACAACAGCCCTAAAAGCTTCAGATTGCAACACGGGAGTGAGTTTCTTTAAAATGCAAAGGTCAGGCTAAAAAACGACAAACCTAAATGCACAGCGGGAGGATGTGGGGCCCTGAATGCTTGTGAGCATCACCTCAAATCCCAGCCCCTCGAGCTGGGCAGCAGCATGGGGCTGCAACTCCATCCTCAGCACACCTGCTGACTGATAACGAAGAACAACCCAATTACTGTAGCAGCTGGCTCTCTCCACAGTCCCACTGTGGTTCTGCTTCCCCGTTGATCAAAAGAACTATTTTTCTGGTAAAATACCTTCTTGCTGACCAAACTGTCCTTGTGCAGCAGAAGGGGGAAGACTGGAGCAGTGATTTTCCCCAGATGAGGATGTTTTAAGATGCCTATGCCTGCAATGCCAGCCTGCTGAGCAGAGACCCAGATGATGGTAATAAATTAAAATTGGGATTTCTAACAAAATATGACCTTCTTCAGACCAAAAACAAGGCAGATCCACATAATCCTCAGCTCCATCCCAACACATAAGGACGCACCCAGACATCGAGTGCCATTTCTCACACTCATACATCACAGCTTGAATTAAAAATTAACTTTTTTTTCTTGTTTTTTAATCCTGGCCACTTGACTTTCTCCCCCCTCCTTTAAAATAAACAGTGAAGCCGTAAAATTGAAACTATTGCTTGCTGAATAAGACTCACAGGGATCGATTTACTTCCTAGTGTGCACATTGTGCAAGCAGCCAACATCCCAGTGGGCCAGGCACGGCAACTTTTATTCAAACAAAAGAAACAAAATGCAAACAGAGCTGCTTTAATTGCTTAGCACCCTAACAAACCTCCATCAGCCCTGACTCACTAGGGACTGAAGCAAACTCCCTGGTCTCCTTTATCCATGGGCAGTCCCTGCTCCAGAGTTAACACCATGGAGACCCTGGTATCTCCCGACCTCTCAGGCAAAACGGTGCCGTTCGTCCCACAGGGACACCTGGGAGAGAGATGCAGTCAAAAATCACCTCCCTGGAACCACAAGGTATTGGTCTATTATCAGAAGAGCAGCAGCAAGGGAAGGTTTTTAAACGATCAAGAGTAACGAAGTGAGAAAACTACTGCATGCAGCCAACTGAAATAACCTGGTGTATGTTTCCATCACACTAGCTTAATCATTCTGCCTAACTAATATTTTTAAGCTTGTGAAATGGTTTTAGTTAAGATCCAAGTAATAACTACCTTTTTTTCTCCAAATCACAGCACTGCCATCCAAATATGTGAAATAAGAGGCTGCCCTCAAGTTTCAGCTGCAGCAAGAGGAACAAGTGAGAAGGATGGGTCACTAATCTCTGCCAGGAGAAATATTTCAGGCAAAAGCAAGTTGGGTTCAGTCTTTCTGCATCCCCCAGAGTGAGGCAAACACACCCACACCAGCAACACACAAAAGACTTCCAGAGAGGGGTGTTTTTTATGCCCCCAGTTTACAATATAAACCTAGTAAAAATAATCTGGCTTTTTCTGGTTATCTAGCAAGGCAACAGCAAGGAAATGCTCACTTGGTGGTTTTTCCAGGTTGCTTCAAAATAAAAAAATCACAGGGATAAACTCCTTTGAACTCTCCTGCGAGCAACCCACTGGCATCTTGTGGCCCATCCCCTCCAGCGCAGGTACCCAGAGACACAACATCCTCTGTTTTCATGTGAAATGGGGGAAAAAAAAAAGGCAGTATTTTCTTTTCTCCCTCCCTTATTTCAAAAGATGAATGTATACAGGGGAAAGCAAAAGCCATAAACATATATGGGCTGTTGCTCTTCCAAGGGAAAAAAGTATTAGGGACTCTTCTGCAGCTCCTATTCCACCTGCCCCCAAAGGCATCCCTAGCCCCAGCATGGATTTCAGCTGCTCCTACCACAAAAATCACAGCAGGTCTCTGCCACAAGCAACAGATCCCCAAAATACTGGAAAAAACAGGAATGCAGGAGCCAGCAAAGCCTCTGCTCTGCATCAGCAGGGAGAGGCACCATTCTTCACCCATCCTGCTCCTGAGGGGCTGACACACCTTTCGATGATGGTTTAAAAAAAGTAAAAAGAGAAAATACTGTAATAATAAGTGTATGAATAGCTGTTCCACACCTGCTTGAGCTTATTGGGAGATGGCTGGCAGACGGGCCAAGTGCTGCATCCTAACAAGCTTGGAGGCCATTATATACAGACACATCCCAGTGGCCAATGCAATTTCCTAAAGCTTTCATAAATTAGGATTATGTAACTGGATGGAAAAAAATATAATAATATAGACAAGCAGGTTATATAAACCATCTGTAAAATGTGAGAAAGTACTTGACATCTCACTACCCACTCCTTGGCACCCTCTAAGTGGGTTTTTTGCCATCAAAAATGAGCAGGCTCCTTTCAATTATGTCTTTTCCCTGGTCAAAACAACCAGGGAGAACAGACACAGCCAGGCTTTTTGGAAGAAAATATTTCACCTCTGGCTATTAACTGTGAAGTTTCCTTTCCATACACCAAACCCCAGGGAAGTACAAGCCTCCACAGGTGACTCAAAGCAGCCTCCTGGCAGCAGCTACACCAATGCTGAGCAAATTCAATTTCAAGTGACAGCTTGAGGGACTAAAATAAATACAAAATGGGAATAAACAATAAACTCCTTGTTCACAAATTCTGTTTTAATTTAGTCTTTTCTCCAGGATAAATCTGACAATTAAACTTGGATTTATTTGATTTTTTTTTTTTCATTTCTAAAAGCATTTCATTGCTTGCAACAGATTTCAGGCTTTCTCCAAGAAACTTTCAGCCAGGTGACCCCAAGTGGCAGCACCCCCTAGCAGTGCAAATGCTGTATTTAATCACTTATCTCCATGCACAAGGGCTCAGCAGCACCTCGAGAGCCTGGTGCTGAATCCCAACGGGGGGATCCCCGACTCATCATCCAGAACTGCCGCCAGCAGCCCTGGCACCCAGAAATAACTCGGCACGCGAGACCATCTGCACCAATGGTCTATAAATGCCAAATTATTTTGGGCAAAATGCAATTCCCGGCATGTTGTGAAACACCAGCCTGTTCCTGTGCCAAATCAGGATTTCTTGGAGGACAAGGAAATGTCACATGTGGACAAACTGCAGGAGGTGGACCAGGGTGGCCATCGCTGGGGGACACTGCGAGGTGCAGGCATGTCAGCCCTTGGGCAGAAGGGAGTCAGGGGCTGAGGATGCTTTGGGATGATGCTGCATCGCTGCCAGGTCACCCAGACCCTTGCCAGCCCAAATAAGTGAGAACATGCACATGAACATGCATGTGCACATATACACACTCATGTGCATCACTTGAGGGTGGGGAAGGAGTCTGCATCCCACCAGGGCTTCTTGCTGGGATGGGGGGTCACATGCCAGAGGTGATGATATTTGCCAGGTGGTGCCTCCTAGAGCTGATTTTATTAAGTGACTAAATTTAAAATAAATGAAAAAGTACTCGAGAATACTTTTAATGAGGCAAAGTATCTAAGAGCAATACTGCTATTTACAAAGATGGGACATTGCAGGCAGAAGATGATTTAATTGCAGTCACTCATCATCCCAACTCTTCACTTCTGACAGTTATTTTAGTATTATTTTCCTAATTTTTCAACACACTCATTTGCAAAACCAGAAATTCTTACTAATCACAATTACTAGTTACGGAAAAAGCTTGTTGGCTCCATGACAAACAAATTACATGAACAACTTGTATGTTAGAGCACTCATGGCCACTTTACACCCACAAACATACAGCATTAAAATAAAAAAACTCCTGCCTTGCTAAGTAATTTGCTATTTCCCTGTGACATGCATGAGATTGGTATGAGCATCGCAGCTCCCTCAAGAGGCTGCAACAATTTTACGTAACTATATATAACTGAGAGTGACTATAAAATAAAATATAAAATAGCATAAAAGGATAAATAACTGAGGACAAATTATTCTCCAAATAGTTTACAGAATATTCTTCCCCTGACCCAGCCTGTGAGCTGCAGCCAGACAGAGCAGGGTCTTAGTGCTAAGCATCTCAAACCTTCCAGCAAACTTTCTCTTCTGTAAGCAGGTAATTAAAACACATCTAATTGCAGAGGAGTGATGTTCCCAAGGGAGGCAGTTTGATTTTTATACAGGAATTGTCCTTATTTTCTGGCTTGTCCCAGTGCGAAGATGCTCTAACAGCTCTGGGAAAGGACCTCAACATGACTGGTGTGTGCTGGGCAAATACAACCTTGGGAAGCTGAGATTATTTCATTTTACTATTTTAGAAAATAAGAAAAAATAATTGCACAAGCAGTGATCCCAGCAGACACCTCTGTTCTGGGCAGGATGAGCACCATGAGCAGTCCCCATCAAGTCAGCCTTCCCCACTGGATCCCCTCTGGCACTGCTCCTGCTCCATCCTCCAGCCCCAAAGCCACCGGAGAGGCCGTGTGCTGTCACCCCTTCCCACACATTTCAGCAGAAGCAGTAACTTCTCCACCAACTCCCCAGAAATCCGCTGGGTTTTTTCCCCCATGTCCCCACACATTTTCCCCAGCACAAGCCCCACCTACTTCACCACCCCAAGCCCCCAGAAAAGTCCCCAGCCACCGCTTCATCCACCAGCACCCCACGACCACTGGCTCCAGTGAGCACCCAGCTCCACCACAGCCTTACCTTCCCCTTCCTGCATCACACAGGTTGCCACCACCACGCTGCAGGGCCTAGGACCAGCACCCCTTCAAAGACCAGCATTGCATCAAGGATTCCCCAGCATCCCACCTTTGGGCTGTAAAACTCTTAGCACCACTGGGAATCTATTCCTGCTCAGCCCCATGCTCCTGGTGAACCCCTTGGCAGCGGCAGCCGTCCTTCCCTCTCCACCACTGGCGTTTCTGTCCCCCCCAGCAGTTTTGTCCCATCTCCGGGGTGCCAGGCTGCAAATAAAATCCAAGTATCTCCAAATCACAGCACTGCCATCCAAACCAAACCCACCTCACCTCCAGAACAGTCCATAAAAGCCAGATACAACCTCTGCCAGATGCATTTATTTTCTTCTCCCCAGCCCTGCAACGGGGCAGGGAAGGAGGCAGGAGGGAGGCAGCTTTCCCACATTTTAAAGGAAGGAGCAATTTGTGCTTTTAACTTTTATTGTCAGTTTCCACGCTGACGTCGATACCCCAGTGACATCCCAAATCTACCTCAGGAGTTTAATAGCTCTTTATGGTGAGACGCTATTTAAATTTTCTCTTTAAAACCGTAAAGTATAAGGTCCTGGCTTATTTTTTAAGGTTTTTTTGCACCAGCATCCACAAATTCCTATAGCTCATTGTGTAAAACAGTCTCCTGAGAAAAGCAAGGTCACTTGAATGTGCATTTCAAAACAGAAGTTTTGAAAGAGTTTTTATGTCCAGAGAGAAGGAAAAATCGCAGAAGCTTAAAAAAAATAAAAAAAATCACATTTACCTTGTGCAACCACTTATACCCGCTGCCAAAGGCACCATATAGCAACGCACACACCCTGCAGGGTCTTTCTGGTCGGTGGTGTCAGAGGAGACGCTACGGCTGCGCCCAGGAGCTTGGTCTGGTGAGGTGAAGCGGGGAAGAGAGAAATGCCCTCCGTGGGCCACCAGCCCGCCGGGCCAGGAGCCGACGGCGCCGTGCCCGCCCAGCGCACCCCAGCGCCCCGCACAGCCCGGGCACCTCCGCCTGGGCTCTCCCGGGCGTCCCCCGCGCCGAGGGGGCCACACGGGCTGGGAACCCCCGCCCCATCCTCATCCCACATCGACAGCTGAGGGCACCGTCCCCTTTCCAACGCTACGCCCCAGCACCACGCGCGACCCCCAAGCCCCTCACGGAGCCCCACGCAGGGTTCATCAGCCCCACCCACATCCCGCACCGCTCCCCGCTTTCGCCCCCCTGCCCCACGGCCCTCCCCCAGNGCGGCTGTTCCGCTCGGGGCAGGAGCGGGCACGGCTGCAGGCGAGCTCCGGCGCAGCCCCGTGCGATGCCCCGGCGG